>CM053592.1:12880730-12901551 GCA_028646515.1 Pseudochirops corinnae
ATCTATCTATCTATCTATATATGCAATTATTATTATTATTATTGACTACATCCAACTGGAACTTGAGATACACAGGCACTGTGGTTGGGAGATCCATCCTGCCCTACCGAGAAGTGACATAAGGGAGAATAGACTGGGGGAGGGGGGACACACTGGGATGGCTGTTTTGGGGCGGTGGGTGGGGGAAAGAGGGGGAGAAAATATGTAACTCAAAATCTCGTGGAAATGAATGATGCAAACTAAAATAAAATTTAAAAAATTAAAAAATAATAATAATAAAACAAAAGAAATTTAGTCCATTCACATTTATGGTTATAATTGGTAAGTTTCTATTCTTTCCCTAGCTATATATCTGTATGTAGATGTGTGTTCACATATAATCTCTGTAATTTTTTTCATACACTAATCTTATTCTGACTTCTTTACTCTTTACTTCCATCTTCTACCTATTATCCCAATTTTTAATTTATTTTATTGTTTTTCTTTTTTGTTTTGTTCTTCCTTTACACAATATAGCTGTATTTCTTAAGACTTCCTGCCCTCTTTGCCCCCACCTAATTCATTTTTCTATAACAGTAACATTAGTTTGTAATATTCCCTTCCAAGAAATGTTTCAATTTAATGTCTTACTCATTTCCCTTTCTTAGATACTCTAGAACCTAGTCCCAAGAATGTCAGTTCTCAATAGGGACCATGGATAGTGCTCTGTAACCTTAGGCAAGAGAATCTGATCTTATGACTTTTCCTTCATTGCTTGTTCCTTTTGAAGTTATGACCTTAAATGCATAACCTTCAACTCTCTCCAAGCCTCTACCACTTGAGTTCCAACTTATTTCCTTGCTTCCTTGCTTCCTTCCTTCCTTCCTTCCTTCCTTCCTTCCTTCCTTTCTTCTTTCCTTCCTTCTTTCCTTCCTTCCTTCCTTCCTTCCTTCTTTCCTTCCTTCCTTTCTTCCTTCCTTCCTTCCTTCCTTCCCTGATAAGGACACTCTCTTTACCAATTCAGATTGGCATCTTCTTTACCACTAGTTTTGGAGAGGTTGTAGAGCAATCAGAGGTTAAGTGACTTGACTAGGGTCACACAAGTGGTATGGATTAGATCCTACAAACCAAGATCTACCTGGCTATGAGACCAATTCTCAGTCCACAGTATTTCCACACTGCATTTATGTCTTGCTTGCAACAGGTGATTAATAAATGCTTGTGCCTTCCCCTCAGAGATTCTCCTTCATTTATACCATATATACCTAACTTATATATGTATCTTCTTCATTAGAACATAAGCTCTTTGCAGATAGAAATTGTTTTGGTCTTTTTCTGGGTATCCCTACTACTTACGACTGTGCCGGGCACACAGTAAGTGCTTAATAAATGCTTGTTGAATGTCTAAGTTGAATTAAATTGAACTAACCTCCACAACTGCAGACATTGAACAGTTAATAAGTTATGTTGCTTCATTCATTCATTCATCAAGCACTAGGCAGCTACTATAGCAGGTTGTAAAATAACAAGCATCTTAGGCTGACTCAGGAATACCTGAGCTCAAATCTTGCCCCAGAAATTTACTAGCTGTGTGACCTTGGGCAAGTCACTTAACCTCTAATTGCCTCAGTTCCCTCAGCTGGAATGTAGGGATAATAAGAACATCTACCTCCCAAGGTTGTTGTGAAGACAAACTAAGAGATGGTATTTTCAAAGCTCTTAGCACTGTGCCTGGCACATGTTAGGCATGATATAAATGCCAGCTATTATCGTTTACCAACTACCTACTCTGTTCCAGGGGCCACATTAGGAGCTCAGGATACGAAGTCCAAGATGAATTAGTCCCTGCCCTCAAGGAGCTTATGTTCTATATTTGTTACACCTGGAGCTAGAATTTACAGCCTTTTCCATTTCAAATCAAATTCAATTCGGCTGAAGTTTGCTTTCTCATAATCATTACTTTGAGATTTTCTTGGGACTAACCACAGGGATGCCAGTGATTGCCTTGTAGAACAAAGTTTGAGATCAAAAGCCTTAAAAGCCTTTCTCGATGTGACTTCTTGTCCAGGACCACTGTTGCATTGGCTCAGTTCATTCAAGGAGCCACCTATGAAGAAATCACCAGATTGGTTGAAGAGATGGCCCACTATAGAGACAGATGCATGGCCAACACGCAGCTCCCTGAGGGTGCAGAGACAGCAGTGAGTGAATGGGGAATTTCTTCTGTTTGCCTGTTTTCCCTCTGGAGGAAGGTGTCATGACAGCAAACACGTTGTAGGATGTTCCCAGCATTTTACTTTGCTGTTTCACATGCATTACTTCTATATTTATCTTTCAAAAGGCTCCTTCCTTGGGAAAGTTCTGTTCCGTTTGGGGATGCCCCAGGAATAACCATTCGCTATGGATCTGAAGCTTGAAACCCCCACGGACACAATGCAGAATCTGCCTACACCATTGTATGTGGGCAATACCTGGCAAACAGTCTCTTTCCCACTGACTTGTCAATATACCTTGGACTTCCATCCTTTTTTTTAAAGCACTTTATTGCTGTGTTGTTCAATCATTTCGGTCATGTATGACTCTTTGTGACCCCATTAGCGGTTTTCTTGCTCCAACTCATTTTACAGATGAGAAAACTGAGGCAAATGTGATTCAGTAACTTCTCCAAGTTCCCACAGCTACTAAGTGTCTGAGATTAGATTTGAATTCAGGAAGATGAACCTTCCTGAGTTCAGGTCCAGAAATCTCCACAGTGACACCTACCTGTCACTTTATGGCTAGCAAAATGTAATTTTAGTATTACTTTATTATTTATTATTATTTAGTAATAATATCTTATTACTCCCAACAAGCCTGCATGGTAAGCAGAATCAAATGATCATAGCTTGAGAGGTTAGGGTTCAACTAGATGAGCTTCCCCATTTTATAGATGTGGAAACTGAGGCTGAGATATGCTAATGATAAGTATCTTGCTTACAGATAGTAAGGGAACAGGGCCAGACGTCCAGTCTACATTGTGTGACTGGAATCCCAGTGTTCTTTCTCCTCCACAATATTGTGCCTCCAGAAGGTCCCTATTAAAATGTTCTCTGAGTGTCACCATTAGCCATTGTCTGCCCCCCACTAAAAGTGTTACCTTGTAAAGCGGGCAGAGCATTGATGCATTGAAAAAAAAGATAAGGACTGGGGAGATAAGAATGGTATCTGAAAGGATGTCACCATCGTGAGCCCCTGGCAGTAGTGAGGAGGCAGCATGCAATCTCTGGGAGTTTGAATGCTAGGGAAGGGAATTCTCAAAGAGAGGAAACTAATGCCAGACTAGTACAGGTCGAAAAATACCAATTTTGCTTAGGCCTCACCTGAAACATGGACTGTTGTCCAACAAAGTAGAAAGATGGTAGCTAGGTGACTCTATGGATAGAGCACAGGGCCTGGAGTCAGGAAGACCTGAATTCAAATGCTGCTGTGTGACCGTTAAGTGACCGTTAAGTCACTTAACCTCTCTTTGCCTCAATTTTTTCATCTGTGAAATGGGAATAATAAAAGCATTTACTTCTCAGGTTAGTTGTGAGGACCAATAAGAATTGTAATAATTGATAATAATCATAGAGTGGAAAGTACAGAGCCTTGCACATATTAAATGCTATAGAAACATAAACTATTACAATGCTGCCGCTGATATGATGACGATGGTGATGATGACTATGATGATGATGGTGATGATGATGATGATGATGGTGTTGATGATGATGGTGGTGATGATGATGGTGGTGATGATGATGATGGTGATGATGATGGTGATGATGATGTGGTGATGACTATGATGATGATAATGGTGATGGTGATGATAATGATGATGGTGGTGATGACTATGATGATGATGATGGTGATGATGGTGATGATGATGGTGGCGATTTGTTCCACTAATGTCTTAACTTTTCATTATATTGATTCTTCATCATCCAGGTGAAAGAAAGGATTGGGCCCTATGGCTAATGTTTTTCTTTCTCTTATTTAGATCCACATAACACAGTATATAATATGTGGGGCAAAGGAACTTTCCAACAAGTCCAGACTTTCAGAATGTTGCACAAATGATACTTCTGAGAGACGACTGTGTTTATTTCAATGCAAAAATGTTGATGTCAGTTTTTTGACTCCTTTCCAAGTCCCAGATCCAGAGAAGGGGTGCCAGGAGTTTGAAGAAGATCAGGATGATTTTCTAAATCAGTAAGAGACATTGTCACTAGAAAACCACCCAGGAGAGGTGCCTGAGCCTTGATACGACATTCAACGACACTCTCAAGGATTAGGCAGCCATAGGTTTTGAAATGGGAAAGGGTTGTGTTCCCAGGTGTGGATGGCATGATTTGTTCTCAGTGACATGGCAATGAGGATAAAATTTGCACAGAGGGAAAGCATGTCTGGGAGCACAGAAAGGTCATTTAACTCCAATCCACTTCTAACCTAATGAAGGCTCCTCTCAAGATGATTGAGCTCTACCTTCCCCATCTGCTTAAGAAGGGAGCACCATCAATTTTGTCTTGGTTGTACTAAGAAGACAAAATATCTAGCATAATGTATGCAATCTGGAAGTATGGTGAGGGAAAGAGATAAGATTAACAAGGGTAGTTCTGTCCTAGACTTAAGAGTAAATCTGTTACCCAAAGCACTGGATTGTGGATTAAAAAAAAATTAACTGACTTCAATACAATAGAATGCATCAGAAAAAAAACGATATTATATAGGTCTGGTGTTGACTAAAACTAGAAAATTTCCTTTCTTCTTCCTTTTCTTCCTTCCCTTCCTCTTTTCCTCCTATGTTTCTTTCCTTCCTTCCTTCCTTCCTTTCTTCCTTCCTTCCTTCCTTTCTTCCTCCCTCCCTCCCTCCCTCCCTTCCTTCCTTCCTTCTTTCCTTCCTTCTTTCTCTTTAGGTATATCTATGAAATAGCCAGACGGAACCCATTTTTCTTTGCCCCCACACTCTTGTCTCTGGCTACTCAATACAAAGAAGTCAGCACTAGCTGTTGTCAAGAAGAAAACAAGCATGAATGCTTCCACACAAAGGTATAGTAATTTTCTTTTCAGTTCAAATTAGCAGCTTCCCAGTTCTTCAGTTTAAAATGATACCTGTTAAATTACTTCTCATTTATGACACTACTTTTCTTGCTAATGCTTCATGACCCAAAGATAAGACAACTGGATTTGGAGTCAGAGACTGTGGGTTCTAATCCCTTCTTTCCCATTTATTGCTTACTCCACCTCGGACAAATCATCTTTATTTCCTCTTTGGATTTAAGTTGCTTCATAGAGAAAATGAGGGCATTGTCCTCTCTGGCTGCCAAAGTTCTACATTTATTACTCTATGATCCCAATGACTTGTTTCATTAGTCGATAAATCTATTGACTGCCAGCTGCAGGCCATATCTTCTCATGACCTGAAATGAGCTCTGTGTGCCACAGATATCCATTTCCATGGACATTTTCTGACTTCTATGCCCCTCTAAATTTGAATCAAACCCCCGGAAGTGGATAACTGGGGGGAAAGGTGACTATCCCAGTCCTCAGCAGCCCTTCCTAGATGATTAAGAGAAATGGGCAGGCCCTGCAGCAGAGGTAGTGAGCCAGACATACATCATATGGCTCAATTCACATGTCTTTTTATGTGTCACTTTTCTAAGGCAGATTTCTAAGTATTTTCTGTGATTCTAATCAGAATTAGAATATCTTTATTTCTTTTTAACATAGAGATTTTATAGAGAAATCTTACTTTGCATAGGAGGTGATACGTACAAATTTTAAGTATTTTTTGTCTTTTGGTTACTTTGTCATATTTTCATCTTCTTCCTCCAGGCAACAACCGTTACAAATGATTTAAAAGACATCTCTGCCAAGCAGCAAAACCTTTGTGGGATATTGAGGCAATTTGGACCCAAAGGCTTAAAACTTCAGTGAATTTTTGTTTATGTCTCTGGTTTTCTTGTTTATATATAAAAATAACACTTCCCTCAATTTTTGATTTCTCCTCATTAACAGTGGAGGGAAGGTAAAAGCAGACACAGAGAGCTTGAGTGCAAAGGGGTTAAAGAAGGAAAAGACAGGAAGTATGGACTAGGGAGGGTAGACATATGGGGATGCAGCTGGCATCAGAGGAGAGACAATGGGTTCCCTCAGACCAATGTGCCATCTCTGATGTGAGGATCTTTCCGAAGAGAGGGGACTCTCTGAAATGGAGGCAGCTGCTTGGTCTCCAAAAAATAATGATAAGAGTCTGTCCATATATACTGTTAAATGAAAGATAACCCAGTAAGGATTAAAGGAAAAAGATTTTAGGTATTGATGGTCCAAGACTTCCTATTCAGGTTTCTTGTTCTGACAATAGCAGAGAGGTCCATTGTCTTCTACTAGTTTGTATACTATATATGATAGCGAAACCATCAGGACTGGTCAAACTAGATAACCACTATTCATTTATGTTGATTTATGTACTGAGAGTGGGCAGCATGGTGGAGTGGATAGAGTTGGCCTTGGAGTTAATAAAACCTAGTTCAAGTATCTGTCTCTACATACTTGGGTTGTGTGACTGTGGAGAGTGAACCTTTTAAGACTCTAGATTATAGACCACCTTTCTAACAGCATTGGTAGAGGGGATTCCCTCAAATGAGAGGTTCCTATAGGAGAGAGATCAGAGATCTAATTTTCCTCCTACCTAAAACAGACAAGCTGACAAAAGAAAGCATGGCCAAAGATTATGATGTCCTGGGCAAAAAGTGCTAGCCCTTAGGGAAATAGGAGTTGTTTTTCTTAGGGTTTCTGAAGAAAGGTGAAGGCTTTCAAGGACTTCAAAGGCAGATTTGGGAAGTGAGTATCAGGCTAAGAAGAAGGTGGCTGTTCATGAGATCTAGATTTTTGGGCCTTGGTTTAAGATAAAAGAATGGATCCTGCCCAAACTGGGCTGGTCAGAATGTGTTTGTCAGAACTTTCACAAATTTCAACAAAGGGGCTTTAAATTAGAACAGTCAGACAGGACTGAATAACTACTAGGGGGAGGGAGAAAGGTATTTGCATATGGGATTAAGATTAGGATTAGAGCTGGTCAGTTCCAGAACTAGCTATCATGGAGAGCACCAACAATGAAAAAAGAATGTCAATACCCAGCAGTTCAGGGAAACAAAATGCAAGAAAGGAGCCAGTCCTAAAAGCCATCATAGATAGTGGTCAAGAATATAAATCAATAGCAATCAAACGAAGAACTGCAGACTATTAACAACCCCACGCTCCAAGTCTGTAATAAAATGAGAAATATAAATCCGAACAAATCTTAGGCTTCAGCTCAGACCCAGAAAATTGGTAAAGAAGGCAAAAGATGGAGATAACCAAGGCTAGGCTGTGCATGTGTGAAGACACACTTGTGCATTATCGGGAGATCTGTGAATTCTTCTGCAAAACAATTTGAAATTATTCTCAAAAAGTTGCTAAAATGCTCACGCCCTGTGACATGAGATCTTGATATTACACAGGTTAAAGATAGAAAGAACCCATGTATGTGAAAATATTTATTACAACAACACTTTTTGTAGTATCAAAGAATTGGAAACAAAGTGCTTTAGATGTATGCTATTTAAAGAATGGCAAAATATATTGTGGTCCATGAATGTAATGGGATGTTAACTGTACTGTAAGAAAACTTGACCATGAAGCATAAAGAGATACATGGAAAGAATTATATGAAATGATGCAGACTAAAGCAAGAAGAGTCAGAAAACCAATATCCATAATGAATTGATGTTCAGTTCTTTTCTAGAAGGGTCTGACTCTTTGTAACCCCAGTTGGGGTTTTCTTGGCAAAGATGCTGGAGTGGTTTGCTATTTTCTCCTCCAGATCATTTTACAAATGAAGAAATCAAGGCAAACACGGTCATACAGCTAGTATGAGTCTGAGGCTGGATTTGAACTCAGGAAGATGAGTCTTCCTGACTCCAAGACCAGCATTATATCCACTATGCCTACAACATAAATGAAAAGGAAACAAACTGAATGCTATGTAATTATAATGACTGGGTCTGGTCCCAGAAAGACATGAGAAAATGAATCTCCTTCCCTTCTTTGCAGAGTGGGGGACGATGGCTCTGTGGAGTCATTGATACACTGGCAGGCCTGGTTAAACAGGACTCTTGCTCTCTTGCTAAATAGTCCTAAGGACCAGAGGACCAGAGCCCAGGCCCAGCCATCACCTCCTGGCTCTCACTCCCTTTCCTAGGGACTGGCCATGAGGCAAAGTTGGACTCACAATATCTACCTCACAGGATTACTGTGAGAAAGGCATTTGGTAAACCTTAAAGGGCGATCTGAAGATGCCTTGGCAGCTGGGGGTGCAATGGATAGAATGTTATTAGGCCTGGAGTCAGGAAGACTCATCTTCCTGAATTAAAATCTGCCCTCAGACACTGACTAGCTGTGTGACCTTGGGCAAGTCACTTAGCCCTGTTTGCCTGCATCAGCCCAGTGGAACAGAGATGAGGGCTGAATGGACTGTTGTTGTCTCTGTGAGATGACCCATACAGATGGCAATATTTGCCTGTTCAAGCTACGCTTTCTCTCACCTGGAGAGTATTGCTAAATCCAAAGCCTATTTCTGTTCTTTAAAATTCGTTTGCCTTTCTGTTTAGTTAGCACTGACAGCCACTTTATGATAAGTGTGATCAATCCTAACAGTTTCTGATAGATTTGCTTTTGTTCTTGGGAATAAGAAGCTGGAGAGAGTGGAGAGGATGTGTATAGTACAGAAATAGAGAGGAAGAGGCAGAGATTTTGAGCTCTTTAGCCAGACTCTTTTTAAAAAAACATTTTATTTTTCTAGTTATATGTAGAGACAATTTTTAACATTTATTAAAATTTTTTTCTGAGTTCCAAATTTTCTCCTTCTCTCCTTCCACTCCTCCCTCCCTAAGATGGTAAGCAATTTGATATCGGCTATATGTGTCTTAGCCAGATTTCTAGACTGTGAAAGCTTTCTTGTGTGACATAGTTTGAAGATTATGTGTATGATGATGTCTATTAAGAACACGATGGTTTTTAAATGAATGGACCCATCTTACGTCCGGCCAATTGGAGCCTAGGCAAATGGCCTCCTTCCAGCTCAATGGAATGGCTGAGTTCAGCTGGATATATTGTGGCCTTTATTCATAGGCATTGTCGTCTGTTGGCACATGAGATCTGAGTTTAAGTCTAGTCTATGTAAGTTAGCAAGTTGTTCCAGATAGCAAATATGCCTCGCCAAATGGTAAGTGCTAAATGTTTACTGTTGGAGGTGGATTTTGCATTAAAGGAAGCTTTTCCCTCACCTGGGATTGTGGTCTCCACCTTTTGTCTCTTCAGATTCTAGCAGGGCCTTGATTCCCTCTTATTTAATCAAATTTAGGCTGAGATGAAGTCATTTTTCACATTTGCTGTGCATTGGTTGGCAATATGGTGTTGTGTGACTTGAACCCGAGGATCCCATTCACAAAAAATAATAAGAAACCCTGCCTATAATCAGTAAGATTGGTTTCTGGTTTTGTTCTGATTTAATACTGGAGCATAATGAAAGTATTCGTATCTTCATTTCATATCATGAACACTCATGGTTTGCCTGCTTTTGATGGACAGCGCCACCTACACTGAAGCATGTTCTTCAAAGTGGGATAGATATAATCAGTTTTGTTTGATACTGGTACATCTTGCCTTCCTTTCATACCAGAACAGAGAGGAATAATATGCTTCTCTGTATCTTCTGTGTCAAACTGATCATCATGAAAGTCTGGAGTATGGCCAACCTGAAGCCCTGCTCCATCCCCTTTATTTCTTAGGTTCCTAGGAGCAGTTGCATCACACAGGAGGCTACTGATCCAATCAATGGTATGAGCTGGACCCAACTGATCAATGTTTTGGGTTCCTGCCAGGCCTCCACAGTGACCTGAGTGACCTCAGGGTATAGGGTTCCTGCTATATATCATCTTTGGCTTGTATTCCTTCCTATGACAGAGATGATGGGTTGGGCTTTGAGGGGGTTATTATTTTTAAGAACAATAATAGTCTTCCCAACTGTAGGCTCAGTGCTCTATCCATTGCACTACCCAGCTGCCATTGTTGTTGTCATTCTCATTATTACTGGCCAAGTACTATGTTAATAAAGCAATGTAGATTTTACCACCTGTCCTGTTTCAAATAATTTTAGTGATTTACATAATTAATCGACCAATATTTATTCATTCTCTTCCTACGAAAGTTGTAGAAATCAGCCAAAAATTTCCCAATGTTGGCTTTAAAGAACTTGATATGTTCCTGTGATGAGTGCTGTGAAGGAGATGTAGTTCACTGTTTCTGTAGTGAGGTAAATAGTCACTAACAACACATGTATTTTGTTCTCCTTGGTTTGGAACAGCTTTCTTTTGCCATTTAAGAGAAACCTTGGTGGTCTCCTGGGGCCTGGGGCACCATGGGGTGCTTATTGCTGTGTAGACATGTGATTCTGCCTCTTCATGTGGCAAATTACAACAGGGTAGGGGGAAAGTTTCCCTTTGATTAGCAAAACCTCCCCCTAAAAGTTCCAGAAATGAAAAAAAATATTTAGTATTATTTACTTAATAATTAGCATATGCAATAATAAAAATATTGCTATTAAATTTTTTAGATTTTCCATTTAAGTACTGCTAATTACAAATCATTCTTTTCTATTCATGAATAAAATTTCCTGGGTAACATTTTGTTACCTGGTTGGAGTTGCTGTTTATACTTGAAAATCAGAAAACTGCTTTTGTTCCAAAATTTTTCTATAATTTTGACTTTTCAAATAATTTAAAGACTTTTCCCCTTAAGCTGATTTTACATTTAAGGAAATTATTTATTGAACAGCTTACATTCTAGAAAGTTGAAATATACAAGAAAATAATGTCATACACAGAACTATGTTGTATGCTCTTTCCCTGGTGGTTTTTCATTGGGTAGCTATATTGAAATGCCTTAGTCTCAAAGAGACAACATTCTGTGTTGGAAAGACTACTGATCTCGAGGGAGGAAAGATCTGACTTCAAATCTCATGAGGTTCTGCCCCTTGTTAACCATTTGACTTTATAATTTCATTTCTCTATAACTCAGTTCCTTCAGCTAGAACATGAGCATCTTAATATTTATACTATCTGTCTTCATAGGGTTTTGTGAGCCTGAAACAGTTACATTATATTATCCAAGCTCACAAAAAATCAGTCCATGAGAGAGCAAGCCCTCTGAACCTTAGATAATAAATAACCTGTTTACTGAGGGCAAAGCTGGTTGTATCTCAAATGAACTGTGTAAGAGTTGTTGCTGTTTGTCCTTCCTTTTCAAAGAGGATCAATGTCACCATGGGGTGATGTTTTGACTCATGGATGAATTGTGTGAGAGACTTCGTAAATGATAAAAGCATTAGACCAATATATTGTTCTTATCTATTTTGGAAATGGACCTCCATTAAGGTCACAAGATTCCAACATCTCTAGGCTTAGGAGGTCAATGATGAAAAGAATAACGAGTCAGCTTTTCTGTAATTCAGAGTTGTTGGAAATTTAGGAGATTTATTTCTTCTTAAATTGTGCCATCATGAGTTCTAAGGAATAAATCCTGCTCCAAGTAAAGAATTCTCTCATGGAGTTAATAACAGAACTTCTATAGTGATTAAATAGGAGACCTATTGATTAAATAATTTCTTGATGATAGTCACAGGCTTGTCTTACTCATAGGCTATGGCTTATGAAAGGAAACCAAACAGAGACAAATATGAAAAGTAATTTCTGTTTAATCTTATATAGGCCGTGATTATAAACCACATTTGTCCAAAAGCAGACTCCATCTCCAGCAAAATTAGAGACTGTTGTCAACTCACAGTGCCCCTGAGGAGTGAATGCATCTTCTTTCACTCAGAAAATGATGATAAACTGGAGGATTTATCACTAAGAGCAGAGATATTTACAACGTCTGCATGAAGATAAAGAAAACTTACTGACTACGTAATGTAACTTTACTAACCCTTATAAAGAATGTAGAAAGCAACACAAGAAAATCTTAGCAGCTTGGATTAAATTGAAATGGAAAAGGGGTGGAGTGGGAAATCAGTTGAGAGTATGGCAATTTTTTTAAAGAAATCAAGTTATGTTGGAGAGAACAACATGGTATAATAGAAAAATCATTAACTCAGGAGTTAGATGGCCTGAATACCAATCCTGTTTCTGCTGTCTGTGAGACCTGGGGTAAGTCACTTAAGTTCCTCTGAAAATGAGGGTGTTGGACTAGATGGTATCTGACACTGCCTACTGGTGCAATGATCCTACTGGTGCAATGCTCATGTTCTAGCTGAAGGAACTGAGTTATAGAGAAATGAAATTATAAAGTCAAATGGTTAACAAGGGGCAGAACCTCATGAGATTTGAAGTCAGATCTTTCCTCCCTTGAGATCAGTAGTCTTTCCAACACAGAATGTTGTCTCTTTGAGACTGAGGCATTTCAATATAGCTACCCAATGAAAAACCACCAGGGAAAGAGCATACAACATAGTTCTATGTATGAATGCTCTCCTGTGCACAAAACAATTCCAACCAAATAACCTCCCCCACCATTGCCAAAATGAAGCTTTATTAGACTATTTAATAGCTAGAAAAGCTTTATTTATAATTAGTAGTGTTAATGGCTAGCATTACGTAGCACTGTAAGGATGCTGTAATGATTGGAAAGTTCTTTACAAATATTATCTCATTTGTGAACTGATCCAACCATTCTGTAGAGCAATTTGGAACTATGCCCAAAGTGCAATCAAACTGTACATACCCTTTGACCCAGAAATACCACTACTAGATCTATATCCCAAAGAGATCATAAAAAGGATAGAACCCACATGTACAAAAATATTTATAGAAGCTTTTTTTGTGTTGGTCAAGAATCAGAAATTAAGGGGATGCCCATAAGTTGGGGAATGACTGAACAAGTTGTGATATATGAATCTAATGGGGGATGGATAGACTTTTTCCTTATACATCCTTCAGAGTTGTCTTGGACCACTGTATTGCTGAGAATAGCTAAGTCATTCACAGGTGCTCATCTCACAATATTGTTTTTACTCTGTACAGAGTATATAGCACTTTGCATGAGCTCATGTAAGAATTTTCAGGTTTTATTGAGAGCATCCTGATCATCATTTCTTATAGTATGATGGTATTACATCACAATCATAATTCACAATTCCTTCATCCCTTCTCCAATTGATGAGAATCTTCTCATTTTCCTATTCTTTGCCACCAGAAAAGAGCTGTTATAAATATTTTTGTACATAAATGTACTTCTCCTTTTTTTTTTTTTCCTCTTTGGTGATATAGACTTAGTAATGGTATTGCTAGGTTAAAAGATATGCATGGCTTTATAGACCTTTGGGCATAGTTGCCTATTGTGAATGTTGAATTAGTTCTCAACTCCACCAACAATGCATTAGTGTCTCATTTTTCCCATATCCCCTCCAACATTTATCATTTTCCTTTTCTGTCCTATTAGCCAATCTAATAGGTATGAGATAGTACCTCAGAATTCCAATCAATATTGAGTTAGAGCATTTCTTTTATATGGCTATAGATAGCTTTGATTACTTCAGGTGAAAACTGTTCATATCTTTTGATCATTCATCTATTAGGAAATGGCTCTTGTTTTTATAAATTTGACTCAGTTCTCCATATGTTGGAGAAAAGAGGCCTCTGTTAGAGAAACTTGCTTCAAAATTTTTTCCATGATTACAATTCTATTGTGTTTCCCTCCATGCTATCCTCACCCCTGTTTATTCTATTCTCTCTCTCCTTTCACCCTGTCCCTCTTCAAAAGTCTTTTGCTTCTGACTACCCTTTCCCCAATCTGCCTTCTCATTCTATCTTTTCACCTCCCCTGCTCCTTCTCTAATGCTCATTCTTTCTTACTTTCATGTAGGTAAGATAGATTTCTATACCCAGATGAGTGTGTATTTATTCCCTCTTTGAGACAATTCTGATGAGAGTAAGATTCATTTACTCTACCTCACCTCCTTCCTCTTCCCCTCCACTGTGAAATATTTTTCTTCCCTCTTTTATGTGAGATGATTTACCCCATTCTACCTTTCCCTTTCCCCCTGTACATTCCTCTCCCATCCCTTAATTTAATTTTTTTTAGATATCATCCCTTCATATTCAACTCATGCCTATGTCCTCTGTCTATATATACTCCTTCTAACTGCCCTAATAATGAGAAAATTTTTATGAGTTACAAGTATCATTTTCCCATGTAAGAGTATAAACAGTTTAACCTTATTAAGTCCCTTTCCCATTTAGCTTTGTATGTTTCTCTTTAGTTTTGCATTTGAAAGTTAAATTTTCTATTCAGCTCTGGTCTTTTCATTAAGAATGCCCCAATGTGTCCTCTATTTCATTGAATGTTCATTTCCCCCCCCAAGAAGGATTATATGCTGTTTTGCTGGGTAGGTGATTCTTGGTTGTAATTCTAGTTTCTTTGCCCTCTAGAATATCATATTTCAACCTCTCCAATCCATTGATGTAGAAGCTGTTAAATCTTGTGTTATTTTGCCTGTGACTCCATGATACTTGAATTGTTTCTTTTTGACTGCTTGCAGTATTTTCTCCATAACCTAGGAGCTAAGGAATTTGGCTATAATATCACTGGGAATTTTCATTTTGGGATTTCTTTAAGGAGGTGATTGGTGGATTCTTTCAATTTCTACTTTTCCCTCTTATACTAGAATATCAGGGTAGTTTTCCTTGATACCTTCTTGAAAGATGATTTCTAGGCTCTTCTTTTTAATCATGGCTTCCGGATAGTCCAATAATATTTAAATTATTTCTCCTGGATTTATTTTCCAGGTCAGTTGTTTTTTTCAATGAGGTATTTCACGTTTTCTTCTATTTTTTCATTCTTCTGGTTTTGTTTTATTGTTTCTTGATTTCTCATAATCATTAGCTTCCATTTGCTCAATTCTAATTTTCAAGGAATTATTTTCTTCAGTGAGCTTTTTTACTCCTTTCCCATTTGCCCAATCTATTTTTTAAGAAGTTTTTTATTTCTTCAGTAAATTTTTGTGCCTCTTTTTCCATTTGGCCAATTCAGCTTTTTTAAGGCATTTCTCTCCTCATTGGCTTTTTGTACCTTTTTTACCATTTGGTGTCTCCTTTACCTAGCTGTTGACTTATTTTTCATTATTTCCTTGCATCATTCTCATTTCTCTTTCCAATTTTTCCTTTACCTCTCTTACTTGACTTTCAAAATCCTTTTTGAGCTCTTTCATGGCCTAATACCAATTCATATTTTTCTTGGAGGCTTTGGATATAGGAGCTTTGATTCTATTATCATCTTCTGAGAGTGCATTTTAATCTTCCTTGTCACCATAGTAACTTTCTATGGTCAGAATTTTTTTCTGTTGTTTGTTCATTTTCTGAGCCTATTTCTTGATTTTTAACTCTTTGTTAAAGTGGGGCTGTGCTTCCAGGTGGAAGGCACACTGTCCCAAGCTTCAGGGGTTTTGTGTAGCTGTTTTCAGAGACACTTCTAGGGACTTATAAGTTTTTAGTTCTTCCAAGGTGATATGATTTGAGGAGCAATGTGTTTGCTATTCACCTGGCCTGTGCTCTGGTCTGCGAATGATCACAATCATTCTTTTTTGCTCTGGAACTGTGACAAGGACCCCGGCTACATTGTAGCCCACAAGCTCTGATGTGCTAATGCTCTTCTTTGGCCTGAGACTGCCACCAAAGATTGTTACCCAGATCTCAGTATGGGCAATGCAATAGAGTTCTGCCTCACTGCTAGCAAAGAGATCCCATAATATTCTTCTGATCAGTTTTTTGACCCCCTTACCTTCTGTGGGCTAAGAGCTCCAGGAGCAGCCAATACTGTTGCTGATTCAGTGGCTCCCAAGGCCTGCTCCTGGTTTTCTGGGGTCTGGTCTGTGCCAGCACTGCCTGTGCTAGACTGTGCTCCACTCCCATCCAGGTGTGGCAGACCTTACCTACTGACCTTCTAAGTTGTCTTTGCTTGGGAAATTATTTAACCCTGTCATTTTGTGGATTTTAATGCTCCAGGAGTTATTTTATGGTATTATCTAAAGGTGTTCAGAGAGGTTTTAGGGAGAGCTCAATTGAATTACTGCCTTTTCTTCACCATCTTGGCTCTGCCCCTGTAAGATTTTATGAACTCTAATTAATGATGCTAATATAAGTGAAATGGAATTTCTCTTAAGTAGGTTAAATCTCCCTTCTACAATTTTATTTATACTCTTGACCTTGCTAAGAAATCCTCCTTTTCTGTTAGGGTCCACAGCCCTGCCCAAAGGGGCAGCAGGTACTTACCTTTACAATGAAGATGCTGTGTTTTCTCTTTAAAGAAAGTAACACTGGAGGGTATATGTTAAGAGGGTTTATTGATGTTACACCCAGGAAGCCTTACAGCAGGACTCTAAGGCTGCTCACCCCTCCAAGGCTTGGATCCTTTTATCTACCCCAGATCCACACACCACACATGACACAGCCTAGCCGAGCAGGATTGAGAGAGGGGAGATAAATTGTGAAAGGGGAATTGCAATCACAAGGGCATGAAGACCCCAGGGTGTGGAGACATCAGTCAGGAACCTCAGGTATCCCACGCAAGAAAGTCTTGAACAATGCAATATCCCCTGGTCAGGAATGGTGCAATATGCTCTGACCCAACTAATTCCCCAGCCTCAAACACATCCCTGTGCCTCAACATTACCACTTGCAATCTGGCACTTATTTGTGACCTACACTTTTCCCTCTCAATAATGTTTGAATTGGCTAAGTCAATTTCTGCTGAGTACAGATAAAATGACATCAAACTCCAAATTAGTGAAGAGGGACAAACAATTTTGATTGGTGGCGATGGTACATTATAGAAGATGTGGCATAAGATGATCATATCATAGAATTTATTCTAGCCAAAGGAAGAATTCTGGGCATAGTCAGCTGTGTGCCCATGCTTAAGGAGAGCTGATTTCCTCTTTGAATTGCTGCTGTGCTTGCTTTCAACTCCACAGAACAAGAAGCTCCCCACACCTTGTAAGCAACTTGAAAGCAGGAAGTGTCTTTCTTTTTATTAATTGTATCCCTAGAGCTTAGCAAAGTGCCTGACACATAGTAGGTGCTTAATATATTTTTTATTGGATTGGATTTCAAAATAGTTGAAAGAAATGCTCCAAAATTGTCTTTCTTGTCTCCTTGATGAATAATATTCCCTTGTCTATCCAATGATTTACCAGCACCCATCTATCCTCCTTTCCCTTTTCTTCAGTCAGCCATCTTCTCTGAAGTACTAATCTGGGCCATATTTCATTATGGAATGACTGGGACCTTAGGATCTTGACAGCTATGCCTAAGGAATAGATGCTTTGGTCTATCCCACCAAGCTAGAAAGGTTTTAAATATGGGGTCTTCAACCAATTACAGTCTGTCTTCTGATGAACAACCTGAATAAGTTCATAGAAGTTCAACCACAAACTGGAATTAGGGTAGTAAAATGTCCTACCACAGTGGCTCACAAGGGCAAGCCACTGTGTGGTGATTGGCATTGGTAGAGGAGGTAAATTGATGAAAATGTGGATGCTTGAAGTGTCATGGAGGGGTCACATTGCATCTTCTTGAGCGTCCAAATGAAGCCTTCAGAATCAAAGGAGTAGGGATAGGAATGAGATTCCCAGATGGGGAAACTTTTTACCAAATGTAGGTCTTGACACTTTTTTTGTTGTTGTTGCCACTTTTAGTCTTAAAATTGCTTAGATCCCCAAATGGTTAAATGATTTGGCCATGGTACCCCAAAAAATTATCAGTGGGCTTATGTTCATTTTATACTATTGGTAAATTGTGGAAACATGCTTTTTTCATATAGATTAATATAAAAAATATCTTACAGGTTTCTGTATGAATATGCAAGACAACATCCAGACTTGCCTTTTACAGTGCTTTTAAGCATAGGTGTTATATATGAAAAACTACTGGAAAGATGCTGCAAAACAGAAAACCCCAAAGAATGCTATGGCCATGGGGTAGGTATCACAGAATAACGGAGAATCAATGGAAATCATGGATACATAAGAGTTTAGACTGTAATCTTCCTTCAAAAGGAAAAGAGTCAGAAGAAGGCAGCAGAATTGACCAGACTGACTTCTCTGGAAATTTCTTCCTTTGACTTGGAATTTTAGCTGAAGAAAGAAAAACACAAAGCTGCAATAGAAACAGTTTGCATTTGTAACCCTGACTTCAAGCCTGCTGTATTTATATTGTAATCTCCTCATTGGTGGAGGGAATGATCACTCAGTAATGAGTTGGCACATGAGCTTGAGACAGAGATTTTCTTCCTTCCTCCTCATACTTTAAGAGAGGGCACATATGATTCCAAACAGTCTTAAGAGAAAAACCCATGGAGAAAGAACAGATTTTGGAAAGCATTGTTCTGTCTTTCAAAACCAGTTCCCTCTCCCTTCATGGGTCTCTCCCTTAAGAAAGTATGGAGGGGCACTGGGTGGAACCATGGATAGAGCACTGGTCCTGGAGTTAGGAAGACCTGAGTTCAAATGTGGTCTCAGACACTTAGCTGTGTGTTCCTGTGCAAATTGCTCAACCCCAATTGTCCCCCCCCCCCCCAAAAAAAAAAGATTTTGGAATCATGTATGTTCTATCTCAAAGCAGGCAGAATACTGTACCTCCTTTCCCACACTCAAATGGTGATCCAATCTCTCAGGGAGGCACATGATATTAAGTCACCAATCTCCACCAGTAAGGAGAGTCTCATGTAAATACTTCAAACTTGAAGCCAGGGATACACATTTTAACCATTTTCCAATGGGTGGGCATTTGAGTATGACTCATCTAAGACTTTTTCTCTTGTGAACCTTATGTAGCTAGTTTGATAACCTATTAAAGACTCAAATTAAATATCCATAAAACAATCCTGTTTATTTTCAGGAAGAAGAATTCCTAAGGGTAATAGCAAAAACCCAGGCGATCACCGAACTGGAGTGTGGCTATTTCAAGATACTGGGTGAAGAAGGCTTCCTCAATCAGAAGGTGTCTTTGACTTAACTTGATCAATTAATCTGATGAACCCAAAAAAGGAGACCAAGACATTGACTCCAGTGCTAAGAAGTTTAGGATCATGGGATCACAGATTTAGAGCAAGGTGGAGCCTTAGGTGATTCATCACCTCCCTAGGTAGTGTAATTTAAACCATTCACCTTACAGATAGACAGAAGGAAGTTCAGAAAAGTGAAAGAATTTGGCCAAGGTCTGATAGAGGATTTGAACTTTGATCCTGACTCCAAATCCAGTATTCTTTCCACTTCACCATTGTGTTCCTCTTCTTTCCTTTTCCTCCCTGGGTCAAGCCCTCATCCCCTTGTGCCTGGCTTGTTGTGGAAGCTTGCTGGTGGATCTCCCTGACACAAGTCTCTCTCTACTACAATCCATTGTCAATTCAATGATCTTCCTGAAGTACAGGTTGAATCAAGTCATCCTCCTAGTCAATAAATTCCAGTGGCTCCTTCTAGTGCAGGGATATTTAAGGAAGATATTTGATCTTATTGGATCAAAACATAAAACACCATTTAGCCTTCTGAGTCCTTCATAACCAGATCCTTCCTACCTTTCCAGTTTTCTTACACCTTACTCCTCTTCCTGTATTCTACAATCAGGTCACACTGGGGCCCTTGTTGTTCTTTGGAAATGGTGCTCCATCTCCAGCCTTGGGGCATTTGCTCTGGCTCTTCCCCATGCCTGGAATTCTCTCCCTCCTTATCTCTGTCTCCCAGCTTCCCTTCAGGGAAAATCCCACCTTCTGCAAGGAAGCTTTCCTGGATCTCCTTTATCTCAGCTTTCCCACTGAGATCTCTTGGTATAGATCCAATTTGTCTAACATGGCCCTTATTTGCACATAGTTGTTTGTATAGTGTCTCCCCCTTTAGACTTCTGGGTCCTTGAGATCAGGAAGATGAGTTCTTGCCTTTCTTGGATCCTGAATGTTTAGCACAATGCCTGGCACATAGGAGGCACTTAAAAATGCCTGTTGACTTGATGCCTCCTGGCTTTTCTGGTTTCCTTCAGTTCTCAGTTAAAATCTTGCCTTCTGTAAGAAGTGTGCTCACCCCTCCCCCCCGCAACGTTGGTGCCTTCTCTTTTTAGATTATTTCTAATTTATCCTGTGTAGAGCTTGTTTGTATGTAGTTGTCAGCACGTTGTCTCCTTCATTAGACTGAGCTCCTTGAGGGCAGGGTCCATGCTTTATTTTTTGCCTGTTTTTGTATCTCTCAAATTTAGCATAGTGCCGGGGACATCATAAATGCTATTTGGTTGAGTGACTAAGGACAAACACTGTACACTATGTGAAGTGATTGCTTCCATTGTGCTTAGTGCTATTTTTCAAACCCAGGAAAGCCTCCCCAGAGTCTTTGCAGCCCACACTCTCTTTGGAGCTTCTGATTCACATCAGAATTGCCATCCTTTTAACTTCTTTACTAAACTAGGGATTTTAAATCATTTTTGTGTCATGGCCCCTTTGGGGGGGGGGGGGTGTGGTGATGAGGTCTGTAGACTCCTTCTCAGAAGAATGTTTTTAAGTGCATAGAATAAAATACCTAGGATTGCAAAGGCATCCTATATGGGTGGCACAACTATATGGGATTAAAGTTGTGTACGTGAGTATACATACATGCATACATTTATATACATATATATATTGTATATACATAATACAAATATATACATTCATACATATTTATCTGTCTCTATATATTGTTCTCTCTCTC
>CM053592.1:12902051-12952921 GCA_028646515.1 Pseudochirops corinnae
TATACATAATACAAATATATACATTCATACATATTTATCTGTCTCTATATATTGTTCTCTCTCTCTATCTGTCTGTCTCTCTATCTATTTGTCTTTCTATCTGTCCATCCATCTGTCCATCTATCCATACGTCCATCCATCCATCTATCTATCGATCTATGTATCTATCTATGTATCTATCTATCTATGTATCTATCTATCTATCTATCTATCTATCTATCTATCTATCTATCTGCTGTCTGTCTATCTATTTCTGTATGCATACACACACATAGATAGAGGGAGCTGTACAAAATCTAAATTGATTGCTTCACAAAGTAGGAGGTCTTCCACCTCTTGAATTTTCCAAGCAGAGACTGGGTGACTATAGGCCAGAAATATTGTAGAGAATGACTAAAAGGGAAGCCAAATTTCATTGAGTCAAGATAAACTGTCACCTATCCTTTACTATAATATTATTTTATCGAAAAATCAGAAATATCCTATGAAATTATATTTATAAAGCTCTTAGCACTGTGTGTGGCACGGAATAAGTACTTAATACAAGTTTATTCTGTTCTCATCTCCTTTCCCTTTCCTTTCCAAAATTATAGATAAAAAAAAAATTAACCATCATTTATCTCAGTATACTATGTAATGATTAGAAGAACAATATTAATACAATTTAATTTAATCCTATTTGGCCAACATTTAGTACTTGTTATGATGTAGATACTGTGCCAGAGTACAAAGTTATAAAAAGATAAAATCATCCCTGCCCTCAAGAAACTTCCATTTTGCTGGGTGGAGGCTGGTAGAATATAAGAGCTAAAGAGATATTGCATGTATATATATATATATATATATATATATATATATATATATATATATATACACACACACACAAATATATGTACATATATATACATATATAATATATAGATATGTACATGCAAGTATATGTGTATGTATGTGTATATATGTATATACGTATATATATATATATATATATATATATACACACACAGATAATTATTTAATGTCAAGGACATAGGTACTTAGAATGAACAGGAATGGCTGTAGAAGGCAGTCCATGAGTTGAACCCAGGAGAAAGTCAGAGTTTCTAAGAACAGAAGGTGAAGGTTTGTATTTGAGACACAGGGGATAGCCTTTATAAAGATAGAGGTAAAGGAGATGGAATCTTGAATTCAGGGAATATCTTTCCAGATTTAGGAATGTAGGGGATTCTCCCACATGAAGGGAAATCATATGAAATAAGGAAGGAAAGTAAGGTTGTGTCAGATTGTGGTGGGCTTTAAATATCAATTAGAAGAGTTTATATTTTGCCCTAGAGGGAGTAGGGAGCCCTTGGAGGTTCTTGAGCAGGGGAGGGACTTCCAAAAGCATTCTGCTTTTAGAAGATGATTTTCATGGCTGAACGGAAGGTGAATAGAAGAAAGTAGAGTCTGGAAGCTAAGAGTCAAAATGAAGGCATTTCAGCAGTCCAGTTTTGGGGAGACATACACACTTAGAGTTTGGAAGGAAAAAGACAAATTCATCGAAGAGATCAAAGAGAGATTGTAAAGTACAAAGTGAACAATGGAAACCAAGGACAGGGAAGGATCAAGAATAAGTAGGTGGGCAAGTGTGAAAGGCTACAGAAAACGAAGAAGATGAGAATGAAGGAAAGGTCACTGGATTTAGTAAGAAGTCATTGAAAATGGTGGAGAGAGCAGATGCAACAGAAAGACAGATATGGAAGCCAGGTTGAAAGACTGAGTGGACAACCAGCAAGTTAACATAATGAATGTAAAATTTCTTTTGAGAAGTTTATCATTGAAGAGGAACACAGAGATAAGATGAAACTTGAGGCTTAGCAGGTTCAAAAGGAGTCCATTTGGGATTGGGGCAGCTTGGCACAGTGGATAGAGCATCCATCCTGGAGTCAGGAAGACCTGAGTTCAAATCTGGCCTCAGGTACTTCCTAGGTGTATGACCCTGGGCACACTTAACCCCATTTGGCTCATTTTCCAAATCTGTAAAATGAGCTGGAGAAGGAAATGGCAAAGCACTCCTTCTTTGCCAAGAAAACCACACAAATGGGATCATGAACAGTCAGACATGACAACTGAACAACAATGACTTAGGATAGGAGCGACCTGTTGTTATTTATTGTTGGAGTTAATTGCTCTCAGGACGCACTGAATGTTTAGAGCATCTAAAAACACATAATATACTGTTAAGCAGCTCTTTGTTCTCAGGTGAGTCTGGACAAGGAATAAATGCCGGAACCTTGAATATTCCAGAGAGAAGAGAGAAAGGCAGAATAGTGACAAACATGGTGATAGTAAGGAAAGAAGGAGGAATGGGGCAAAGTCCTTCTGAAGTCCTTCAGCTTGGGGCTAAGAGAGAGATGTCAGGTGTGGGAAACATCAAAGCCATGTGGGTCAGAGATCAATAATCATTTGTCCCCTTAGGTGTCTTCTTCTCCTCACCAAAAGGGCACCTCAACTCTCACCTCAAGAGCTCATATCTCACAGCCAGAAACTTGCTGCATCTTTTACTAAATGCTGCCCCCTGGGGGAAAAGAAACCATTTGCCTGCATTGACAATGCGGTGAGCAGCTTGTGGTCCTATTACCAGTATTTCATTTAGAAAAAGTCAGTACCTATCTGATTCTCAGCCTTGTGGTAAAAGAAGAAAGATGGAGACCTCCAGTTCCCTATCTGGGCTGCACAGATCTCCTGGGAACATGAGAAGCGTATCAAAGATTAACATTTTGGGTATACCCTTGGAGAAGAAAAATAATGTCTTTATTTCTCATGCTTCTATGCATAGGAAACTCTAGAATTTATTTCCTCTCATAAATGCTGTTTGACTGACTGCCTAAGGGATCTGGTTACGTTTAGTTAAAGCCAGTGGGATACTGGAATCAAGAAGGATACAGATTCTGAGACAAACAGACGCCGAACTCACTGGCAGCGGCAGAATAAGCGAGCTTTGCTCATTTCCAAGTGATGCTTCCTGTTTTCATGAGTCAGTCACTGTTTTCATCCCAGAAAGTGAAAACATCCAGCTTTCCTATGAGTCTGCTCTGCCATCCCTTGTTCCTCCCCATCAAGATGGGGAAAATGCCCTCAAGATTTTCTTGGAGAGAAATTCCCTAAAGTCCAAAATTGTGATGTATTTTTGCTCCAATATCTACTTCCTGCAAACTTCTCCTGGAACTCATTTCCCTATTCTGTAAAAAAAGCACTTAGGTGAAGTGACCTCAAAGCAGCATTTCCACTCTGAAATCTATGATCCTATGAACCCTCCCCCCCCAAAAACCAAAAAGTCCACGGAAAGTTACTGGAACATTAGGGCTAAAATGGACCTTAAAGATAATTTAATTAACTCCTTTTTACACATGAGGAAACTAAGGCTCAGAACCCCAAATAATTTGCCTAAGCAAGTTTTGCCACTAGCAAATGGCAGTCAGAACCTTCAACCATTTTTTCATTTTGATCTGTTTCTTTTTTAACAACAGGACTAATATGGAAATATGTGTTGAATGATTGCACACATATAACCTATTTAAAATTCTCACCTTCTTAGGGAGGGGGCAGGAGAAAATTTAAAACTCAAAAATTTTTAAAAATGAATGTAAAAATTGTCTTTACATGTAATTGGAAAAAATAAATTCTATTTTAAAAGAAGAATTTTAAACCACGACTTCCAACCCAGAGGTCAATGCTCTTTTCCCTGTGTCGTGTTGGTCCAGGTTAGGAACCCCAGAAGAGATCAATTTGAAATTTGTCTCTGTTGGGAATCAAAATGGAAAGAACACAGGGCAGATCACTCAGGTGGAGGCTGAGTCTCAACCATATCATCCCAAAGTACAGCTGTTCAGGACCTTCTTCAGAGGGTTGAACCTTTAGAGTTCTCATTTCCAAAACTTTCTATGTTGATCTCATCAGCCCCTTACTATTACAACCACATGTGTGTGTATGTATATATGTATGTATATATGTGTGTATATATATATGTCGACCTTGCAATTATTTCCTAGCTTTTTTGTGTGTCTATGTTTTACCTGCATAGTAAGGTTATAATTTTTGTTAGAATCATTACTCCTTTCTCCTCTTGGCATTACTAGATCAGAGTTATGGATCCAGACATGAATTCTTATTAAATGAATGAATAAACCAATGAATTTAGGTCTACTGAAATGGTTAAGCTAACTACTTTTAAAAAAATAAAAACCAGTATTTTTCAACTGTATGGGGCCTCTCATTCTCTCTTCCTGCAGGTACACCTAATTCTTGGAGAGCTTTGCAGAATAAATAAAAATCGAACCATAAATCCAAGTGTGGATAATTGCTGTAAATCCTCACTTGCCTTCCGATCACTGTGTTTTAATAATCTGACAGCAGATGAAACCTATACTCTTCCGACATTCTTCTCTGAGGTGTTCACCTTTAATTTAACTTTGTGCTTGAAAACGGAGCAACTGAGAAAGAGACGAGAGTACGTAACACCCTTTTCATTTTTGTTCTCATGTCTTTCATGTGTTCTTTATTATGATTCATGTCTTAGTTAAAAAAACACATTAAGGAGGAAGAACATGTTTTCAGTGTTGTAATGTGAAATTCTGTCACCTATTTCCATGTCTCTGTCCTTGCAATTTCAAAAGTAAACACCCAGGACCTACCAAAAACTTTGGTTTAAAAAGACCAATTGAGTGTTTTGCCCTTTGCTGGGTATTGGTTTAAAAGGAGCAAGAAAAATGTGCTAGAAGTAGGGAGAAAGGCTCCCAATGGGCTAGTATCATATTAAACTGGTCTGAATGGTTGTTGAGTTCCTAACTAATAATATCATTCCTTGATTGACTCTGATTTCCTTCCCCTGGAGAACTATATTGGTATAGTCACGGGAAGTATGGCCCAATGTTTTCCTTTGCTCTTTTTACCATTTAATTTATACCTGTCTTTGGGTTGGAAGTCAAGCATCATTGTCTTCATGAAGCCTACCTAAATCCAACCCCCCACCCCAACCGCAGCCCTAAGTTGGTAATGGCTCCTTTGATCTCAGGCATCACATAGTACTTGACTTTGTAAGTTTCCAATGCATTGATCATGATCCTTTATGACCTTTGATAGCTCTAGAAGAAAGAGTGAGGCTCAAGACTTTGCACTGCTCTGCTTCACTTAAATCCAATTCCTGTATGTCAAGACATCACCCTGTGATGTCATTGATCCTCTTCAAAAATGAAGGACGAGCAACAATGACAACAATAATGCGGAGGCATGATTTGCATAGTGTACAGGGAAGCCAGCCTCAGAGTCAGAAAGATCTGTGTTCAAGTCTTGCCTCTGACATATAAAAGTTGTGCCACCCTTGGTGAGTCACTTAAATTCTCAGTGCTCTGGGCAACTAAGACTTTAAGTTTCTGAAAAGGCGCTGACCTGCATTGGTAGATGGAATTTCCTCTTTGGTGAGTTTAGTTTCCTTTACTAACAAAATCATGGGTCCAATTCATACTATTATGTATTTATAGCCATATCCCATAGCAGACTGGAAGTTCCATAAAAACTAGGACCATTTCTTTTTTTTTTTTTTTGGAGGGGGGGAAGGCAGGGCAATTGGGGTTACGTGACTTGCCTAAGGTCACACGGCTAGAAAGTGTTAAGTGTCTGAGGCCAGATTTGAACATAGATCCTCCTGACTCCAGGTCCAGTGTTCTATTCACTGTGCCACCTAGCTGCCCCAGCTAGGACCCATTTCTTATCTACATGATACATCCCTTCCAAAACCTAACATAGTGCTCAATTCACAATGGACAGTTCAACAAATGTTTGTTTAATTGAATGTTTACTTAAAGAAGGGGAAAAATGTGTGTGCACTGGTTTGGGGGTCAAAGAACCTGGATTTGAATCCTGCCACTGAAGGTTACTACCTGTGTACCCTTGGGTGACTCACTTAAACTCCCTGGTTCTCAGTTTCCCCATCTGTAAAATTAGGGCTTTGGACCAAATGACTTCTGATGCTCTTCCCACCCCTAGGTCTTCAATGCTTCTGCAATGCTCACATCAATTCTAGTGACTATTCAGATAACCTGGCAGCTGAATAGGTTTCTTCCCTAATTTGGGGCAAAATCTTTTCCTTTGACTTCTTCTCACTTCTCCTTACAAGCACCTTTTGAAAGACTGCCCTTTCCCATACCGTTCTTCCTTCTTCTATTTTTACTCATATATTGGTGATTTAAAAAAAACAAACAAACAACAAATTAATATTTACCTTTAATAGAAGACTTTCCAAATCAAAACTGAGCTGGGTTAGTGAGATACTGTGTGATACTCCTCTTCCTTCTTCCCTCCTGTTCCCTTCCCCCATTTAGGCATTTGTTTATGTGGGAAAACAAGGTGGGACAGAGCACACTTGCAAATGGTATGGGACAGAATCTTAACTGTCATCTTGAAGGCCTCTCCATGATTCTGGCTGGCCAGAATCATGCCACTTTCTTGGCCGTTTAGGTTTGGTATTGGAACAAAATGAGCTACTTGTAAGTCAGTCAATAGTTAACAAAAGGAGATTTACTGAACCAGAGCAGGAAAAACCTGCCTAAATGTTAAGGATGAACATTGAGGACACCTTTAGCTGATTGCTTGGGCAAAGCTTCCTTCTTGAGTCAATAGCCTAAAATCTCCCAGCCCCTCCCATTCTTCTTGCCTCCATGGTAGTTAGGAGATGAGAAAGTCTGAGACTTTAGTCCTCTGAGCCAACCAAGTTCTTGAGAAGAATTTTAACACCTTTTAGGGAAAAACTATCTTAACTTGCATGGGGGAGGGAGAGGTGAAGATATTGCTTCTGCCACACTCCCTAAGTTTTGGAATTTCCTTGTTTGGTTCTTGGTCCCTACTCACTGACTCCTTGATCTTTGCAGAAATTCAGCCACTTAATTCTTTCCCAACCCCCTCCCCTCTCCATATAGCAACAACTAACGATTTCCTCTTTTTGTTCTTGGGCTAGTAAATTGTTATTTTTTTTTCTGGACTTTACTTAATTTCTTTAGCATTAATGTAAAAAGCATATGGCAGCAATTGATCAGAACACAGAATAAGATGGGAAAGTATATTTACAAGAAAAGCAGTGATGATAACAAGATTACCTTTTAGATTTATTCCTTCATCCCCCCAACTGGGGTAAAATGGTGTGGGAGAAAAGGAGAGAAAAAGAGAGACCGAGGGATAGAGAGAGAAAGACAGAGAGATAGAGACTCAGGCAGAGAAAGAGACAGATACACAGAAAGAGAGAGATAGGAAGAAATCCCTGAGAGACAGAGACTGGAGACTGGAGGAAGAGGGGGGAAGGGAGGGATGGGAAGGTGGTTGGGAGAGGGAAGGAGGTAGAGAAGGGAAGGAGAGAGAGAGAGGGAGGGAAGGGGGAGACAGACAGAGAATAGATGAGAATGTATTCTTTCCGAGATTCCTTTAATATTAACACAATATTCTTGGATTTTCTTTCCAATGTTTCTCACTCCTGTCAGCATTCCAAATTATGCAGTAAAATTGAAACCGTCTTGAGATCATAAAACACCAAAGGTAATTTTTCTTATCTCTGCCAAGTTTTCTAAGTATATTTGGAGAAGAATTGCTTGTGGGTAGGTAGAAGCAGCACATTCATGAATACCAGAACTTTGTAGAACAGTTTTAATTTTGATCTTGTGGACTTTCCCCATCTTTCATATCTCTGCTCCTTTTAGTTCACCTAGAAAGCTCTTGCACAAATGCCTAGAATATTCTCTGTGGGAGGAGAGAGATATTTTGGGTGGAAAAAAGTCATTAGTCAACAACAATTTTCATATGTAATTTTCATAACGCAATTTCCACCCCTTCCTTAAGAAACAGCAGTTTCTACTCCTTTGCTGCTTCCAAATGCTGTTTTCTTTCTCTAGATCGCTGGAAGAAAGGAATGAAGATTACTTCTCATTGATTTGTTTTTATGGCAAACAATTTTCTGGAAAAGATGGAAGAATTGATCTGTAACATTTACTTGTGTTGCAAGCAACAAATACAGAATGACTAAGTTCTTATTGGTGTTTTGACAAATGATTCATTTGTATTTAATTAATTATGTAATTAAAATATGTCTGTGATTGGTCTGCTCTTATTATAATATTAACAGGAACAACGGTGATTGACAACAAAAGTTGTTTATACTCTATATCAAGGATGGGGAACCTTTGGCCTCTCGGCCACAAGTGGCTCTCTAGGTTCTTCAGCGTGGCACTTGAGGACCTAGAGGACCACATGCAACCTGGAGGTCATGGGTTCCCCCACCCCTGCTCTGTATACTCTTTAACCTTACTTCTTGACCTTACTGTACTGCACTGGGGAACCGCATTGCTAGAGCTGTAGTTAGTCCTGTTAGAGGACTGTTATCTCTGATTACTGATACTGTCACTGTAAGGGAGGTGGGAACTCAGGATATATCTTGTAGCTCTCTACACATCACTCCTGCTCCTGCTAATTGCAGCTCCATACAATGCCATTGGTTGTCATTGCTGTTGAGGTGTCTCAGTTGTGTTGGACTCTTTGTGACTCCATTTTGGGGTTTTCTTGGCAGAGATACTGGAGTGGCTTGCTATTTCCTTCCCCAGCTCATTTGACAGATGAGGAAACTGAGGCAAACAGAATTAATTGATTTGCCCAGGGTCACACAGCTAGTAAATGTCAGAGGTTGGATTTGAACTCATGAAGATGAATCTTTCTGATTCCAGATCCAGTGTTCTAGCCACTGCGCCCAGCTAGTTGTCCTTCATTGTTGGTAAAAGCAAATATTACACATCTACTGCATTATCAGTCTTTGCCTTTCATCAAGACAGTCACCATCATAGTCTGTAAGCAGTTTGTGTATGTGGATGGTGGCATTAGAGGAGAGGAAGGCTTTCACAGGATTGGATAGTGGAATCAGGAGGTAGGGAAAGGGGGCAGACATGAAAAATAGGGGTTGTTCATAAGATACATAAACTGTTTCTCTTGCTTTTTCTCTTTTGAGGAATTCCTCAGCCCAGAGGTCTTAAGATCCTTTCAGAGAGTAATTCCTTCCACCTTGGTCCATTTGACTAGAAGTCAATAAATGAAGAAGAAGGCTAGAAGATAAGAAGTTCAGTTAGCATCAGCTTTTAGGCAGTTGCCCAATGGATAACGACCCATGAAACAAAGAAAAATACACATAAATATCTGGTTTTTAGATAGCCTTAGGGTGACATTATGGCAGGCAAAAGGACTGAGATTATCAGGTAAGGCTGCTGAGCAACATTCCTTATTTGGCAGGTTGAATCATCAGGGGGACCAGATAGGGATAATGTGTTAACCTAGGGGTTAGAATTTAACTTGGAGTCCCAGAAGTTGCCAAAGTTCACAGAAGGATGTTTCTCTGTAGTTAATCTCAGCAGAATATTCTGTATATCTCTAAGATAATGGAGGCCTCCTTCAAGATAGGCTCAGTCACCTCATCTTGTCATTGCCAGCCTGAGGATTTCTTGCTACACAGCCCAATGGCTCTGTTTCTTTGGTCTCTAAGGTTACTTTTTCTGGTGAGCAGATGTTTTCCTCAAATTTACAGCACATATGTTTATACACTTCTGCCTCCCAATGCGTTTAAAATGTTTTAATGATTCAGAATCCGAAAACTTAAAAGACTTTGGATTTTTAGACTTTTAGTGGCCCTTTTGCATTGGAAGTGGTCAGGAAACTAGTCTTGGCAGAGAAAGTGATGTGGTCACCAGGTAGGGCTAGCCTTAGTAGAAATATAAAGAAGCAAAGTAACTAACACTTTTGAGGATTGGATTTCAAGTTAGCCCAGAAAAGAGCCAGCTATGGAAAAAGCAGGAAGCCCTTGAATTTTTTTCTCTACCTCTTCTCTTGCTATCCTTTCCAAGAGACACAAGGGAAAAGGTGAGAAGCAAGGTCTCCAGAGCTTCATCAAGGTCTGAGTTCATCCTCCACACATTGACCCAGCTTTCTGCCATGCTACAGTGCTCCATTCCCTGCCTTCAACCCAATATTCCAGCTCCTGCCCTGGGACCCTGAGCACTTGACTGGTTCCCATTATCTAGGATTCCTCATGCCCACCATGATACACCACCACCATCTTCCTAATAAGTTGCTCTGCTTTACTCATTTCCTCTCATATGCCACTTGGGCATGGGAGTTCCTTCTCCCCCCCCCCCCCCCTTTCCACTTCGGGCTCTAGGAACAGTAATCAAACCAACATTACCTTTCCTGAAATGGGTATGTCCATTAATTAACCTATGACTCTATTATCTATCTCCATTGGAGAAACCAACGTGATTATTCTTCGTGTCCTTAAAAACTATTCAGAAGTGTAGTGAACTGTTGAATTTGTATAATACTAAACCAAACACTCCATCCCTGGACACCATGATCCTGCATGTGGTATTCCCCATTACAATGTAAGCCTGTTGAGGGCAGACATCGTGCTTCTTTTTATATTTAGATGCCTGGCACTTAGCAGTGCCTGCTCATATTTAGCACTTAATAAATGATTTTCCATTCATTCCTTCATTGCTAGCTCTCCGCTCATCTGACTCTGAAGCCCAGTAGCCAGTATGTTGACTCTTCTGCTTTTAAACTCACTGAGGCTATCCCCAACCTTGGATCCTTGGTCATTTCATATATAAATGACCACTCAAAGTCTTAAGCCCTTTATAATATGCAAATAGGCAGAGAGGGCAGTTGGTTAGTCAATAAGCATTTGTTAAGCATCTCCAACATGTCAAGCACTATTGTTAAGACTGGGGATACAAAGTCAAAAGACAATCTCTGACCTGAAGGAGCTCACAATCTAATGGAGAAACAACATACTGTATAAAAACGTTATGTAATGATGAATTAAAAAGCTATCTAAAGATAAATAGAAAATAAGTAACTAGAATTAAGAGTGATTGGGAAAGTCTTATTGTTGAAGGTGTAATTTTAGGTTGAACTTGTAGGAAGTCAGGGACATGTAAGATCAGTGGGTATGACCTGGATGAGGATTCAGGAGAAGAAATTGACTGTTAACTGTTGGATTATGAATGTCTCATTTTATTCCAGTGAGTGTGAGCCCCTGGGGCTAATATTTATTCTCTGTGTCCCTGGTAATAGTCCAAAACAAAGAAAACAAATTTTTTAAAAAAGTGCCATCCTGTATTGCAGAATTTCTTCATTTGAGAATTCTCTAGTGAAATCACAGGTCTAGTGCCTATGCTTATCCCTGCAGACCTGATCTCCCAGGAGACCAATCTGAATCTGAGCCAGTCTATGAAATTTGATGATACTCACATAGACCTGAGATAAGATGAGCCCCTTGAAGTGTGGGGTGGGGATGGATTATCCAGTCCCAACATCTCTTAATTCCAGTGCCTTCTTCTCTTAATTATTTCCCATTTTCCTCATATAACTTGTTTATACATATATGCTCATTGTTTCCTCCATTAGATTGTAAGGTCTTTGAGGGTAGGGACAGTCTTTTGCCACTTTTTTTATCTTCTATCTACACTTAGCACAGAGCCTGGCACAGAGTAGACACAAAATAAATGTCAATTGACCAATAGATGCAGAGGAAAGTGAACCACCAGGTTGCCTTTTGCCTTCAAACGGCCCTTCTCAGGGAATGGCAATGGCTTCCTCTGAGGTTTTCTCTAACAGCCCTGGGAGATTGATGAGAAACCTTGGCCATACAGCAGGGAGAAACCAGGGTTCTGAGTCTTTCAGAACCACTCTGAGGACAACAGCAGTAAACGATTGGGGGTTGAATTTATCATTTCCACTCTATTCCTGGGCCTTCTAGTCTGATGATTTCTGCATCCTCCAAGTTTTGCTGAGAAATTTCCTCAGTTTGCCTTTGAAACAGAAGGGAGAGATTAAATTGATGAGAATGTTCCTTCTTCGCCCAGCACAAAACTGAAGCTGAAGAATGGGACTTTGCCCCGAGGAGTCAACAGATAGAGTGGAATATTTAAGGGCGTTATTAGTAATGTAAATATAACATTGCTGCTATCTTGGTTGGTTAAAGGAATGTTTTTTTGTCTTTTGGAAGCCTTGAGACATCTTGCGTGCTACCTTTTACCTTGAAGGGGTATGTATCATCCTCTTCTCCACTGTTTAAATGTGGTTGGCCCTACATGCCCTATAGTTCTTAGAGAACTGGTTGTTTACAGGATTTGTCTTAGCAGGAGTGTGCAATCTGTGGCCTTGAGGCCACTTGTGGCCCTCTAGGTCTTCAAGTGTGGCCCTTTGACTGAATCCAAACTTCACAGAATAAATCCCCTTAATAGAAGGATTTGCTCTGTGGAGTTTGGATTCATTCAAAGGGACATATCTGAGGACCTAGAAGGCCACATGTGGCCTTGAGGCCACTGGTTCCCCACCTCTGATTGGGTCACACAGTCAGTGGGTATCAGGGGCAAGATATAAACTCAAGTCTTCCTGACTCCAAGTCTGACTGCTGCTTGAGTTTAAAAAATAAATAACAGAAAAATAAAATAAAAAAAATTAATACAGGTGTCTACAATGCTTATAGCAACAAATCTGGAAAATCCTGGCAAAATCAAAGAGTGTTCAAGATTCCAAAGCAGAGGAAACATGGAAACATTTTGAAAAAAATTGAGAAAGGAAAGTGTCCCTTGAAATCTCTGACTTCTAGTGGTTGTGTGAGGTATGAGATAGACAGTAGGAAGTTTGACAACCAAAACTGATTACTCTCCTTCCACTGGCTTCCACCCTCATGTGATTATGCCCCATATTCCCACCTTCTCCAATTAACTTCAGCTTGGAGGAGGGTGAGGGATCTCATTAACCTGCCCTGGGAAGGTCAAAGGGAAAGCAACTGTCACCTCCCAGAAAACCTCTTTTTCTTCCTCCCAAAATGGTGGCTTTGGGATCATGTGTCCCTAGGTTACTTTCAGTATAGATTTCATCAACATTCCTCTCTGCCTTGGGAAAGTAGAAATATGAATCAATAATATCTCAGTCTACTTATGATCCTCCCATATTTTTCTAGTGAATGTCTCTGGGCTTTAATCACATTTCTCAATCTAGAAAGATTGATACCCCTCCCCTTTAGCTATGCTTAACCTCAAAGGACACATAGATAAGACAGTAATACAATAAACAAATACATTAGTTTTGGAGGACCCAGTTTATTTCAAAAGTCAGTAGTAAAAAAATCTGAAAATAAATAGGCTCTTGAAGAATGAAGATTAGGGATATTGCACAGCACCACTCTCCTGGGAGAGGAAAAGCTTAGATTTCATCAGCTTTGTTCTTGGTAACAGAGATGACTCCTACCATTCTCCTGTCATGAGTGGTGGCAGCAGTGGTGGTTTGCATATGGGGCAGGCTCTCCTTCCCATCTTCTCTCACACTTTCTGAGGTCATTGCTTATTTCTTCTTCATTTCTCATCTGCTGCTCTCTTCTGGACTTGCCCATCATGCCCCAGGAATCTCTTCATCCTGTATAATCACATCAGAACTAACTTACTTTTCATTGGTACTCAGGCCCCCTATGATTAGAGGATGAAGAGCTAATACCAGGATTTCCATTTAACGAAGGGACCCAGGTCCTTTCAGCTTCTTTTTTATTGTGTGTTAGTTTTTCCTACTAGATTGGCAATATATCTATGCATGTTGTGAATTGAGAGCAGGGCTTTTCCAAAATATGTCCTCACTTCCAGAAGCAGGTTCACCAAAACTTTCATGTGAGTTAGGAGCATGAAGAGTCCCCTGTTCATAGTATGGACACTAGATCCCCTATCAGTCAATGCCATGATTACAGATCTTATGAGTCACAAGGGGATCTGAGTCCAGTAGTGGGGTCATCTCCAGTTGTCCTGACCTACATCTGGCCCCTGGACCCAGATGCCTCTGGAGGAGAAAGTGAGGTGGGTGACTTTGCACAGTCCTCCCTCACTTAAATACAATTCACTTGCAAGTCATAACATCACCTTCCTGATGTCATGCTCCTGCTCAAGAATGAAGGACAAACAATAGCATTTCTTTATCATTTCAAAGAAATACAACTCAAAGGCTAGCACATGTGTATGTTGGTGCCTTCCACAGAGGAGCGTCAGTCTATTTTATTCCTACAGATGAGATTAAATCATGGATACCGAGAGGTAATGTGGTATAATTTGAAAACTATACAGTGAAATCTGGAAAGTGAGTTCTAGTGCTGGCTTTACCACTAACTAAATACTTGGCCAAGACCATTTTAAATCTCAATTTTTTCATCTGTAAAAAGAGAGCTCTGTGATTTCTAAGGCCCCTTCCAACGGTAAAACTCTGTAATTTTTCATTTCTTTTGGAGATGGAAAAGCAAGTCAGTTGGGGTTAAGTGACTTGCTCAAGGTCACACAGCTACTAAGTGTCAAGAGTCTGAGGTCAGATTTGAACTGAGGTTCTCCTGACTCCAGGGCCAGTACTCTATTCACTGAACTACCTCACTGCCACATATAATTTTCATTTTTAATGGATTTGTCTGGGGAAATATAAATACCTAACATTTCCTCACCCCTTTTCTCCTAGCACACTTTGGCAGGGGAGAGGAAGAAAGTATTTGTGAATTCTGAAATAATTCATCCAGGTCTCATCCAACATCTCTGGGTACAGGACATGCAAAGTGAAGATTGGGAGGGCAGGGAAAATTCCTCCCCATACCTTGACCTGTTTCTGGGTAAAGATGACTAAGATCAGATTGTTGGGCTGGTTTCAGCTGTGTCTGACTTTGTGACCCCATTTGGGATTTTCTTGGGAGAGGTGTTGGAGAGGTTTGTCATTTTCTTTTCCAGCTCCTTTTACAGATGAAGAAACTGAGGAAAACAGGGTTAGGTGACTTGCCCAGGGTCACATGGCTGAGACCAAATTTAACCCAGGAAGAGGTCTCCCTAACTCCAGGCTGGGCACTTCATTCACTGCACCACCTAGCTGCCCTAAGGCCAGGTACGTTCTTCAACTGAAATTGCTCTCTCCAAAGACACAGATGATATATCTCTAAATTGCCAAATCTAATGGACTCTTCCCAGTTCTCATAGCTCTTGATTTCTCTATGGTTTTTGACACTGTTGATCATCTTTTCTCCCAGATCCTCTCTTCTCTACCAGTTTGTTTTGAAGACATTTTCAATTTGGTTGACGTGCTTTTTCTAGGAAGAGTAATGTTTATTTGATTCCTATTCCTGGAGCGAGGGTGGAAGATGGGGTGGGTGGGAGGTAAGTGCATGTTGTCTCCACGGTTAGATTCTGAACTCCTATCTTTTGTCTTTTTTTGCATCCCCAGCGCTTGGTACAGTGCCTGACACATAGGAGCTCTTATTAAACATTTATTCATTAACTGATTGCTTATTGATGACCTGCCAGAGTCTTTTTCTTTGAAATCTGCTTGAGTTTGTTGCCAGCATGGTCCCTGCCTCTCTTCTACCCCTGGTACCAGCTTCAATTTGCCTCTGGCTGCCTGCCTTCATCATGGAGTCAACTCGCTCTCCCCTTTCCCTGTACAATAATGAACTTTCAAACAGGCTTTAAAAGGAAGTATTAGGGGCCAACATTTACTAGAAATATTTGCTGATTACTTGAGGTTATTTACCAAGGTCTATATCATGAGATGATGAAAGGGCACTTTACCTGGCAAGGTTGTCTTGAAATATCCTATTCATTAATGAACAGAACACCACAATATCATTCCTCTAGTTAGGGTTTATTGTGAATTTCCCTCAAGTTTTTAGGGTCAACAGGACATGATAATATATTCCAGAATAATTTAATTGTTTAGTATAATTACTCGAAGAGGATGAAGTGGTCTAGTTAAATTTCTTTTCCTACTTGTTTTTTTCAACAATCCTTAACTCTTCATGGAAGTTCTCAAGATGCAGGCAAGAAATCTCTCCTGTTTCCAATGCATGACCAGATCTGCCATGGAACAGGAAGTATTCATTATCCAAGTGCACAGAGAAATTATTGTCTTCCCAGGGTGCTCTCACTAGCAAAATTGGAGTATCAGTAACAGGACTCCCTCTTAATAAATGAACTTAGTTATATTTATTCATGATTCTTACTATTTATGCCATAGTTATTTTCTGATATAATAGGTCAGCTGTTTCCACACACCTCCATGGAACCCTTCCTCATAACAGACAACTAAGCAAAAACCTCTGGTAAAACTACCACATAAGATCCTATATGTATGTAGCATTCAGCAACTGTGGTTCCCCGGCTGCCTGCAAGAGGTATTATTAAAACGGGCCTTTGTGATTAATCTGAGTTTAGCTGACTTTGACTGTTGGTTTTCTTTCCATCTTTGCAGTCAATCAATGAATATTTACTAAGCACCTACTATATGTCCAGTACTGTGCTAGATGCTGGGAATATAGGTACAAAGAATGGAGCAATTTCTTACAGACATTGTGTGTGTTGTTCTTCTGGCTCTGGAGATGGCTCACTGGCCATTGTTCTATCACACTTCTCTCTTTTGCCCTCTGTCTCCAAGTCAGGTCCTCCACTTCTTGCTCTAGAGCTGGGTACTTCTGATTAATAAGAGTTTGACCACAGATCCACCATGTTACATTCCAGCCACCTTTCTGCCATGTTACATACTTATCTCTCATTTCCATTTCTTGCTCTGGGAAAAGCAATCAAATCAACATTATCTCCCTAGAAAAGGCAGGTCAGTCAGTTGACCCATGACCCTGTGACTTTGCAGACCAAGACACTTTTTGCTGGTTACCACTCTGTTATGGGAATCTGAAGATCTTCCCTGCCCGGAGGCCTTTTGTTAGGCTTAAGTGGCTCTGAGAATCTTCCCTGATTTGAAAGTATACTCTGCCCCCTAATAGGCTGAATGTGGTCACATGGAGCCTGTGGCAGGAGCCTTGTTCTTCAGGAATGCCCATGGCTTGTTACTTTGTGATTGGGCAGTGAGTCAAGAGGATTGTGACATTGTCTGATCCAGGCTATATATACCCTGATGTGAGGTTTTGCTTTGGGGCTCACTTTGGAAAGAGTTGTGTGATTTGGCCAGATGAAATTCTGGGAAGCCATTGAGCCCCCAGGCTTTGAAAGCCCAGATGTTGATGCTTTCCTCTCTCGTAACTAACTAGGTATGGATGCAATGGTCAGATGGCTGGAAGCCCTGTCTGCTGATCTGTTTCTTTGTCTGCTTGTAACTTCTGTTTGTATTCTCTGAAGTTCAAGGTGCTGACTTTTTTTCCCTGAACTAGGTAAATGATATATGTTTGATTGATTAAAGTAAGATTGCTAACCCTTTTTGAACTGCTTTCTTTTAGAAAAGCAGATCTAAGAACCTGTGCTAGCAGCCACCCTGGGTATGGTAGGGTGCTTGCTGATACACACTCCCTTATATATCTTGTCTTCTCCTATTGGAATTTAAGCTTGTTCAGGGCAAGGGCAATATTTCTTTTTGTACTTATGTTCCCAAATACTTAGCACAGTGGCATATAGTAAACACTTTAATGCCTTTTCAGTTATTTATTCATTCATTTATTCGTTTTATTTACTTTACTCTGCATCAACTAATACAAATCTTCCTATGTTTTTCTGAATTTTAGATAGTGAATAGAATAGTACCAGCCCAATATGGACTGATCTATCTTCATCTATAGGCATGCAATGTGGTATTTCAGACTTTTTGAGAAATTTTACTTAGTCCAAGTTCAAATAGCCATTTTTAGAAAGTGTGGCAATCACAGATTAGATATTTATTGATGGACTGAATTAATTTTCTACATAAAAACACTGAGCTACAGCATTTTGTAAGTTCAATTACCAAGTGTCGTCTGCACAGGAATCTTCATTAACTGAGTAGTGTCTATCAATAAAGAAGCTCATGTCAACACTCTTTGCTTCAAAGGCAATGGTTTGTTTTCTCAAGACTGTTGCTTTTAATAGGGATTCCTAGGAAGTTAAACCAGTGAAGACAGTTCTTTTAATCCAGTAAGAAACTGAGGCAGAGTCAAGATAGCTAAGTAAGAGGGAGTATTTTTGTCTTAGCCCCTCAGATCATCTTTTCTACAACAACCTAGAAAATTCATTAGACCACATTTTGATTGCAAAAGCCACAAAAAAGTCCTAAATAAATGGAGCACACAAAAAAAAGCTTACACAATGGAGCGGAAAGTTGCAGTGGTGTGGTGGAGGAGCAAACAACACCTGAACTGCCCTTTGATCTGAACTGGTTCAAAATGGGAAGAATAAATAAACACAAGTGGCTAGAGAAACTTACCTTACCCAACAGGGAACTAGGAGGGAAATGGTTAAGAGAAAGAGTTGGGGGGAATAATAAAAAGGATAGAATAATAAAGTCAGTGGTCAGAAGCAAAATAAACTATTAAAGAGGGATCAGGACAATCAAAGGAGAAGTATAAGAGAATAAAATGGAGTGAATGTCAATGGGATGAACTTACCCATAAAATGATAGAGAATAGGATGGATTAGAAAACAGAATCTAATAATATGTTATTTATAAGAAACACACTTAAAATAGAAAGATACACACAAAGTTAAAATAAAGGGCTAGAGCAGAGTCTGCCATACTTTAGCTGAAGTAAGAAGTGATTGAGTTGCTCCCTGTGTTCTCCGCACAGCACTAGGTAACATAGGGGAGGAAATATAAGACACCACGCCTATCTTGTTCTTCCTGCCAGTGGACCTGCTAACTCATTTTCCCCAAGTAATTAATTTTTTTTTTCTTAACCCTTCTTTGATGAGTTAGTGGATGCTAATACGTACTGCTAAATCAATTAGGTCAAGTATGGAAGCTTTAACACATGGCAACTCTTACTTGTCTATGCACATTAGCTACAATAAAGACCCATCACTAGGATTGAGTTACATATGGGAAATAATCATTTGAATAATACTGAATGTATACTTCTGCAGAGGTTCCCAAACTTATTTGGCCTACTACTCCCTTTTCATGAAAAATATCACTCAGTGCCTCTTTGGATATCTACTTTCTTTTACTCTTTAATGGCTTTTTTAAAAAAATTTGCATCATTTCAAAAAAAATAAAATATTCTTTTAAAAAATGATGCATCTTAAATTTAATAATTTATTATAAATTGTGAGGTTTTTTCCTTCATTGAAATTTTAATGATGCAATATTGCATAATGTAACCATATAGTTTTCTATCGTAAATAAGTCATTGAACATACATATTCCTACCCATGTATGCTGGACTTCCCAACAATATATGAGATGCTTGCCTGCCAACACTTGCTTGTTAAGTCCACCTGTCTTTAGGTGGAATGGACCACTGATTGGCTATAACTTGCAGTTTGTGTGTTTATTTGGAAAACAATGTAATCACTATGACTTTAGTTCTCTTACACAATAGATGAAACATACAAATGGTTTTTCAAAATTTTCTTCTCTTCTCTTCTTTCCTTATACTTCTGAAGCTCCCTTATTTTTTTTCAATGCTCCCCAATTGCCCCTGAGGCTACTACGGTCTCCCTGGATCATTCCAGTGGCCCCAAGGAGCCAGTATCACCCCCTTTGGAAACCTATGCATTTAGAGTGTGAGATGAAATTAAAGGCAGGAAACAAAAAAGCCTGATTCCACTCTCACATTCCACAAAATGGCAGAGATGACAGTAAATGGAAATAATGTTGGAAGGGTTGTGGGAAGACAGGAACTAGGAATTGATTCAGTCTTCTTGGGAAGCAATTTGGAATTATGCCAATAAAACCATGTGGCCCCATGTGACCAGGGCCACCTGACCCCACTACCTTTTCTCTGGAACTCAGACACCTCGCCCAGATTTTGTTCACCTGTTCACTTCTTGTTGAGACATTTGTACCCTTCCTACTTTTTCAAGCCAAAGGTCACAACAAATGGGGGATCTCTACTCTCTTGTTCCCTTCTTTCCAACTTTCTCTCCCCACCCACCCCACCCAACACACTTAAATAATGACAACACTATAGATCAGTGCTTCTCAAAGATGGTCTCTACCCTATGGGGGGTTGAACAACCCTTTCGCAGAGGTCACCTAAGACCATTGGAAATATTTTAGGAACTGAGACACTGCTCCTCTATCCATTTCCAGGCAGGTCCGCCCATATGCAGGCACACCCACATATGAGTATTAAAGGATTAATTTATTAAGGAGGTTGAGAACCACTGTTATAGACAGAAAGAACACAGTCATATGTGAGAAAGAACAAAGAATCAGGCTTTCAAATTGTGATCAGCAATGGGTAATAGGAGAATAGGAAAGGTTTGGGGTGGGATTTTGGTCCTATCTAAACGGGCATAGGAGTGAGAGAGGGGAGGCAAAGGCAGAATCCTGTAGCCACTTGACTTTACAACTATGGTGGAGAAAGTCCTTTGCTACTCAGGTCCTTCCTTCCATTAGGTTGCTGCAGTCCCAGATGCTTACTATGGGCAATGGTGTTGGATGTCATCGCTGGTAAATTACTTCCCCATCCCTGTGCCAGTGCCTCCTTCTTTCCTCCTGGCCAGCTGTTTATCTGAGTTTGGACAATGGGCGTTCTTTATTCTCTATTTTATTGTTGTTATTTTTCAGAGTATTATTGTTAGGGCAACTTTTAAAAAGTGATTGTGAATCCCCTTTTGTTGCAATGTTGCCAGGATTTGTGCAATCAGTACTAGGTCAGGGCTTTAAATCATGGAATACCACAACCTCCAAAGAATGGCAATTGTGCCTAACAGATATCAGGTGCTTAGTAAGTGTTGACTGGCTGATTGAAAGATGGTTGTTTGCACATGGTAGCAAGTGTGTATGCTCGCTTAGGTGAGGCTGGGACTGGTTTCTTCTTTTTACTTTCTTGCTCCGAAGTCTAGCTCTTTGCTTCTTCATTTCTGTTGGCTAATTCCAATAAAATCCTGCACTGAACTGGTTGTTCCCAAGCCCATATGTTCCTGCTGAGGAGCTGTCATGGCCAGCAGCGGCAGAGGTGGCCAGGGCCACCTGACCCCATTACCTTTCTCTGGAACTCAGAGACACCTCAACCAAATTTTGTTCACCTGTTCCATTCTTGTGGAGACATTTGCACCCTCCCTACTTTTTCAGGGCAAAGGTCACAACGAATTGCCAGGTTTTGATTGTGAGTGGCAGAATTTTTAATCTCAACTTTACATATCCTTGGCAGAAAGGATAACAAGGACACAGTTAACTATTATGAGCCATAAAATAACATTTTTTATGTCTTCCTCGGTGCCTAAGGTAGTAAGAAATGCAGTGTTTCCAAAATTTCAGCTTTCTTTTCACTTTCTTTTTCTTTTATTGTAATAATGATAATTTTATTATTTTTCTCATTTATTTTACTTTTAATTTATGGAATAAAACAAGCATTTCCATAACGTAGTATAATACAAAAAGATGATTGCACATGAAACTACAAATTCACAATGCACGATTGCTATTCCTTTTAAATATACAACAAAGTTATCATGTAAATTTCTTTTTTCTCCTTTTTTGCAGAAGAGAGGGATCATTGCATATATTGTGTATATTGTCAAACATGTGGAGAAAGAACAGTCTGATTCCTTATCCCAGAGTTCTCCTGCTGCTGATTCTAAAGGGGTTACCTGAAGGATTGAGGGTATTTCTTCTCTAATGCCCTTGGCTTCAACCTCCACCCATTGTGTCCCTCTGGCTGCTAGCCACCAGTGACTAGTCCTCCAGTTCCATTTTCGACATTTACCATCTATTACTCTGTACAAAGGGATATTAGCTTTGAAGAAATAACAAGAGAAGTGCCTGGGCCACTTGTAGGTTTAGTGACCTGCTCAGTATCTTAGAGGACATGTCGGAGATAGAATCTATACCAGATCTCCCTGATTCCAAAGCCAGTTATGCCAAGCTGCCTCTCATATGTTTCTTTTAAAAATTTGACCTTGAAAATGATCAATATAAACATTTCTATATACCAAGAGAGGCAAGAAACATGTATAAGAAGCTGTGAACATCTGTTATGTATGGTTCAGTTTTTATATAAACATATATACATACACAACACACACATACATACACACATATACATATATCCAGACATATACACAAGCACATATATGTATGTATATATGCATGCATAATTTAACAGGGTAGGAAAGGAAAGTTCCCTTCCATTTCTTAAGAACCTACTATGTACCAGACATTGTGCTAAGTGCTTTACAAATCCTGTCTCATTTGATCGATGCAACAACCCTGGGAGGTAGATGCCATGATCATCCCCATTTTAAAATGAGGGAAACTGAGGCTGACAGTGTTTTTTTAATGACTTGCCCAGGGTCACACTCTAGTAAGTGTCTGAAGTGAGATTTCAGCACAAGTCACCCTGACTCCAGGCTCAATGCTCTCAATTCACTGAGCTGCTTGTAGACAGAGATTTGTTGTTGTTTAGTCATGTCTGACTTTTTGTGACCCCATTTGGGGTTTTCTTGGCAGAGATACTGGAGTGGTTTGCCATTTCTTTCTCCAGAGCATTTTACAGATAAGGAAACTGAGGCAAACAAGGTTAAGTGACTTGCCCAGGGTCACACAGCTAGTACGTATCTGAGGCAGGATTTGAACTCAGGGAGATGAGTTGTCCTGAAGTCAAGCCCAGTGCTCCATGCACTATGGCACCACCTACCTCGATTGTGTCCTCTTGTGCACTTTCTATTTCTATTTTGTCGAATTGAACTAATTGCAGAAAGGGAGGATCATTCTTCCAGCCCTAGAAAAAAAGCTGGAATTGATGCCAGTATGCCATCCAGACGTGGCAGAACCCCATGCCTGTCATTCTTGCCCTTTTCTTTGGTGGGGAATATTGTCTAGGAAATCCATTTGGGGCAGGGCAGTGAAGCAGCTTCTGGGTCCAGTCTGGTGTGAAGTCAGGACCTTGATCCTCACATCCTTACACCTCATCTTACTATGTTAGTAACACTATCTCCTGTAATTATCTGGAGAGACAACCGGAAGTGTGTAGTTGACCATTATCTAATAAGGCACACAAATTGCAATTGGGTTCATAGCAGAATTCAGATGGGTTCAGTTTAAATCAGTCCATCGGTTGATTGTCATCTCTGGGCAAAAGACATGCTTAGCAAGCCAGTCTTTCATAATGGATCATAGGCAGCTGGGTGGGTCAGTGCATCAAGTGCTGGGACACTTAAGTTCAAATCCAGTCTCAGACATTTATTAATTATGTGACCTTGAGTAAGTCACTTAACCTCTGCCTCATTTTCCTCTATTGTAAAACAAAGGAAGGATCGAATAAGATAGGATTTGTAAAGCAGTAAGCACATAGTAGGCACTATATAAATTCTAGCTTTCATTAATCTGATTTTTATTAATCTAATTTTATTAATCTGATTTTTATTAATCTAATTTTATTAATCCGAATTCAAAATATTATTCAGGGCTTTATATTTTTTTCTACAGATATTTTCTAGTCAAATGGTTAAAAAAATGTCCAAAAGGTTAGTTTTTTTTTTAATTCTGAAACTCATTAAAGATATTAAAAATGTCCAAGGGATATGTTGTGAAGGAAACAATAGATTTTCTCCTTTCTCAACAAATAACTCTTTTATTTCTAAAAATTCTTTTGTATTTTATTTTTATTTCCCCCCAGTTACATCTAAAAACAATTTTTTAACAATTGTTTTTAAAACTTTGAGTTCTAAATTCTCTCCCTTCTTCACTCCCTCCCATTCCCCCTCATTGAGAAGGCAAGCAATTTGATATAGATTATACAACAAATTGCTTTTATTTAAGAAGTCAGGAGAGGATTCTGGGAAGATGCCGGAGTAGGTCAGAGAATTCCAACCTCTCAAGAATTTCCCCCAAAAAGGAGAGAAAATAGCACCTTAGGGCAAACAAAGTGTGGGTGGAGATGAATAAGAATAGGCATACAACTGGGGTCCCTGGAACAACTGGAGAAGATTGGAAGAAAAATCTCAAGATGAATTTTGGTCTCCAGGAAGAGTAAACCCTGCCCCAGGCTGGGGTCACTTTAACCACTGCAAGCTCTGGGGCTGGCTGGACTGGGAGGCTGCCTTTCTCCAGCCACAGGAACTTTTTACCCCCTGGATAATGAGGGGAGTCTGACCCCGGGAAGACAGAGGGAACCTCTGCTGACCAGGAATGCCAGAACCAGATGGACTGCAGAGAGTGGCCAGACCCAGTGATGGGTAAGAAGGAACCAGGTGAATGCAGCAGTAGGGTAGGATGCCCCTGGCTGTGGACCCTTATGGGAAGTTGGAGATTTGATGTTGGTTCCAGGTTAGGGGTGAGAACAGAAGATCTGGGGCAAGAGGCCTCATCCCCTAACCCCCAGGGCTAGAGGTGACTACAATAATTAAGCTACAACCACAAAAAATGCAAAGATAAAGGAGAAAGAATCCAACCATAGAACGTTACTGTGGGAATAGATAAGACCAGGGGTTCATCTTCAGAGGAGGATGTTGAAGCAAAGAAACCTCCAAAGAGTAATGTCAAATGATCACCTGCCCAAAAAGATTTCATAGAAGATCTTTAAAAAGACTTTAAAAATCAAATGATAGAGATGAAAAAAAAACTAAAAAAAAAAAAAAGGATAATCCAAGAAAAACAAGAAGATTGTGAAAGTCAACCAATTAGAAAAGGAGATCCAGAATCTTAAGGAAGAAAATGACACCTGGAAAATTAAATTGGGCAAGGGGAAGCCAGGGAAGTTATAAAAGTTCAAGAAATAATTAAACAAAATGTGAATAGTAAAAAAATGGAAGAGAAAGTGAAACATCTTATAGGAAAAACAGCAGATTTGGAGAATAGATCAAGATGTGAAATCATAAAAATAATTGGAATAATTTTAAAAATTATGATAAAAAAAATCTTGACACAATAATACAAGAAATATAGAAAATTGTCCTGAAGCACAAGGAGTAAAAGTAGAAATTGAAAAAAATTCATTGATCACTACCGAAAAGAGGTCCTATGAGGAAAACTCATAGGAATATCATAGCCAAATTCTGAAATCCCCAGTTCAAGGATAAAATATTAAAAGCAACAAGAATAAAACAATTAAAACATGATGGTTATGCAATTAGTATCACACAAGTCCTAGCAACAGGGACCTTAAAGAAGCACAGGTCTTGGAACACTATATATTGAAGAGCAAAAGAACTGGGGCTCTGGCCAAAATGTCATACCCAGCAAAGTTAAACACAATCCTGAATGAAAAAAAAGGACATTTGATCAATTGTCAGACTTTCAAGACTTTGTTAAAAAAAAAAAAAATCTGAACTCAATAGAAGATATGACAGACAAAAGCCGAGAGAAATATAAAGTATGTATTTACCAAAGACTGATTATTCAGGATTCAATAAGAATAGATCATTTACTTTTTATATATGTAAAATGTATGTCTAAGATTCTTATTAATAATTGAGTAGCTCATAAGAAAGATAGAGGTAAACTCGAGTATGATATTAATTTTAAAAGTAAAACCATTTAAGAACAGCTAAAAGGAGTAATTATTTTATACAAATGAGGTGCAAGAGGAAGAACTGATACCGAGGAATTAGATAGGGGAGGAGGGCTGGTAGGTCTGGTAAACTACTTTCATCAAGAATGGGTCTAAAAAGGAATAATATATACACACACACATACATATATATAATCGTAGTCTTGGGGGGAAGGGGAGAGAGAAAAAACTAGAATCTTTGGTTTTATCTAATAGTAGACTACTATAGTCATTGACTACTGTGTCTTGTGTACCTAAGCTATTTCATTGACCCACCACTCTATTTCTTAGCCAGTACCAAACAAATAGTCTTGATGATTGCTGCTTTATAATACAATTTAAGATCTGGTATGGGTAGGCCACCTTCCCTAGCATTTCTTTTCATTAATTCCCTTGATATTCTGGACCTTTTGTTCTTCCAGATGAATTATGTTACCATTTTTTCTAGTTATATAAAATATTTTTTGGTAGTTTGATTGGTATGACACTGAATAGGTAAATTAATTTAGGTAGAATTGTCATTTTTATTATATTAGCTCAGCCAACCCATGAGAAACTGATGTTTTTCCAATTATTTAGATTTGACTTTATTTGTGTGAAAAGTATTTTATAATTGTGTTCGTATAGTTCCTGGGTTTGTCTTGGCAGGTAGACTCCCAAATATTTTATAATTACAGTAACTTTAAATAGAACATCTCTTTCTGTCTCTTGCTGTTGGACTTTGTTAGTAATGTATAGAAATGTCAATGATTTGTGTGGGTTTATTTTATATCCTGCAACTTTGCTGAAGTTGTTTATTATTTTAAGTAAGTTTTTACTTGATTCTCTAAGTATATCATCATATCATTTGCAAAGAGTGATAGCTTAGTTTCTTCTTTGCCTGTTCTAATTCCTTCAATTTCTTTGTCTTACTTATAGAGATGATTTTGATTGATAATCTTTGGAGTAGGGAGGGTGGGTGCCATAAAGTGATGGATTCTGTTTTAGTGATGGTGAGTTAGATATGTCTCTGGGACATCTGGTTTGAAATGTCCAGTAAAACTGATGATGTGGGAACAGAACTGGCAAGTGAAATGATTCTTGGCTTTTTAAATTTTTTACAAAACCTTATTTATTTTTTATGTCAAATAATGGCCTGCTTAATTTTTGATGCATCCCATCATTTGGTTTCTAGGTTTTTTAGGTAGGAGTCTCCATCATGTGTGCCTGAACAACTCTTCTCCTCTCTTCAACCTATCTCTCTGAACTCACTTATGGCATGACATAGGTTCATTGGAGGTATGAAATCTCAGACTTCAGATTTCAGACTCCACGAATGTTAGAGTTCTAAAGGATCTATAATGTTATCTAATCTACTTTATAGATGAGAAAACAGGTACTCAGAGAGAGGGGAAGACTGACCTGAGATGAATAAAAAAACCCAAGAGATAGAGTTTCTGTGTAATTAATAATCAATTTATTCATTAGGCTAGCTAATAATCAATAAATTAATAGTAGTTTCTCTCAGTAACAGCCACTCAATGGAGACACTCAATGCTTTGAATATTTTTTTGAAAGGGAATATCCCTGACAGGAGAACTCAACCCTGATTCATGAACAATTAATGAGAGGGTAGGCATTTAAATGAGGAGATGGGCTAAAAGTCTTTAGATCCCCCTGCTGAGAATGTGGCTTGATGACAAGATTCAGCCTCCTTCAGAAATCTGGGCAAAGGAATCCATCTGTTACCAAACCACTCTACTTGGTTTTCTCCTTTGTGACCTGGGTTACTCTAAACTCCAATGGAGGGGTGCAAGGGCATAGACAATGCTTTAGGGCTGGAATTCACCAAGACTAAATTCCACTTACAAAAGTAAGGTCTCCTAGTTGGGTGGGTTCCCGTCTAAGACTGCAGAGGAAGACAATCTCCTCTATTAGTCATGCCCTGCAGAAACGGACTAATTGCCCACCAGGGGCCAGTTGCTGAATTAGGAAATAAAAAGCCTGGAACCCAACTAGTAATGGGCTATTAATACAATAGAAAAGAATAATTTCTCTCAGGCCCGAGATCCCACAGATAACTAGTGGTAGAGCCTGCATCAGAATCAAGGTCTCCATACATTTTCTCATGTGCCTTTCAGCTCTTGAGATGAAGTTGAGGAGAGCAAAGCTAGCTAGCTGGCAGCTGGCTTCTTATTCCTCCTCCTTCCTAGAAAGGTACAGGACCATACTGATCCTAGCTTGCTTATCTCCCCTAATTCGGACTGGTTCACAGCCAGACTTTCTTTTTAGGAGCCAGCCTCTATTCTGGACACCCTTTGTCTCTGTCTGGAGACTGGGGGAGGTGTCTTGTCTAGCCCCAGGAACCTGCATCTAAGGCTTATCCTAGCCAGGAACAATGACTTTCTTATGTCCAGATGTAAGGACCCAGATTCAGGGGAATTTTTTTGTTGTTCTTTTAGAGGGAGTTTATAGATCGGTTCAAAATATTGGTAAAATCCATTAAAAAATGTTAGTCATGTTCAGGAAGCACCTGACTTCTACTCCACAAAGGATGATTTCCAAAGACATTCCTTGTGGAGTTAAACAAACGGCTTTATTTGTCACATTCTCTGATTTCAATTAAAGACAAACTTGCAGGACAACTGAGAATGAGCTCAGATTTTTATCTAGATCAGTAACCTTTTCTGTGCGTCCTTGACCCTTTTAGCAGTCTGGCAAGGCCTGTGGATCTTTTCTAAGCACAATTTTTAAAAATTATAATGAAAGGAAATGTTAAATTTTACCTAGAGATTAGGGAAAATAAAGGTATTATTGTCTTCCCCTCTAAGTTCATGGACCCCTTGAAACCTGTCCATGGATCCCAGGTTAAGAGCCCCTGTTATAGGTTAACTTGATATTGCTGTATTTTCTTTTCTAGGCAATGGAGTTAAGTGACTTGCCCAGGGTCCCACAGCTGAGGCTGGATTTGAACTCAGGTCCTCCTGATTCTAGACTTGGTGCTCTTTCCCCTGTGCCACCTAGCTGCCCCTGATATTGCTATATTTTCTAAGCCAAATTCTAACAACAAGAGAGACTGCATGCCTAGTAGAAAGAGAATGGGTCTCAGAGACAGAAAGATCTGGGTTCAAGTCCTTTCTCTGACATGTACTGGCTGTGTGACTCTGGGTCAGTCACTTAACTTCCTAGAACTCTACACAATTCTCTAAACATCTAAATTACAACACAGGACTCATTCTACCTTGGTAGGGGGAGTTTACTACATCTGTGAAATCTCAGGTAAAGTACCTCCCAAATTCTAAGGAAACAAAAGAATTGGGAAAGCTGCTTGGATTCATTTGTCAGAGGACTTGTCCCATTCTTTCAAGAACACATTGACCAACAACAATCAGAAGCAGAAAACTTATTAACTAAATGCAAACTTAGCTCTTTTCAAACTTCTGAAATCCTATTGGTCAAGCAGTGCACTTTTCTCCAAATTCCAACTTCTTCTGGATATATTCTAATGAGTAGAGTTTCTTTCCATGGCAGGTGGAGGGCCCACTTAGGGTAAGGGAGTTAAAACCAGACCTAGTCCTTAACCTTTCAGAAACTGATAATAACCCCATCACAACTAGTAAGAAACCACAGTGGTCCGTTGAGAAAAACCTCTTCCCAGTCAAGCTCTTGATTTGTATTTTGAAGACATCTTGGGGAGTAATGTAGCCCTGGTCCTGGCTAGTTTGGGTCCTGCTTATGACTCTGTCATTGATCTCTATGAAAGTGACCATGGGAGCATCATTCAAGTTTCCTACATCTTTTTCTGTTTCCTTGAAAGGGGGATAATAATACTCCCCCTGTTCACCTCAGTGAGTTGTGAGGATTAAGTGAAATAATAATGTAGGAAAAATAATTTAACTATTAACTTCTGTTGGAAATTACTATTAGCACTGACTTCTGTTGGGAAAAGATTAGTCTGCCAGTTTTTTTGACACATCAAGGGTTTTGTTATGAATATTCAACAAAATATCCTATGGATCTGAAGTGTGGGTAAAGTGTATCAGAAGTTCTTAGAAATGTGCTTTGAAATTGGAATGCCACAACCATGGGATAAGTACCATATATATTTCCTGGAGTCAGCAACAGATGATGGCCAACTTGTGTTGTTCTTGTTTCAGTCATGTCCAACTGTTAACAGTTCCATGGATGCCCTTCTAGCCTCTGTTATCTCCTGAAGGAGCAGGTCCTACTCTGATCCTTCACTGGAAAAGTACTAAAGTACTGATGACCACGGGCAAGTCTGTCATTCAATGTGGCATTGTGGAGCCTGCATCAGGGAGAAGTCTGATCCAGAGTGACCTTGGACAGTATAAAATTAGATGCCAAGAAGTAACTTTGGCACTTTTTCCAGCACTGGCATGTCCAAGTGTCCATCTCAGTTGTATTTTATTCTATTTTTTTTTGCTTTTTTTGGAGGTGGGAAGGTAGGGCAATTGGGGTTAAGTGACTTGCCCAAGGTCACCCCGCTAGTTTTGTGTTAAGCATCTGAGGTGGGATTTGAACTCAGGTCCTCCTGACTCCAGAGCTGGTGCTCAATTATTCACTGTGCCATCTAGCCACCCAGGGATTTTCTTTATGATATAGTTTATTGAACTAGTAAACCATGAAGATGTGGTGTCTTGTAGAAAATCATGCCTGCAAAAACCTGTTTATTCTATTCTCATACTTTCATCAAAATTACCCTCTATATGTATATAAAGGTTCTCTTTGTTTTTACCCATATGAGAATGTACGCATATAGTTTGGCAGCTGCTGCTCCCTCCCTCCCTCCTTCCCCCCAAGTCATTAAACAAGTCAATAAGATTCTCAGTGAGGGACTAGAGTACTTAATTTCTAGTACAGCTGATCCTGGTCTCAGAGGCCTTTTCCTCCCACTTTTGCTTTGGGGGCTGTGTTCTGAAGGTATTGAAGCTGCTTAAAGTCCAACCTCTCCATAAATAAGACATTGTGTGTAGACTAGCAGATTGGGGAGCTGGGGGATATTTTCTCACTAAGAGGTCCCAGCTATTGACTCACCTTGACTGGGAGTTAGCCATTGGAGTAATTTAGCCGCCAAAGATGAATTGGGCTTTTCTTATATTCTGAGGCTAAGTATATACCCATCCTGACTGCGACGCTCCAACTGAGTAGAATCTCAGGGATGATAACTTAAATAAAGCTTAGGTGGGTTCAAGTATAGGGTTTACCAAAAGAGGATTTATCAGGGTTGTTTCTACAAAGGAATTCAATGTACAAAGAGGATTAGGTATAAAATAGCCATTTTTTACTTCTCTACAAAAGAAATACTTAAACCACAAAGACTCATTGCTGCACATTGACAAACAACTATTAAAACATGAGCTATGTAATTCCTATTACAGGGTTTATACTTAAAATGGCAAAATATGAAACATTTTCTGGGATAGATGGATAGTTATTTCTCTTTCGCTTCTGCTCTGAGCTGTCCAACCAACACCCCCAAGGTCCTCATCCCCCATGAAACCAGTGGATGGGTTGGGCTCATCCACCTGCCAGAAGTCATCTCTAAACAATATAATCACAGAAACTCCCCATTACTGTCAGGTAGCTCTAAGGAACCAGGGGCCCCCATACTCTTGATGGAGCCACTCCTGAAGAGTTCATCTTTTATGATCCCTGCTGATCCCACGTCCTTAGGGAAAGAAACACAAAACAGAAGAGGCAGCCAGAGGCCCGCAGTCTAGTTTAGATTGCCCTAGATCAGCAGTTCTCAACCTGTGGGTTGCCACCCCTTTGGGGGTTGAACAGGGTCGTCTAAGACCATCGGAAAACACATATTTCCAATGGTCTTAGGAACCGAGACACTGCTCCCCTATCCATCTCCAGGTGGGTCCGCCCACATGCAGATACACCCATGTACGAGTATTAAAGGGTCGTGGCATTAGGAAGGTTGAGAACCACTGCCCTAGATGGACATATGCTCTTTGTGTCATGGGTGAGTGGTCTCCAAAGCTTTTCAGCATGAGAAAATGGAAGGACCCCCTACCTCATGGAGAAGTGTCAATATTCTGGGAAGATGGGAAGAGAAGGAGTGAATGTGGAAGTTCTTTCTCTTTCTTGTCCTCTTGGGCATACACAGGTAAAGGGACTACAGAGCTAATAAGGACATTGTATCATTAACACAAAACTTAATCCCTTCAGGTAAGGCCATAGGTAAAAGTGGCCAGGGGACCTCATTTCAGCTTCATATCCCATGGGATGGCATGGGAGGGCACCCATGCATGAATCACCATCACTATCACCACCTGCTTCCACCCCTCCCAACAATTGTTTTAAGACTCCTTAGGATCACACATTTAGAGATGGCCAAGAGTTAGGCCAAGAACATTAGGCCAAGAGTTCTTAACCTTGATTGTGTTATGCCCCATTTTGAAAGTTTGGTGAAGCCTATGGGCCTCTTTTCAAAGTCATATTTTTGAATATATAAAATAAGACACATAGAATTATAAAGGATACAAGTGATGTTGAGATATAGTTAGCAAAATATTTTCAAAAAACTAGTTCATGGAATGCAGGTTAAGAACATCTTATTTAGGCCAACATCCTTCCCTAACCCTGACCGCTCAACCTAACATTTTGAGAGAAGTTATAGGTTACGCAGGTGTTAAGTCACATAGTAAAGATTCAATCTTACATCCTCTGACTTTGAATTTGGTGTCTTTTCCAGTGTATCACATTGCATTTTAGGCAGCAAAGTGCTAGGCCTAAGAGTCAGGAATACCTGAGTTCAGGTATTCTGATGACTTTGGGTAAACCTCTTTAAGGCTACTTTACCATTTACAAAATCCTTGCAAATGATACTTATGATACACAGGGATGGTGTGAATCTGAATAGCAAAGTCTAAGTCACTATACAGATACCATTAACTTATTAAATATCTGAAATCAGTATTATTTATTCCATTTTTAAAAGAAAATAATAGACATGAGATTCTTCTTGCCAAGAAAACCCCTCAACATGCATCCTTGATCCCATCTTTTCTCATCTTTTCCAGCATGTTCCTCCTCTGTCAACCCCTTTCTCCCACTAAACTTCAGCTATCTTCCCATATGATGGATCCTCTATCAAAACCCATGTGTCTCTCATCCTCCCCCAAAACCCTCACTTGGTTAGCCTTGGTAGATACCATTCTACATCTTTCCTCTCCTTCCCATACTCCTTGAGAAAGCTGTTTAGAGTAGGTGCCTTCATTTTCTCTACTCACATGTGCTTCTAAATCCTTTGTGATCTGAGTATCAAACTCAACATTCAGCTGAAAACTGCTTGCTCCCAAATTGCTAATAGTGTCTTAATTGTCAAACCTAATGACCTTGCCCAGTACAGCCAAGTGGTGCAGCAGATAGAGCACTGCGCCTAGAGTCAGGAAGACTCATCTTCCTGAGTTTGAATCTGGCCTCACATAATTACTATTTTTATGACCCTTGGAAAGTCACTTCACCCTTTTTGCCTCAGTTTCCTCATATGTGAAATGAACTGGAGAAGGAAATGGCAAACCACTCCAGTATCTCTGCCAAGAAAACCCCAAATGGGGTCATGGAGAGTTGAACATGACTGAAAAATGACTACACAACAACAAAAGGACCTTTATAGCCCTCATTCTGAGTTCCCTCTGTTAACTATGAAACTCCTCATTGCCCTCTCCTAGATTTTTTCTCCTCTCTAAGTTTTTGTGGAACTGCTTTCTCCTGTTCTCTTCTTGCCTGTGTCCGTGTTCTTTCTATATCCTTTCATAATCTTCATCCATACCCATTAATGGGGTATCCTGGGCAATCTCAAGTTCTCCCTCTTTATTGACTCACTCAGTGATTCTGTTGGCTCCTATGGCTTCAGTGATCATTTCTAGACAGGTTGCTCCAAGATCTATACATCCAGTCATAGTTTCTCTGCTGACTTTCACTCCTGCACCCCTGTCTTTGAAACCTCTCAGAGGGGATGTTCTGCAGACTTCTTGAAGTCAACATGCATAAAAAAAATCATTCATTATTCTTCCCTACCTCCCTCCACCTCCCCCTCTTTCAAACTTCCCTATAACTGTTGAAGGAAACACCACCATCCTACTGGTCATCCAGGCTTAAAACTTCAGTGTTATATTTGATTTTTCCTCTCAATCATGCCACAGATTCATCGACAAATCTTGTTCATTTCTTCTTTCACAGTATCTCTTGTATATGTCCCCTTCTCACCATTCACACAGACACCACCCTAGTAGAGGCCCTCGTTGCCTCTATGCTGGACTTTTGCAATAGCCTTCTGGTCAGTCTCCCTGCCTCTAGTCTCTCCCCATATTAATCCATCTTCAATTCAGGTGCCAAAGTGATTTTCCCAAAGTTCAGGTTGGAACACATCACCTACCTCAACAAATTCTAGTGGATCTTTGTCACTTTCAGGATCAATGATATGGTTTTGCTTGGAATTCAGCTCCCTTCCTTTCTTTTCTTATGTTTTCCTCCTCTTCACATACTCTGTTGTCCAGCTCCATAGGCCTCTATGTACCGCAGGCCCACTACCTACCAAGTCCAGGCTTTGTACTGGCGATCACTATGCTGGAATGCTCTTCCTTCTCACCTCTACCTTCTTGAGTGAGGCCTCCTTTGAGACTCAACTCAGAGCTCACAATCTCTCAAGAGGCCTTTCCTTGTCCCACCCTACCTCCCCATTGCTAGTGCCTTCCCTTTGAGATTTCCTTCCACTCTCGCTGCATATTTCTTATATAGAAACAGTTATTTGCATGTTGTCTCTTCCATTAAAATGTGAGTTCTTTGAGGGCAAGAATTACACATTTTTCCTTTGTATTTCCAGAATTTAGCACAGTGCCTGGCACTTGGTAAATACTTAATAAAAGCATCTGTGATGAAATCCATTTTTATCAAGCCCTTGTTTCAAGGTGTAAGTTAGTCTTCTCAACTAAGGAAAATTATCATGAGTGGCATGAGATATGGTCTATTCTCTCTATGAGTCAGATCACTATGAGTTATGGTCTATATTCTCAGTCTCACATTTAGCAAGTGGGCATCTTTTCCTTGACAATTATCAAAAAGCAAATAGAGATGATTGCTTGTCCTTCCAGTGGGGGTGGGTGACGAGGGAGGATGAGAAAGAATCTAGAACTTAAAGCTCTATAATCAAATGTTAAAAATATATATGTATACACACACAATTATTATTATTATTAACTACATCCAACTGGAACTTGAGATACACAGGCACTGTGGTAGGGAGATCCATCCTGCCCTGCCGGAAAGTCAGAGGGGTGATGGGGGAGGACATAGGAGAGAATAGATTGGGGGAGGGGTCATACAGTGGGATGGTTGTTTTGGGGTGGTGGGTAGGGGAAAGATGGGGAGAAAATTTGTAACTCAAAATCTTGTGGAAATGAATGATGTAAACTAAAATAAATAAAAGTTAAAAAAAAAACAAATAGAAAAATGAAAGTCCAGTCACATGTATTCTATCATATATAAGGAGATCTTTAATATAATTTAATCGATATGAACACACTCTTATCTAGTCTATTTTGGTGATAATTTAGAATTATGTTTTTGAAATGACTGTGACGTATACTTTAATATTTAAAAGTAATTTTCTAGCTGTGTACTTATCATACTGAGCTCGAGTTTATATCACATATAAAATGCTTTAGAATTTTTTAGACAATATCCATGAGAAATAAAAATGGAGGTAGATTAAGAAAAAGATCCATCAATCCTTATAAGGAATTGCTCAAAAATAATTGTTGATGACAATAACAACTGTGACTAATAACAACCACAAGTCCCAAACTCAGGCTATGTTTTCAGAATCTCTTTTGTATTTTCAAAGTCAGCTCTGGAAAACAATAAATGGGAGGTCAGAGACAGCTTTGTGAACTTCAGATTAGGTCCTTTACCAGGTGTTATGCTGCCTATACAGAAAGGAACCAGAGACCCAGGAACTCTGGGAAAGGTGCACCTGTAGGTACTGCAGTTTGCTAAGTGCCTAGAGTCTTTGGTCCTCTGGAATTTTAGCAGGATTACATACAGATAACAGAAGTTCACATGCCAACTTGCAAGATCATCCTTATTTTTGTAAAGCCTAAGAATAAAAAGTGATCTATAAACTCTACCGAAAATGAAAGTAAATTTCCTTGCAACATAAAGAATGTGTCTCTTAAAAAAAAGTGTTTGCAGTGTTTATTGCCCATTTCATTTGTCCTTTCTGGCAAAGAGTTAGTACACAAAGCTCAAGCTGAGGGAGATGTTTTCAATTCACACTATCCAAAATGCTTCTCTAACTTTGAGAAAATGAGCACTACTCTGGCTGTCTAGTTTTCAGAACACATAATGTCCCAGCTCTAATATGAAGGCAACTTCACCTCTTCCTAGGGAGATGAAATTTCCTGGTTGGATGATTTTCTACAAACTTGAAATTCCTATATTAAAGCATGTACCTACAATATACATGCATTCATTAAGTATGCAAATACTTTTCACTTGGTTGAAATGCTTGATCCATGGGAGTTTGTTACACTACACCGTTGTCTCTGTCTTTACTATCATTTTATTTTGAAGGTGTTTTATTATAAAAGCCTTCTCTGTACTGAATCTGAAAACAAAAAAAAAAAAAAGAAAAAAAACATTACTTAGATGTACTTTGATTTGGCAGCAAAACCAAATGAATTTAATATATGAATTTCTACTAACTTTGTGATTATTTTTTGAATTTCTCGTGCTTCTTCATCATTTAACCTTTGAAGGATTGATTCCAAGAAAGAAAGATGACAGTGAATGTATTCAGCCACCTAAGAAAGGCAGAGACAAAAAAAAGCATGTTTGTGAGAAGCATTGTGTCCCAAAGAAGGCAAGAAAGATTCTAGATGATGCTGTCTCATACATCACTGCTGATTTCTTCTGCATCTTTGTCCATGAGGAAAATCCTGGCATTCCTTTGTGAGGGACCCTGCAAAAGCCTCTGAAATAAGGGAATGTCTGTCTTCTTTAGCCGTCTCTTTTCTGAAAATAAAAACAAAGACTGATGGACAGGCAAGAAAGTTCACCAAATGTGGTACTCTTGTTAGCCATGCTATAAAAATGACAAATATGAAGAATTCAGAGAAGTATGAGAAGACTTATATGAACTGATGCAGAGAGAAGTATGCAGAACTAGGAAAACGGCATACAAAATGACTTCTTTTACATCCCAACAAAAATGATATGTTTTATTGGAAGCCTTCCCCAACACCTCTAAATTCCAGTACCTTCTCTCTATTAATTATTTCCCAGTTATCCCATACTTAGCTTGCTTTGTATTTATTTCTTTGAATGTTGTCACCCCCATTAGATTTTAAGTTCCTTGAGGGTAGGGACTGTCTTTTGCCTCTTTTTTATCTCCAGTGCTTAACATAGGTCTTGGCACATAGTAGGTGTTTAATTAATGTTTACTGATGGATTGATACAATGTTAGAAATGAAAAGAACAAAAACAATCCAAACTAAACAGTAGATAATTACAATGATAGGCACCTTTGTATGTTATCAAATTTCTAGGAGTATCTAGAGTCCTAATTGTCCTAAATATAAGATGGTGGCACAAAAATGACAATTCTTTCCATTTTTAACAAAATGAAACAACTTTGCCATCTGCCTTACTTACTGGTTAAAACAGAAACAAAACCCATCACCTTCTAAAAGAAGGGTTTGTGAAAAGAATCAGATGATTTGAATTACCTCCTTTTCTTACCTCCAGTTGCATAGATAATGTAAAGAGCAAAATCCTGGGGGTTGTTTTCAATCTGTTAAAGAAAAATAAACAATCACGACTTTCTGTTGTGTAAAAATACTTTGGTTAACTTTCATGTGTCAGCCTGGAACTTCCTGCCCTACCCTGGGGGCATTCCTGAGGCTGTGGGTACAAGGGAGCTCACAGGGTTGGCTATGGCAGAGAGGCATCTGGTGCTACACAGTGAGCTCCCCTGCTACTGTCAGGAAAAGCACAGAAGGGACTCATTCACACTAATAAGGAGAAAATCCAAAGGAGATCCAAAATCCAAAACCTAATTGTCAGAATATCTTCATGTAATAAATAATAATATTTGTAACATTTATATCAACCTTAAAAGTTTTTGCAAAAGACTTTGCAAATATTGTCTCATTCAATCCTCACAACAGCCCTGCAAGTTTCGTGCTATCGTTAACCCCATTTCACAGATGAGGAAACTGAGACAGAATACTAAGGTCCAGGCCAGGGTCACACAGCTGCTTAGTGTTACAGACAACATTTGAACTCAGGTTTTTCTTACTTCAGGTCCAGTGCTCTTTCCTGGAGCCTGGATAAACTATCACCAACTTTTAACATTTTCAGGAAAAAGGTTTTGTTTTGTTTTTTTCCCCATTGGTAAAAAAAATAAGGCAAACAAAACGGGCCTTTGCTCTCAATAGACATAACTAGTAAAGATATGGACCTTGGGAGGAAGGAGAAGGACTAGACAGAGAAAGGTACCAGTGCTTCTTAGCTTGTCTTTTGCTCTGATTTCATATCATTTGGGTGCTAAGTCAGAGAGAATCTTAGGAATGTGTAAGGTCAGAAGTGAGATAGCTTGCAGTAACTTTGGCCCAGTAGAAACAGAAGTCTAAAAAGCTTCCTCTTAGCTTGGGAGAGCTCTGCTTGGTTACCTGGATATGGTAACCCTCCTCCCCTGTCCCCCTTATATCCACCTCTTAGCTCTCCTGCCTTCCTTTAAGGACCAGCTGAAATCTCACTTTTGCCCTTCCAGATATCCCTTCCACTGATAAATTATCTCCAATTTATCCTGGATAAATCTTGTTTATACAAAATTGCTTGCATGTTGTCTCACCCTTTAGACTTATAAGCTCCTTGAGAGCAATGACTGTCATTTGGGGAAAGAGAAGGGAAGGGAATAAGCATTATTATATGACACCTAGTATGTACCAGAAACTGCGCTAAGTGTACAAATATTATCTCACTTGAGCCTCACAACAACCCTACAAGGTAGATACTATTATTATCTCCATTTAACAGCTGAGGAAACTGAGACAGGTAGTGGTTGAGTGACTTGCCCAGAGTCACACAGTTAGTTAAGTGTCTGAGACCACATTCAAACTCGGGTCTCTCTGATTCCAGTCTACTGCCCTACCAGCTACTACTTTTATACTCTTAGCACAGTGCCTGGGCACACAGTAGGCATTTAATAAATGCTTATTGAATGATTGATGGCAATGACTAAAAAGCAATCAGCCTCCTCTGATCATGGAGAGGCTCTTAGCTACTATACCCTAGCAGCCTAGAGATAAAAGAAGATGCCAAAAGCTGGTAGCAAACATCACTGGCCAACAGAGACTCTGTAGCTAGGAGCTAGGAGCCACCATATAAGATGGTGAGATCAAGGCATAATGAGACCACATGTCTAGCACTCACCATGGGAATAGTGGAAATTGTTGTTTGTTGGTGTTTGTCTTGAAGAAGACCAAGGATGTCATGAGGGTGATGTCTGACTTGCTGTTAACTAGACTTAAGTGGGGGCAGAGCTGTGCAGAGTTATCAGCCTCATTCTCTTCTCCACAGTTATTAATGGCAAGACAAAAGTCAAGAAGACTAACGATGACCAACCCACACCCAATGCAATGGCATCATTAAAAAGCTAGTGTTCATGGGGTTGGGGCAGGGGAGGCAGGTGGAAGTTGACTTCCACGCAGGGATCCTGGCCACAAATCTTCCTTTTGCATGTACTCCCCATTTACCATCTCTATATAAATGCCACCCTTCCCACTGATGGGGCATTTTTAGGATAGTGTGCCTTAGTTAATTGTCTATCGTTTCTTTTCTTGCCGTGCTCTTTCATTATCTGACTTTGCTTTGAACCAATTGTATCCTCTGGTTGATGAAAGAAAAAGCAATTACATTAACAGGATACTGAGAGTAGATGTAGCCCCGTGCTGCCAAGATGATGCAGATAAAGAGAGAGAGAGGCTAGAGGATGGTTCCCAACATAGTAGAGTATGTAGTATGCCCACTACTAAAGGATGTAGTTCCTTTAGCCTGGGGTAACTACTTTAGGAGTTCCAAGTGTTAGAGAGCGCTGATCCAGGGACTAGCAGAATCCTTTATGATTTCCCCGTCATTTTCTGTAGTAATCATCTCATAGGTTTCCCTATAGGGAAGAGTGGTACAACCCTTTAAAAACCATAAAAGGAGGGTGGTTAGACCATTTTTTCAGGAAGCAAGGCAAGAATGGAAGGGGGGAAATATGTACATCCTCACATGCTCATAAGAACCTGGGTGGTCAGAAACCCAGGCCTGGAGAAACAAGGCAGGGAATGCCAACCGGCCAAGCCCTGAGCTTGTGGGTGGTATAAATACTAATGGTGGAGATTGCCCTGGATTTTGCACCGAAGTCACCAAGAGATGGACTAGTGATTTCCACTTGAGTTCAAAAGGAAAGATTACCTTGAATTTTTGTAGAAGCTGCTTTATGACTTCTTCTGTTCTCATGTTACTGTTTATTCTCACTTTGGTTTCAGATCCAAAGGCTGGCGTAAAAATTGATGTCTGGAAGGAGGAAATAAATATTATAGCCACATTCTAAGGCCTGATTCTTCTCTTTGCAGAAGGCACATACTCTAGGCCCCAAAGCGACAGCAAAAGAAAGTTCTGAGTACAAAATAATAGAGTGGACCACGGTCTGAATTTGCGAATATCTGATTAAGATTTTTTAAGATCCTGTTATATTGATTGGTCATTTATTTTTAATTTTTTTAGAGCTTTTGTTTTTCTAACAACTTCAGTTTCTGAACATTTGTCTCCCCCATGCAGAGAGTCATCCCCTGTAATAGAGAATAAAACAAAAAAAGGAGAGAAAAACAATTGACCCAAATCAGCCAACCATCAGTTGAGTGTGATAGTCCGTGGAATGCTTCACATCCATAGGTTTCAACTCGACAAAGAAGGGTCGTGGCACATTTTCTCATCTCTTCTTGCTGGTCTAGCTTGTTTTTTTGTGTCCCACCCACAAAATCTATGTGTCTTTCTATGGGAGTAGAGGGCAGAGAGCACGCCACTCATTACTTGATTAATTTGACCTCAGAAGCCTTCCGCATTTTCTTCACATACCTAGAGTTCCTAGATTTGAAATCTGGAGGGGTTTGGTTTCAAAGGAGAGGGAAAGAAAATGTGGCCATGACTTAAATTTCCAGGTTAGGGCTCTGTTATGGCTAAATTCAATTTCATATTATAGTACATTACCAATGATGATTTGTGTGTCAACAGTGACATAAAAAAGGCATGTCCCATCAAGGACATGTATAGGCAGAGGAGGAGGTGAGCTGATGATTTATTAAGGATAAGGGACAAATGATGGACAGACAGCTTGAGCACTACATAGAGAAATGATGGATAGAGATGAATGGAAGTGTAACTAGGCAGCAGTAATTAGGTAAGCAGATGGACAGACAGATAGATAAAGTTCTTTGCATGCTTGGATTGTTTCATTCATTGAATTTGTATCCTTAGTACCTAGCATAGTGCCTGACATGTAGGAGTCACTAAACAAATGTTTTTGACAAATTGATTGTGTGTGTGTGTGTGTGCATGTGTGTGCATGTGTGTGTGTGTGTGTGTATGTGTGTGTATGGATTTATAGAGGAGAGGAAAGGAGAGGAGAATTGGAGAGAGGGAGGAAAGGAAGGAGAAAAGGTGAGAAGGGGAAAGATGAAGAGAGGGGGAGAAGAAGAGAGACAGACAGAGATAGATGGAGGCAGAGACAGAGAACAGAGGATGGTCCCCAAAGCACTGAGTAGAATCTCTCTATAGGATTTATGAGAAAAATTGACTTTGATCTACACTGGGAGGAAGAATATCCTTGCTCTTGAGCAGGGAGAGACCTCTGAGGTCATCTAGAATAACCCCTCATTTTACAGATGAAGAAACTGAGGCCCAAAGTAGGCTAATTATCTAAGTAGTCACATATAATCCCTATCTCTGGTTTTATGACATCCCAAGGCATCTGAAGTTACCTGAAATAGATATTATAACGTTCTAAACCTTAGAACTTCTATCCTTAGAAAGTTAAGGGATTAGAAACTCACCATATAAGCATGATCACTATGTAAAGAATCAAATATTCAGCTAATTACAACTACCCTGAGTGCCTACTATGACATTTTCATAGTCTATGCTACACCGTATTATATTTAGGAAATAATGTGCATTATTTCCTATTTATTCTTTATGCAGTTTGTCTGTGTGTATTTTTGCATGTTATTAGATTGTGAGGTCCCCGAGGGCAAGGACTGGATCTCTAGCTCTTAGCCCAGTGTGTGGCACATAGTAGGTTTTTAAGAGATGCTTATTGCCCCACTGGGATCTGCTAGCTGGGGCAGAATATTTTGCCTCACTAGTTTGCCTCACAGGGGCAGCTTAGTGGAGAGGATTGAATATTGGACCTCAGGAGTCAGGAAGACCTGAGTTGAAATCCCGCCTTCCCACACTTACTAGCTGTGTGACCCTGGACAAATGTGTCTGAGCCTTAATATCATCTGGATTCAGTGACTTTTAAGGTCCTTTCTAGCAGTAAATCTATGATCTATGAGCCATGATCTTTGTACCCCAATAGATGGAGCTGTGTCTTCAAGAGATGGTGCTGCCTTTTCTCAGCTCTCTTGCCACAACCTCTCAAGTCTCTTCCAGGGCAGGGAGAAAAGTATTTTGCAGACCTACAAGGTCATTGGATGGTGAGCTCCTTGAGAGCAAGGATTGTCTTTTTCCTTTTTTTGTATCCCTACTGCTTAGAATAGTACCCAGCGTAATGGATGCTATTTAACTGACTGAAAGAGCTATACAGATATTATAAAAGAGCAAAAAGGTTGGGGCTATACCGGGTGGCCATTGTAGATCCTAGGAGGGTCAAATGGAGAAAAATCTGGAGAAACATTCTTGGACTGGGAGTAAGTCCAAGTTGAGCAAAAGGTCAAGGGAATATGGAAGGGAAATTTCCATTCCTCTAGACTTTGGAGGAAATGCTACTTGGGTGATTCTAAGGGTAGAAAGAAAAGGAGGCAGGTTAGGATAGCTGTGTAAATGCTAATGAGTATCTATGCCCTTGGAAATGAGGTTTTGTTCTTCAGGCTTTTAATAACATGAAGTCTTTCTCCCAAAGCACTTGTTAAAAATCCTATTCAAAACTAGGATAACATTCATACAATAGTCACAACACTGCAAAAACAAACAATTTGGAAAGACTTAAGGATTCTGATCAACACAATTACCGGTCATGATTCCAGAGGACCAGTGAGAGAGCATACTATATCCCTCCTGACAGAGAAGTGAGGGACACTGGGTGCAGAATGAAATTTATTTGGGAAACGGTCAAAAGGGGAATTTGCTTTGCTTGAATATGAATATCTGTGTTATAGGTTTTCTTTTCTCCCTTTCCTTCCTTTCTCCCTGCCTTCTTCCCTCTTCCCTTTTACCCCTTCTACCCCATTCCCCTTCCTTTTCCCCTCCTCTTTCTCCTTCCTCTTCCACTTTCCCCTTCCCTTCCTTTTTTCAAATGGGGGAAGAGGGGAGATGGGTAGGAGAGAAAACAGATTTTTGTTTGTTGAAAAAGCATACAAAAATATAAAACTCAACCAAAGAAATCCCATTCACTGACCCCTACTTCACAACCCCTTCCCTGCCCATTGACTTTTCACTCACCTCATGGTTATAGAAGTGGCCGTTAATAGACACCCTGTGATTCTGGCAATCTCTTCTCTCTAACTTGCCAAGGTTTACCTTCTTTCTCACCAAGGTTGCTTCACTCATTGTTCTGTATAGCAAGGGAGATTCTGGTTCATCCTCCACCAGGGGCCTCAGGGTGCTGCTGTTATAAGACACATAATCTAAGAAGAATGCAAGATTATTAGCTTGTGGCTGCTTCCCTCTTTCCTAGATTGTTCCTCGAATCCCTTTCAGAAACTATTTTTTTTAAAGAAGGGGTGTTCCTGGGCATGATTTAGACTGTTAATGTCTGAAACCCAAAGTAATTCCTCCCCTCCCCCCTTGGCTTTCTGCAGCAAGTAATAATAGATATTTGTACCCCGAGTCTGTATTACCAATGTCCAGATCATTGAATTTAAGTGGAGTTCAGAGCGAGGGAGGAACGGCATGGTGAAATGAGACTGGGGAGCCATAGCGGTGGAAGCTAGGATTGGAACCCGTTTAGCAGGAAACTGGGGAAAGAATGGGGATGCTTGGTGATGATCCTGAGAGGAGATGGTGGAGACAAAGGGATGCTGGAGAGGAGCGGCAGCAGCTTTGGTCAGATGAAGCAGCAGACTGTGGAGTGGGCTGGTGAGACACCCATACCATGGGACCGATACCGCCATCACCAGCAGACAAGCGGACAAGTGGTCCTTCATTAACTGACTGAGCAACAACCTCTTACTTTCACATGAAGAGAGGGAAGAGGAGCTTATATTTCCTATAGTGACAGCTGGTATTTCAGTTGATTGATTCCCCAATTAATCTCTATTTCCTTGTTTAAGAACTCATTTCCACTTGGTAAGTATATGCATATGCACATGTATATGTCTACATACACACACATACATACACACAGATATACACATAAACACAAATAAATACACACACACGCAGAGAAAGAGAATGAGTGAGTTAGTTTCAGGTCTCCCACACTGAGTGTCATACTGACTTTAATAATGCTGTAATTGGTAGAGGGAAGAGGTTTGCTTCTCCCTTCAGCCAAAGAATAATGGAGAGAAAGGTTCTGGAGCCAATAAGAGAGAACATCTGCATCTAGATTGTTATTATTGTTGCTGTTTGGGTAGCTAGTCCTGAGCAAAAGAAATAAAAAATTCACATGGAAAACTGAACTTGAAGCACTGAAGGTGGAGAAACGGCATCACCATCTGCTTGGCCTTGGCAATGCTGCAGATGGACTGTAACATGGTATTAGCGCCAAATACAAAACTCCTAATTCCCTGTAAATGAGACATATTATATCTGGATCCCATACTACTTCTGGACTTTATTATACACATGAACCCTATTACTCATGAGAACTGTTATATATGGAACAGTTCTGTGAGATGTCTAATCTCCTTTATATATAGGAGCTTGTCCTCCCTTTTATTTTAAAAATAAACCCTTATTGATATCTTCTTTTACATTGCCTCACTTTCCCCCTATATCTTTCTCTCTCTTCCTCCCAGAGGACCATCCCACATTGCAATATTATCTTAAAAGAAAAAAATTAAAATAGGAGAAAGAAAACCAGCAAAATTAATTAATATATTGAATATATCTGAAAAATATATGTGATGTTCCACCCAAATGGACTTGCCACCTTTGCAAAAGATGAGGGAAAGATGTCTCCTAATACCTCTTCTTTAGGATTATGCTTGTTCTTCATAATTTTGTCATGTTGACTTTTAACTTTTTGTACTCCAGGTTATGTTATTTTCTTTCTCTCTTGCCTTTGGGATTTTTAGATTTTACAAAAATCACCTCAGAGATTCCCGACCTTCTCAAAATATTTATTTTCCAATATTTTTCTCTCTACTTTGAGCTGAAGGTTAATTTAGCTTGTTGTTTTCTTTTGAAATAATTTTCTGGATATTTTCCTTTTTCATATGTACTTATTTCATTTTTAATTTATGGAATAAAATAATCATTTATATAACAGCATAATTTCATTCTAATTTAGCATAGTATAATTTATAGCATAATTTTAAAATTATTTGCTCATGAAAGTGAAAATCTACTATGTAGAACTTGCTATTCCTTTTAAATATATAATAACGTTATCACTTAAATTTCTTTTTTTCCCCTTTTTTATTCTCCCTTCATCCCACCCTCACATTAGAGATGGCTACCATTGGACACAAATAGGGGTGTGTGTATACACACACACAAATATATACATATACATATATATGTAAAATTATTCCATACATACTTATATTTATTAGTTTCATAAAAAGATTTTTGTGCTTATGTACCTTTTTTAAAAAAAAAAACTCAATGACAGGAAAACTCGGTGGTTTTTTAAAAAAAAATTTTGTTTGTGTCCCATGGAAAACATCTGCTTTCATAATCAATTCTCTGCAGTAATATGATATCAGGAAGGTGATGTCCTGACTTGCAAGTGAATTAGATTTAAGTGAGGCAGGGCTGTGCAAAGTCACCAGCCTCACTTTCTCCTCCAGAGCCATCTGGACACTGTGGCAAAATAAAGATCTGGATGACTGGAGATAGCCTTGGATGCAGTGGGAGATCTTGTCTTTTTAAAGTTAGGTTCTTTCCCCCATCTCAGTTTGTCTGAGGTAACACCCATTCAGTGATTAAGGCTAGGTAAGAAATGAGGCAAAAAGTGGCTTCTTTTGCGTAGTAAAAAAAAAAAATCACTAGGGTTTCTGGCCAAAACAGAAACAATTGCTATTTACACTTACTCTGAATCATCAAAACCCAAAGGATGACCAAGTGAGACTTGGACTTCGACCTATTATTGGCCAGTCAATGGAAGCCAGAATGATTTGGGTTTAAAGGTACTCAAGTACCTTCATTTGATTCCCAATGGCTTCATCAAATCCTGGTTTTCCAGTGCTGTATTTCAAGAAATCATGAATGAAATTACTTAGAGCAAAAGAGTTAACTGTCCCAGTTCTTTTTTTAAATAACAGAATAAATAAATAGGGAAGAGAAAAAAAATCTTGCCCATAAATTCCAAGATATCTTGTGAGGTTTCAGCAATCAACATTTTTATTCCTTTGAGCATAGGATCTGCAGGTAAGGATATGTTTCTTTATGTGGACAGAGGGAGAGGAGAGAGGAGGGAGAGGAAGGAAGGGGGAGGAAGGGGGAGGAAAGGAAAGAAAGAAAGAAGGAAGGAAGAGAGGGAGCAAACTAAGAAGGAACCTAGAAAGGGATGAAGGAAGGAAGGAAGGGAGAAAGGAAAGAGGGAGGGAGGAAGGGAAAGAAGGAGGGGAGAAGGAAGCAGGGAAAAAGAAAGGCCACTATAGTAATAGAAGGATTATAAATTCATTTTTTGGTGGTGTTGTTGCTTATATATGTTGGACTGACCTATTAGATGTTGTCTGCCTAGCTGAACACTGGTTGTTGGACATGAGTGGATTTATTCAAATTGTTTCTCATGGTTATTGGCTTATCATTTCTGTTTCATTGCTACCAACTGACATATGCTTACTGATTCATTCGCCACACATTAATTTTATATGGCATAGTTGCATTTTGTTATTGCTGCACAATATTACATGCTTAGGGTTTATGGTAGCAGACCTGGTTTGCTGAATATTATGATCCTGAAAAAAATGGGGGTTGAATTGGTTGAAACATATTGTTGTGTTGTGGACATGGCGCTCCTTAGGGACTTCCTGAAATTAGGAGTGGATGTAGAATGTAAGATTAGACTATTGTAAAAATAAACAGTTGTCAAGGCAAAAATAAAAAAGTTAAGAAAAAGCAAGAAGAAAAAAATAAAAATGAAAAACAAGATAGATTATACAACTGGAAAAACTCCAACCTACACTATGTAAATAAATAATCAGCAGGGAACAAGAAATGGACATCAAAAGTGATATTGGCACAAATTGCTACAACTTTATGCAGAATTTTCACTCAGTTTTGAGAAAATTGTGATTGAACAGTGACAGGCGTGCACACCAATCCTACTGAAACATAGAAAACAGCCAGACAGTGGGTGAAAGCATTGGTAATAATGGCAGTGATGGCCCCCCAAGTACCAAACAACTATCATCATAACAAAAATTATGAATGTCAGTTTACACTGGCATAGAATCTCTTCCTTTAAAAATTCTTTACACATAGGCATGTTATGAGACCCAATGATGAAGGTGGTTTCCAAGTAAACCTTTTAATGGGTGAAAAGGGCAGATTTCAGAGAATCAAGCAGGATTAACCTTTTCCCATTGGTTCCAAGAAATACCACACATGCCATGGGAGGTATTGCCACTGACCTTCCTGGGTTTCCTTGGCTTCATGTGCAGAAGAACTCTGTTTCTTCTCCAGCTCACTGATGCGATAGAGATCATCAAACTCCCCCCAGCGGGTCATACCCCTGAAAGAAAGCATTTGTTATGTCAGTGACATCTATGACAGTTATGCTAAGGGACACCCTTTATGCAGGGGCCATGCCTTCAGGTGTGTCCACATTTAGAGAATCTTAATCCTGACAGAGCCCCTGTAGGTAGGGAGGCCATGGCCATCGGACAGGTGAAAAAATATCAAGGCTAGGTTCAGGTGAAAGGAGGCCTCAACAATTGTTATAAGGATTCTTTATAACTTGACCAAGAACCAACAACTGTTGACAGATTGAATGTGTATTTTTGGTTTTGGATTCGTCTTGAGACTTCATTGGTATATAGTGTCCTGCCTTATGTTGTAAATAATGGATAAGCAACTTCCCTCTACGGATGCCAATTGGCACCTGCTAGTGACCTGCATATACATAAGAAATACTTAATATGTATTTATTGTTGCCATTTCTCTGCATGATAGGTTATAACTCGCCTGAGAGCCCACAACCTGTAGGCATCAGTGTTGCGACTTAAGCTTAGATCATCCAGACTGAAGCTGACTTCTACCCATTATTCCATGATGCTCCTAACATACATAATAAAATCCTATCTCTAAAGACGTCCATGATAGTTTGATTGCTGGATATTTCATATCTTCTAAGGTCCAAGGAAGAGATGGCTCTAAATGAATCAGGCACTGTTGTGGTCTTAGATCTGATGGTTTGCAGCCATGTACACCTGGCATCAGGAATTAAGCATTCACATGTATGTGATGTTTCCCCTAACAAAATATAAACTCCTTGAGGGCAGCAACTATATCATTTTTACCTTTTTATGTCCACTACCTAGCACAGTGTGTGACACATAGTAAGTATTTAATACATGCCTGTTGACTGATTGATGCTATAAAATGATTTCCTAGGAAAAAAAGTGGCAGCACAACTCCCCAGGCCCCTCTGCTGACTCATCTTTCCTGTCCCCATTCATGAATGCCCTCAACAGTCCCACTTTTTTTAGACCTTTCCTAGACTTTCCACCAACTGAAGACCTCTCTTGGTGGCACCAGTGCTTTGTAGCCAGACACTCAGAGTCCTTGGAAATAGAGTCCAGGGAATTTCTTCCAATGAGTAAATAGGTAATAAAGTTCTTGGGACTTTCAGCCATTCAAAGGTGGTAGCATGACACAGTAGAGAGAGTTCTGGATTTGGAGTCAGAATGACTTGGTTTTTTTAATATGGCCTCAGAAGTTTATGACCTTGGGCATCATCACTTAACTTTTTCTCAGCCTTCGTTACCTCGTCTACAGAATAGGGATACTATGTGATAGATGATTAATTAGACCCCTATTTTATTCCAATCAGTATTAATCAATTTGATATGATTCCATAGGGGTAGTGATGATAACTTCTGTATATTAGGCCCCAGAGCTGTGAATTGCAGGTTGGAAGTTCACTTGTTTAATCATAGGAAACTAACCAGCCGACCTCCACCCTTGTTTTTGCCTTGTTATGGCAACCAAGCTCAGTGTGGAGGAGGTGACTCAATTACACACTCAATTGCTGTCTCTGGTCATCCCTCTATTGCCCAACATGAGGAGATGACCATGAGCATTTGCCCATTAAGTTACCCTGTTTGGCAGCCTGTGCACTGCCTTCCTACTGGCCCATTGGCCTGTGTAGACATTTTCACATCTGTTTATCAGCCAGGTATATGAGTCTACTCATTGGCTTGGAACGACCTCCTGAAAGGTCAAGATAGGAATTCAAGGTCTTCTCATCAGCTCATTTTGTCAACCAGTGGAATTCTATATTTTGTATAGACCCTTCTGGAGGATCAAGGTGAAGATTTATCAACCAAAAAGACTCTGTATTTTATTGTGCCTTTTCTGTGTCATCTGGGTATCAAGCACTATACTAAGGCCCTGGAGGGGGAGGGCATCTCAGATCATGAGGGAGATCTAGGATTTGTTTCATTAGAGAGGACCATGGATCCTTTAATGAAGTACACTTGTCTCAGAGTTCTGCCTCAGTTTCTTTTATTATAGTTTGGACAATTCTAGATCCCACAAATAAGAACTCCTGTCTCCCAGCATTGCCGTGAAATTATAAGCTACAAGTTAGAGAATGGAGCTAGGGTGCTGGATTCAGGTACAATGACAATGATGGGGAAGGATGACTGAAAATCTGACAAAAACAATAGATTTCAGATACAAGAACCAAAAAAGACACAGTAGCTTTGGGCCATCTAACAGAGTGGGAAATACAGACCTATAAATGTCAACAGGCCCTGAGGTCAAGGGCTAGACCACATAACATAACAACATAACAACTCAATAATTAAGGTTCCTACAGATGATTGTGAATCCTCAAAATGATCAATTAATGAACAAGTATTTATTAGGTACCTGTGTGCAGGGCACTATGAAGAAAAAAAATGTGTATTCAATACTTCCTGTTTAAGAAAGTAGGAAAGTGTACAACATGGTTTAAAAAAAAAAAATCCACATAAAACTTCAAACAAATTCAGAGTTTCAGTGTTCCAGAAAAATGAAATATGTAAAATATGTGATTTCTCACAGATGCCAGCTAAATTAGGCACTTCCCTATTCCAACTCTTTCTCACCATGCCCTGCCCTATCCATTTTACAACTGAGGTGCAAGAAGAATTTTACCCAAAACCAAGCAACAGGCAGGTTCAGCACCTGAGTCCCCTGCCCATATCATTCAGTCACCTTTGGTTCACTTGGTATATTAATGTGTTGGTCCTTGGCAGAATACAAAAAGTCATTGGCGAACAAGGTTCTATCATCACCACTGTGGACTGTGGCATATCTGCAATCCTCTAGAAGCTGCTGAGATGTTCAGTAAAACTGCCTGGGAAGCCTGATTGACTAGATGTGGTGTTTGAGTCTCTCAAAAACACTTTATGATAAAGATCTTATAGGTGTCTTAAAAGATTTCTGCTTAAATTCCTTGACCTCTCGAACATTTCATATGATCTAAGTTGCAAATTGAGGCAATTTGCCAACCACCTAAATATTTAAGAACTTGGAGTTACTCCATCTTGATCAATGTTTTCTAAAATTTTGGAGGAAAGTCACCCGATACATGATGCTCTTTCTTAGTTTGGAAATCTTTTAAGTTAATGAAATTTTCATGAGTACAGTCGGTGTATGATTAGGTTCAATGTTAAGTGTACCATATATTGGGGGGGCGGAGCCAAGATGGCGGCATAGCAGCAGCAATATATCGCAGCTCTCACATAGCCACTCCAAAATACCCATGGAATAGGACTCT
>CM053592.1:12953421-12981657 GCA_028646515.1 Pseudochirops corinnae
GTGGAGGGGCAGGATAAGTGTACCATATATTGCATTGCATACTTCCCCCATCATGTACAACAGTAGGCATCATATTGAAGCATGAATTATAACTTTTGCTTGGTGAATACAACAAATACTATATATGTGTTACAAGATTTGAGTGAAATTGCCTAAGATATGAAAAGAAGCATTTGTTCTAATTTAGAACCTTTTCTACCAAAGCCTGTCCTAACCTCTGATATAGGGATTTCTAATTGAGCTAGAGAAAGAGGTCAATTTTGATTGACAGTTGGTAATCCTACATGACAGCCCCTCCCACATAGATTTTGCATAGTGTTATTCTTCCTTTAAGAGAGACATCGTATATTTCCCTCATCATGTACAACAGGTGGCATAATTTTTAAAGCACGGATTATGTTTTGCTTGGTGAATACAACCAATACTATATATAAATGCTATAAGATTTCAGTGAAACTCCCTAAAATATGAAAAGAAGCATTCATTCTAATTTAGGACCTGTCCTACCAAAGCCATTCCTGGCTTCCAATATAGGATTTCCTAATTGAGCTAGAGAAAGAGGTCAATGTTTGATTGACAGTTGGTAACCCTAGTTGATATAACCCCTCCCACATAGACTTTGTATATTGTTATTTTGTGTGTGTGTGTGAGAGAGAGAGAGAGAGAAAGAGAGACAGAGAGAGAAAGAGAGACAGAGAGATAGAGAGAGAGACAGAGACAGAGAGAGAATAGGAACATGAAGTGTTGATTGTCATGACTGGTGGAGTCTATGTAAAACTCTGAGAAAGTATTAATGGAATTTCATTTCTTAGGAGATTGACAGTTAACTGCCTTTGGAGAAAGTCTGTGGGTGACTTGTACAGTTAACTGTCTGTGGAAAAGATATTTTGTAAAGATATTTTGAGGTAAACTCTTCAGGAAAGCTGAATGAGATGAATAGATTTTCATTGTTAGTAAGAACTGAACTAAATTCAGTCTTGATCTGTGGAGAGAAAATTACCTGATGATGAACTGAATCCCTACATTCTAATAAGAATTGCTGTTTGGGGTTATAGTTTGAACCTTTGGAGGATGTGGCAGTGGGCAATGTATGAGAGGAATTTTAATCAGCAACTTCTTTTGCATGCTTTCCCAAAGCATAGAAGTGACTTTGGCAATGGATGCATTGTTTATCTTATTGCTAGTTACTATTAAGTAATTATATGACCAACCATGGTGATGTGTAAGTCAGACAATAAATTTGGGGTTTGAGCGTGAAAGAAGGTGACCCATGAGAGATCTCAAGTCTGGGAGCTCAAGTGGAATAATGAATCAGTCAATTATTGAGAGATTTGGACTTTTTGGTAATTTATTAAATAATATCATATTCACCATCTTTGAAGTCATTGAAAGACATAATTAATGAAGCAATCAGTCTGTAACAGACTGAGGGGGAAGGTTCAATGAATTTGTCTCAGACAGCACCAGAGGATTATTACTCACATATAACTTCATGATGCCTCTACCCTTCCTTCTAGGGTCGCTTGCTACGGGGTCTTCTGCATGGGATTGTTACGTATGGGCTAACAAAAGCCCATTCATTTGTCTATCTTTACCATAGGCAAGAATAAACACGTTAATATTTCCTTTGCCAATCTTCTTAAAAGAAAATCACCCAAGTAAGTGGATGAATCAATCAGTTAAGTGCCTGTGTGTTAGATAACTGTTCTGGATGCTCGTGATACAAAGAAAAGAAGGTGACAAAATTTTTTCTTAAGGAATGTTCATTGTAGCAAGGAGATAACGTACATGGATGTATCATAAGATTGACATAGACACAAAGTGGGGGTTTGTGGGAACATCTGGGGGAAAAGAAAAAAATTCATGTAGAATATGATGCTTAAGTTGACTTCTGAAGGAAACTAGGGAAGGCAAGAAGGGCCTGCACTCTAGCCATGGAGTCAGCTCATGACTTTCAAAGGCAGGAGAAGGGGCATTGAGCACCATCTATGAGGAAGAGTAAAGAAGGGCCAGGATGACTGGACTGAAGAATGCATGAAGGGGTATAATGTGTGGTAAGGCTCAAAAGATAGGTTGGGAAGTACCTTAAATGCCAAAGACTGGAGTTTATATTTATTTATTTATTTATTTATTTATTTATTTATTTATTTTGAAGAAGTAATAGGGATCCATTGATGTTTATTAGCAGAGGACTGACATCAAATATCTGCTTTAGGAAAATCATTGTGGCAGCTGTGTGGAGGATGGGATGGAGTCAGGGTGATGCTTGAGTCAGGGATTTCAGTTAGGGACTATTGCAATAATCTGAACAAGAGAGTTGAGCACAGTAACTACGGGAATATGGGTGGAGAAAGGAGATGGATGAGGTAATGAAGTTGATGTGTAAGTAAGGCCATGAATTTAGGGTCTGAGGGCTAAAGAAGACAACTCATGAGAGATCTCAGTTATATAAGACTGGGGACTCAATTGGGTTAATAAATTAGGTAGTTGTGCAGACAGTTGGCATTTTTAGTAATATATTAAATAATTGCAAAATATATACATGGACCATCTTTGAATTCAATGAAAAAATAATGAATGAAACAATAATTAATGAAGCAAGTGGTAACAGACAGGTTCAATTAATTTTCTATAGCACCTATGTGCTAGGAACTGCGCTGAGTGCTTTTATAAATATCATCCCATTTCACCCTTACAACAGCCTTGTGAGGTAGGTGCTAGCATTATTTCTATTTTTTGTGAGTGTTGAGTTGTTTCAATCATGTATGATTCTTTGTGACCCCATTTGGGGTTTTCTTAGGAAAGATATTGGAGTGGTTTGCCATTTCCTTTTCCAGCTCATTTTACAGATGAGGAAACTGAGGCAAACAGGGTTAAGTGACTTGCCCAAGGTCACACAGCTTAGACACTTAATTGCCTGTTGAATTGAATAGAAATGAGACACAGTCATCTTGTCAATCCCAGCTCTTGAAAACTAAACTTAGCAATCTGAAAGCAACATCTCAAAGGGATTTGAGAAGACCATGAAAGAGACTTGAAAAGGTCATACAGAATCTTGATGATTTAATACACAGCTACAGAAGTGTCTTCTCTAAACTGCCTTGTTCAAGTCTGAAAGCTGATCAAAAGCACTATTGTCACTTTCTTTTTTGTAGCTTTTCCCCTTTTCTGTTTCTTCTTTCACAACATGAATAATATGGAAATATGTTCTACATGATTGCACATATGTAACATATCTAATTGCTTACCATCTTAGGGAGGGGCAGGGGAGGAAGGGAGAACATTTAGAAGTCAACATTTTTGAAAAAGAATGTTAAAAATTGTCTTTACATGTAATTGGAAAGAATACTGTTTTAAAAAATTGTCTTATTCCTTAAAGGAAGCATACAAATTAAACTCTGGTTAGTAAAATTCTACAGGAAGCACACTAGGGGAGTTTGATCTTTAGGGGAACCATGAAAAGAGTCCTTAGGTAATGTTAAGGATAACCTCCAAATTGGCCTGCTTTAGAAATTTGGATTTTTCTACATAGACTACACTTCTCATTTACTTAAATTAGGCCATTGGCTATGGGGCGGGGCATCAGTATTCATTTCTATAGGAAATGGGAGCAAGATATGGTCAAGAGTCTTGCTCCGGAGAACATGGGCAGTGTCATCATGCTGCTTGTCTCTGCTGTCTCTCAAATGCTATATCTTACAAACATTGCGGACATAGCTTAGAGAAGGGAGAAAGGCAGTGGGGCTCTGGGTTCCTCCATCCAGGTGTAATGTTAATGGGATTTAAAATCTTCCTGCCCATTGATAAGACTCAGTGGAGCCCATTTAGGTTTGCTTGTTAGGAAGGCTTTCATACCTTTTGCTAATTTCTAATTAGGCACTGAGTCACGAGGGTTGTGATGCCTTCTGGCTCAGAAAAGCATGTAAATACTCTGAGTTGGTATTTTGCTTTGGGGGCTCGCTTATGAAGGATCTTGTGATTCATTGGTTGAGATTCTGAAGCATGTTCAGAGCTCCTTGACTGCTCAGATATAAAGGCTCTCTTGGTCCAGGGATATATGTAAAGGGTATGGCAATGTTGCTTTGATTCAGGCAGTAAGAGACCCGTCTGTTGGTCTTTATTTCTCTGCTTGTATTTTCTCTGAAGTTGCGGGTGCTGACTTTTCCCCTGAACTAGTGAATGTAATTTACAAATATTGTTGACCCCTTAAAGAGTTATCTTTCCTAGTAAAGCAGATCTAAAAGCCTGTGCTAGCAGCCATCCTGGGGGTGCCAGTGTAGTTGCTGTGACACTAGGGAAATGTTCACATTCCTTTGAAAATTGTAGATCTTTCCCCTATCGCCAGAATCAAGTTGTTAAGACTGTTCTACCAACCACTTCTTTGTTCTGTTCCCCCACTCCTCATCCCATACCCAACCACCATGCCCTCATTCTACCCCAGCCCTAGAGTGCTACATAAACATAAAGCTATAAACATAGTTTGGAAATAAAAGGCCCTGTTTGGGTAGAAAAACTTACCTCTGGTACATAAAGATCTTTATTTCTAAAGAGATATATAGTACTCACTTTTGTTCAGGTCTAAACATAGTTCATATTTGCATTATTTTGTATTTGAGATATCTGAGTTATAGTTTACCTCTTCTGGGAGAATAAGGGCGATGATTTGATGGTGGCAAAAGAAGGGACCTGCTTCTCATCTTGTACTTTCAGCCGGATAGGCTTTTGTACTCCCCAGAATATTTCCAAAATTCCTTCGATAACTAGGTCGTCGTCTTCAGTCTAGAAAAAAAAAATCCCATCAACACTCTCTGTCATGTATGAAAAATTTAATATTCTCTCTGAAAAATAAAACAATTCAATATTCAAATATAAAAATAAAGCCTGTCAGAAATAACAGCAGGAGAAATTGACAGAAAAAAAAATCATTTGTTAGGTTTCTCAATTTATCTGCAAATAACTTCATTGTTTAGGGCATCCTTTCACACTTGATAAGAGGTACAGTAATTCATTCATTGATTTTTAAAATAAGCTTGGAGTGGTATCTTTTATTTTAAAATGTCTTCCAGTATTCCTCCTCTCCCCATTTCCAAAGAGTCATCTCATAATTTACCAAAATACATACAAAAACTATAGAAATACAGCTATACAGACAAAATACAGATTACAACCAAAAGAGATCAAAGAAATATGAAAAGGTTCTATACGTATAAAATCTTTGTAGCAGCTAGCAGCACAAATGAGAAATAATAAATTGTGGTATACAAATGGGATAAAATAGTATTATACTGTAAGAAATGAGGAAATATATCATCTCAAAGAGACGTGGAAAGTAAAACTTGTATGACTGATGTAGAGTGAAGTGAGCAGAGCAATTTTTACTATTACTATTTACTATTACATCAAAATTATAAAAAGGAACAATTTTGAAATCTTTTTTTAAACTGATGAAGAATGAAATGTGCAGAATCAGAACAATTCCCATAAAGGCCATTAGGTGGCGCGTGGGATAGAGAGCAGGACTTGAAGCTAGGAAGATTTGAATTTGAATCCTGCCTTAGATGTTTACTTGCTGGGTTGCCCTGCACAAATCGCTTTACCTATATCTGCTTCAGCTGGAAAATGGGGACAACGATGGGAACTATGGGATGATCAAATAGGTATTTTAAAGAATGGTGTAGATCTTTATTGTTGTTACAGTAACAACCCTGAAAAGAAACAATTTTATAAGCTGTAAGAAGTATTCCGTGACCATCCATTATTCCAGAGGGCTGATGATGAAATATGTCAGGTGTCTCTTGAAGAAAGATGACATTCAGGGTTCTGAATATTTTTGTACATAGTGAAGAAACTGGCTTTGCTTGGCTATACATATGTTTTCCCCAAGGAATTTGTTTTTATTTTCTCTTTTATAAATGGGGTTGAAAGTGGGAGAGATTTATATAAATTTATAACTAATTAAAATTAGTTTATGTTAATTATGTTCATTAAAATACTTTTCAAAAGTAGAGAAATTGGTGGGGTTACAGGTGTGGAATATTGCATGCACTGATGATGTCACTGTATTAATTGTAATTGATTTTAGGCTGAACATCACTAAGGCTTCAGTTTGTACAAAGTAAAGAGAGTGTGTATATATATATATATATATATATATATATATAAACATAGCTTGGAAATAAAAGGCCCTGTTTGGATCGGAAAACCTGCGTCTGGTATGTAAAGATCTTTATTTCTAAAGAGATATATAGTATTCACTTTTATTCAGGTCTAAACGTAGTTCATATTTTAAATTAATTTATAATATTATTATATCATATAATTATATATGATATAATAATTATATGTGGCATAACATAAAAATAATGTTATAATATAATTGTAATAATATAATATTTTACTATTAATTGATATAATGTGATATATAAATTTAATTTATATAAATTTAATTAATAAAAGATGAGATTTTAATTAATTGCTTACTTTGTTACAAAAGAGATCTCACAGGGTTTGGGTAATCTGGAAATGTTGTTAATATAATAATAATAATTATAGCTAGCATTTTCCAAAGTGCCTACTGTGTGCTAGACATTATACTAAATACATTTCAAACATTTCATTTGATCCTCATGACAACCCTGGGAGGTAAGTTATATCATTACCCCCCTTTTGCAATTGAGGAAATGGAGGCAAACAGAGGTTAAGGGACTTGTTCAAGGTCACACAGCTAGTAAGTGGCTGAGTCTGGTAAAAGCAAAAGATGTCATGTGTGTGTGCGTGTGTATGTGCACATGTGTGTTTGTGTGAGTGTGTGTGTGTGTGAGTATGTGTGTGTGTGACAGTGTGTGTATTTAAAAGAGCTGTTAATAAATAACATGGTTTTAAAGGAAAAAAAGATTCAACAGATTGTGGTATATGAATGCAATAGAATATTATTGTGCCATAATAAATGATGAAATGGATCATTTCAAAGTCAAGTAGTAAGACCTTTATGAAAGACGTAGAGTGAAGTGAGAACAAGGAAACAATTTATACAGTCACACCAATATTATAAGGGGAAAACAACCTTTGAAATACTTTAGAACTCTTATCAATGCAATAAAAAATTGTGAGTCCAAAAGAATAAAGATAAAGCACTCCACTTACCTCACACATGTTATTTGAAACATAAAATTAATAAAGGATTTCTTTTTAAAAAGAGAAGATAAAAAACCAGCAAGACCATTCAATGCTTGGTCATAATGACTGATTTCTTGGAAATTTGGTGTTTCCTTGGCAAAAATACCAAGTGGTTTGCCATTTCCTCCTTGGTCCTCCTTATTTGTTTAATCCTTCCTTGGTTTAAGTATTAGGACTACATTCATCTCCTAAAAGGATCTGGTAGAATGCTTTCTCAATTCAAAATTTATTTTGTGCAATAGTAACACATATTGGAAGTTTTGAGGAAATTCTGCTGTGACTCCATTGGGACCAGGAGGCTCCCCTTTCCCCCACCACCTCTATGCTTTGGTGTTCCTTTAGAGATTGTTCTACCGTCTTTTCTGAGATTGTATTGTTAAAGATATATTTTTGGTAGTTTTGGTATTTTATCTTTTTAAAAGTATTTCTCTATTTCTTTTGTGTTCTCAGTTTTGGGAGCATTAGAATGTTCACGATAGGGTCCAATAATTCTTTTTATTCTGGTTTTGTTGTGATTTCACCGTATTCATTTGCTGCTTGGTAGATTTGATTTTCTGCTCTTCTTTATAATTGGATAGTCTAAAGGTTAATTGATTTTGTTAGTCTTTCCGAAGAACCAGCTTTTAATTTCGTCATTTCTATAGCATTTTTGGTTTCTAATTTATCTAATGCTCCTTTAATTTTCATTACCTTTTCTTTTATTTGTTGACTTTCTCATTTTAAAAATACACATTCATTTCATCAATCCTCTCATATTTTGTTATTCAGTCATTTCAGACTCTTTGTGATTTTGTATGTTTTTTTTTCTTGGCAAAGATACTGTATAGTTTGCCATTTCCTTCTCTAACTTTTTACAAATGAAGAACTGAGGCAAATATAGTTGAGTGACTCATCCAAGATCACATAGCTAGTAGGTATCTGAAGATGGATTTGAACTCAGGAAGATGAGTCTTTCTTGCCTGAGCTTCATCTCAGAAATTTTTGCTATGTTGTTTCATCATTACCATTGCCTTTTACATAATTATCAATTGTTTCTATAATCTATTCTTTGGCTCACTCAATACTCATGATTTTATTTTTAATTCCCAGTTTGAATCTCTTGTGGTTTTTTGTCCTCCCTAAACAGATTTCTATTTTCATTGCATTATTGTTCATAAATACTATGTTTACTCTCTACCTTTTTACATTTATTTACAATATCTCTTTGCCTATTGTTTCAGTATCTTTACTGATTTACTGGGATCATATAAGTAAACTATGATGTCACCAGTAAATAGGGATAATGGTAGCTCTACCTTGCCTATCATTTATGCCTTTAATTTCTTTTTACCCAGCATTCCCACAACTAGAATTATGTCAAATAGTATTGGGAAGAATGGTCCCCTATTCTCCCCAATAATGCATGGTCAATTTTTGTAAAAGTTTTATGTGTTGTTGAGAAATATAAATGGAACAATTGTATATGTACACACACACACACACACACACACACACACACAGATACATTCTCTCCTTGAAGTTGCTCCCTCCCTTAAATACTGCCTCTCTGTCTGTTTGGAGAATGTGACTTTGCTCCCTGCCTCAAACTGTTCAGCTTTCTGAAATATTTGCTGACTGATGGAGTGTCTCCTACCAGACAATTGACTTTATTGTAATATATACTATGACACATAAGGTGGCAGGTCGGAGAGAAAAATCATCCCTTCTCCCCATCTCTGGAAGAGGTTTAGGAGTCATGTAATGTTCTTCTCTGCCTTGAATTACTTAAACTCTTACACTGGTCCTCAGTCTCCAGGGCTTAGTAGGCTTAGCTTTTTAACGATCTTCTGGAGGGCACTGACATTCTTCATCCACATAAAGTCAAGCTGCCTTCCAGTCACTTAATCAGTAACTTTTTTCACAGGATAACTGGACCCAAGACATGTCCTAGCAATTTGTTACCATACTAATGCCCAGTTAACTCCGTCCTTTGTCCCTTGCCCACCCCCGCCCCTACTTTCTTTGATGATATCCAAAACTGAAGGTAGGGATGGGAGAACAAATCCTGCTCCACACCTCTCCCCCCAATAGAAACAAGAAAGTCATATGATTGAATACTGTAACCCAGAATAACCATCCCTTACCTACTTGGCTGAAATCTTATTTTAAACACTAAGATTGGTTCATTTACACCAGTTATTTCTGAAATAGACTGGTTGCTACTGTTATCTGGCTGTTGACTTGCCTTTTAGATTTACTGTCTTGGAGAATGATCCAGAAGTGGAATTCAGGGACCTTTATATAGTATATGCTAACACACACACGCACACACACACACACACACACACACACACAAGTTGTTTCTTAGTAAGTTTGATGATGACTGTGGCATGACATCTTTTCTTAGTGAGATTCAAATTCTTTGAGTTGTTTGTTTTAAATCAAAAAGGAAATTGATCAAGGCCCCTAAAATGGAATCATCGAGATGAAATTACAATAAATTCAAGGGTTCTTATCTTCTAAAATATTTTTTAATGACTATACTTCCTACAGATCATGTACAGTGTTGTTTTGAGTATCAAACTGATTATCTATCTGTCATCTATCATCTTAAATTTTTTTTTAAATTATAAAATAAAACAAATTTCCATAACATAGTACTATAAAAAGATGATTGCACACAAAACTGCAAATATACTTTGCACAACTTGCTATTTCTTTCAAATATACAACAAAATGATCATGGTTGCCATTAAACACAATTAGGTATATATATATATATATATACGCACACACACACACGCAGAATTATTCTATACATACTTATTCTAAACATATTTATCAGTTCTTTCTCTGGATCTAGATAGCATCTTTCTTCATATGTATTTTATAGTTTTTTTTATATTTTATATTTTATAATAGTCAAAATAACTTGTTTGCTCATTCTTAAAACAATATTGCTGTTAACTGTATACAACGTTTTCTTGGTTCTGCTCATTTCACTCTTCGTTATTTTGTGAAAGTCTTTCCATGGTTTTCTCAAATCAATGAGCCTATCATTTCTTATAGCACAGCAGTATTCTATCACAATCATATACCACAACATGTTCATCCATTCCCCAATTTTTGAGAACAATGATGTTCTTACCTCACTGTATGTTATATGCCGATTCTTCTGTTCCCCATAAAAAATGTTGTAGGCCTTCAATAAAGAATTAAGTTGCTCTCTAGAAGAAAGGACCATATCAAAATACCATCAGTCTCAATAATGTTAATAATAAAAGGAAGTCACTGAATTTTCATTCCACAAAGCAAATAAATGGAATAGAAAAGAATAATTCAATGATTTCTTTCACCATAATCCCTCCCTAGGACCAAAGTAGCTGGGTGACAGCTGAAGCTTAGCTTTAAAAGGAGAGATGTTCTTAAAATTTCCTTACCCATGGCAATTTATGAGGGGGGTGGGTGATAAATGATTAAAATCTATATCCAAGGAATGGACTAAAAATGATGGTTAGCTAATATAGAAGAGCCCACTTGGGAACTCAGAAATCATTTCATATAATTGTTGATTGTACCAAGTGGAGCTTGACAGGTTCTGCTCTTATTTGGTGAGACTCTTGCTTAGCTTCTACACACCATTTGCTTCCTGGACACATGCCTCCTTCCAGATATTTTCTCTGTCTCATCTTACCTTTAGCTCTCTGCCTCCTGGCTTCCTTCAAATCTGAGCTAAAATCCCAACTCCTGCAAGAAGTTCATCTTGGTCCTCCTTAGCATCAGTGCCTTTCCTCTATGGTTATCTCCAATTTATCCAGTATATGTCTTGTTTGAACACAGCTGCTTGGTTTTCTCCAGTAGAATGTGGCCCCTTTGAGAGTAAGGGTTATTTTTGTTTTTCTTTGTATCACAAGTGCTTGGCACAGTGACTAGCCCATAGTAAGCCCTTAATAAAAGCTTGTTGACTGTTTAGTGACTCAGAGGTAGTTTGACTGTTTACTTCATTGTAGTTATAAATCTAGGTCTTAACTTGAGCAATCAGAATGGGTCAACTACAGAAAAAGAAAGCTATTGTTTGACATCACACATTCTTTGAGTTCAGTCAGGTAGAGCTGTAACGAACACAATCTGGTCCCAAATTCTCTTACATTCAATGTAATAAACAATAATTAAATGCCTATTATTTAAGAGACCTTAAGCTCCAGACTACATAATTTGTATTTTATCCTAAAGACAATAGAAACCCACTGAATATTTTTGAGTAGAAGATGTACAAGGCCACATTCATACCTTGGGAAGATTATTTTGTCATTTGTGGGGAGGGAGCATGGATTGGAGAGGGGAGAGATCAATTAGAAGATTACAGCAAGAGTTTACGTGAGAGGTAATCAGAGCCAAATCTGGAGGGGTAATGCTTTATGAGTGAAAGAAAATGTAAAGGATGTCGTGGTTGTAGAACTGACAAGATGTGACAACCCATTCGACAAAAGTGGTGGGGGAGAAGAAAGACTCAAGGATAATTCCCTACTTGGGAAACTTGGGTGAATGGAAGGATGCCAGTTAATAGAAAAATAGAATACAAAATTAAAAAATAGAAGAAAAATAATTTTTCCTTAATAGAAAAAAAAGAAATTTAGAGTAGAGGTAGGATTAGGGGGAAACCATTTAGTTCTATTTTTACAAGTCTTTATTTTGGGGGGAGAAATTTGTATACTTACACTTCACTTGAAAATTCTCTCTATCCAAATTAAATTCCTTTTAGTATACAAAAGGCGTGAACTGCTTGAGAGTAGAAATTGTTTCATTTATCTCCAATGTTTAGCACAATGTCTAACACATAGGTGCTTAATAAATGCTTGTTGATTGATTTATTCATTCAGAAAACTTTGCATATGTAAGGGATGGGTGATCTGACTATCACCTAAAGCAGTGTAACCTTCCTAATGCCGTGACCCTTTAATACAGTTCCTCATGTTGTGCTGACCCCCAACCACAAAATTATTTTCATTGCTACTTCATAACTGTAATTTTGCTACTGTTATGAATCATAATGTAAATATCTGATATGCAGGATGTATTTTCACTGTTACAAATTGAACATAATCTACAAGTTGAGAACCACTGAGTCCTAACGCATCAGCAAGAGTAATTTAAATAGTCTAAAGTTCAGACTATTTAAACTCTAAACAATAGTTTAAATACACAAAGGAACCAAATAGTTTGAAATATCTCTGGGCAAATGGAAGCAGAGTTACTCATTCTTTTTTTTTCCAATTTAGAAATTGGACAAAATATGAAATATTAACTTATACAGACTGAACCAAAAATTTTAGTGTGGTTTCAAGTTATTAGAACTCACTCTCAAACTGCAGAACCAGTTACCAATGCTTGTTGATTCTAACTCCATTGATCTCTCACATCTATGTCTTTCTGCCTACTCACATGGCCATCAAAGAAGTCCAGACCTAGCTAAAGCATCAAGGCACTCTGAGGCAGACAGGAAGCTACAAGTATGTCAGACCAAACTACCTCCACTAACTTGATCACCATTTCCCCTCACTCCCTGGTGGTGAAAACCCAGAATTGTGAACCTAAGAAGCTTGGGAATCTCTGTTCCTCAAATGGCCAGACCTACTTCTAGCCCTAGTCCCCTGAAGCCAACATCAAGGGTGGAAATGTGTGGAAAGGTCCCACCTTCCTTTTCACTAATAGCCACAACTGCCATCAAAAGGCAGATATCCACAGGAACCCTTAGAGTGGCAACCTAGACCATGGGTTCTACTTCTGGTCTAGCCTTCATAGCCATCACTCAGGAACCCACCCTCATCCCCCCACCCCCAATCAATTGACACACATAGGACAAGTAAGCCAGCCTTGCTGAAGCAAGAAGGTACCCTGAGGATAGAGGCAGCACATGCTGGGCAAGTCAAATCACCATCACTACCTTGACCACCTCTCCCCTCACTTTCCAATAGAGACAACCCAGGGCCTTGGGAATAGCAAAGCTTCCAGCCCAGAGCCCACAGCCATCAGCCTATGGGGATGCAGCCTGGCAATTGCTCCTACAGGTGCTATGAACACATATCTTGAAGACTCAGAAAAGAAAGTTCTTGCCACCAAAGTCCTTGGCCTTGTCAAATTGTTCAGTGTCAGAAATTCATGTGATTTTATCAGTGTAAATGACATTAAAGACAAGGTATGACCATCTCAGCTCCAATCCTGCTTCCTACATAAGGCCTTTCATGATATCTCCAAATGTAAGTTTCTCTTCTGTTCTCTTTACTTTTTTATTCATGGGACTAGGAAAATCCCATCTCCATCCCCCAATGGTGCTATTTCCTTTGCCTTCAGGGATGAATAAAGTAATAATAGTAACTAATATTAAATAGCACTTATTATGTATCAGGCACTGGGCTACTTGTCTTACAAAAATTATCTTGTTTGATCCTCATAAACAACCCTGGGAGGTAGGTACTGTCCATCATCCCTAGCTGAGACAACTGAAGCAAACAGAGGCTAAGCGACGTACCCGAGATCCCCTAGCTATTGTGTCTGAGGTCACTTTTGAGCTCAAGCATTCCTTGCTCCTGGCCTGGTGTGTCACTTACTTGCTCCCAAAGTACATCTGAGTCCAGGTCAAACCCATCATACTTTCAGAAAGTTAGTTACAACTGATCTTGGCCACTGTGTTCAGGACCATCTCTAGCTGTCCTGATCCGTATCTGGCCACTGGATTCATTTGGTTCCAGAGGAGAAAGTAGGGCCGGTGACTTTGCACAGCTCTCGCTCACTTAAATCCAACTCACTTGCAAGTCACAACATGTCCTTCCTGATGTCATGGTTCTCTTCCAGAACAAGGGACAAACAGAAACCACAATACGATTGGTAAGGAAAGTAATTTTAATTTTGGAACTACGAGTTCAGTAGTGTCTAAAATTATTATATTAATCTGAATACAAGATGCCTTCTAATACAGGCCACACTGTTAAGATCTTCTTAAAAGGGGAAAATGGGTCTATGCTAAAAAATAATTCACAAGAGTAAATTGACAGGTTCCGTTCTGGTTTGTATGAACTAGGGTTTAAGGGGTGGGGGATACTTTCTATTTGGAGCATCATAGTAATAGCTGAAAAAAGTGTGGTTCTATTCAAAATGATACACATCATGTACGAGCGCAGTAATACGCTGCTCTGAGAGTCAGGAGAACTGAGTTTAAATCTTGTGTTCTCCCACATATTAACCATTGCATTGAGTTCCCAGCTCCACTACTTTGGATTTCTCCATAATGGTGGTGTCCATCTTGCAATTTCCATTTGCATGCTGTCTCTCCCCGTTAGATTGCAAACTTCTTGAGGTTAGGGACTATTTGTCTTTTTTGTATTTGTAGCCCCCACACTTCACACAGTGCCTGGCACATCATGGATAATTAACAAGCATTTATTGGCTGATTATTTTCCTCATAGGTTTGTGAAGGGAACAAATGAATTGATATCAGTGGGAAAATGGCTTTCAAGTTGTAAATCGTTACGCGAATTTAAGAGATGATATGATGGTGATGATGGGGATGCTGATAGTGGTGAAAAGGAAGGACAGGAGAAGAAAAAGCACCAGAATTTTTTATGGGATTGCTAGAGGGAAAAAGCAAAATTTTATTTCAATATTTTTCACTTCACTTTATAGAACCTATAGGCACATTACGTTAAAAATTATTCATGGGATTCCTCTTTGTGGTACCAAAGAACAAGAAACAAAATCATGGCACACAAAAATAACAGAGTATTGTTGTAGATGGAGAAATGACAGATATGAAGAATTCAGAAAAACATTGGGAAGATTTCTATGAGCTGATACAGAGTGAAATAAGGGGTGGACAATGATTACAATAGCATAAAAAAGAATGCCAAGTTCCAAGTAATGGAAAAACCAAGGAAGGTTGACATGAGGCAACTACAGCTAACCACGTTACTCCCAATCTGGTCTGACAAGGGCAGAGTGCTTTTCACACTAAAGGCTAATTGCATACTTAATCCTGGATATGATGTCTCTCCTGATTCACCCCCAAGATCACATTGGCTTTTGGGTCGCCATCTCACAGACAGTCTAAACATGACTTCTCCAAATTGTACATATGATGTTGATTATTTAAAACCAAGAGCTATAGAATTTCATTTTTATTCAATTCACTCATAACCTGGTCAAGGTCTTTCCTTCTGCCCCCCATCCTGATTATCATCTAGGGCATTAGCAATCACTCTTGGCTTGGTGGCAACTGCAAATTTGATAAGCGTTTTATCTACTAAAGTATCTAAGTCACTGATAAAAATGTGAAACATCATTGAGCCCAAATGTAGATCCCTAAAGCACTTCTCTGGAAACCTCCTGCAATTTGATATTGAACCATTAATGTTTACCCTTGAAGCCTAGCCACTCACCCAGTTCAGAATACATCTAATTGTATAGTTGTCTGGTCCACAGCTTTCCATCTTTTCTTTGAAAATAACCTGAGATTGGGGTGGCTAGGTAGTACAGTGAATAGAGCACCAGCTCTAGAGTCAGGAGGACCTGAGTTAAAATCTGGCCTCAGACACTTAACACAAAAACTAGCCGTGTGACCTTGGGTTGTCACTTAACCCCAACTGTCCTCCAAAAAGCAAAAAAAAAAAAAAAAGAAAGAAAGAAAGAAAAAAAAGAACATGAGATCATCTAGTAAACATTTTGCTAAAAAGTAAGTAAATTAAATGAAACCATCCCTCTATTCTACCACTTTGGTAACTGTCAAAAAAGCAGATAAAGGTAGTTTAACTTGTTTTGATGAAACCAGGATGCCTCTATTTAATTACAACTTCCTTTTCTTGATAATCATTAACCCACATCCTCCTTGGCCAGCCTCCATGGATAGAGAGGGAAGGAAGATACTGGTTTCAGTTCTGTGTAGCTCACTAACCCCACGTTCAGTCTCTTTAACTTGTTTGTTGTTCTAGAATATTTATTTAAATATATTATTGTATTATAGATAAATATATTTATTTAAATATAAATATTTAAATAATAGGAATTGAGGTCCAACTCACTGAGCTAGAATTTACAGATTTTATTCTCTCTTCTTTTTTGAAAAACAAAACCAAACCAAAAACACAGGAACATTTGCTCTCCTCCAGTCCTGCAGTTCCTGTCTGGTTTGCTGGGATGTTTCAAAGGTTGCCAATGGTGGCTCCTCAATGTTGAGATGCCCAGGGGATTTCTACTCAGAGATGGATGAAATGATGTGCTGCTCTCTGTGTTTCTTCTAATGCTTTCATTCCGTGTTGCTATGATTAAGTGAGAATGTATAAATGATCTTCTTAGTAATATGTTTGGCTGTTACTCAATAAAATTTTAATTGCCTACTATATGCAGACACTGAGCTAAAAACTGTCATATAGAGGATGGTAATTGGCCATTCTCAATTCCCACTGGGGGAAGACAAGGAGAACTGGGCTTATACTTTAAAGTGAAAGACAATATCAAAATGAGGGAAAATTTCCATATTTAAAAGTCAAACTTTAGATAAAGTTACTGACCAGCATATCTCCTCCTCCTCTAAGTGTGCGTGTGTGTGTGTGTGTGTGTGTATGCATGTGTCTTTCCAGGTAGTTTATCCACAGACAAAATGAAGCAGCTAAACTTTTGAATTCAAAGTCTAGATCTGCTACTTGCCAGCTTTGGGATCTCTGCATCAATCTGGACCTCAATTTCCTCACCCATAAATCGAAAAATTCATTTCCATCGTCTCCAAGGTCCATTTCCATACTAAATCAATCCTATGATCCTCAAAGAAATAAAATTCTATAAGAGCAGGTTATTATGTGACATTTTGCAGGTATAACATATGCCATGCTGGGTATTTCAAATCACCTTGTGCTCTGACTTTCTTAATCTGAGAGAAAAACAGTGGTAAAGATAAATGATTTGAATGCTCCAGAGCCCCTCTGCATCACATACAGCTAAGTCTGTCTTCTACAGGGTGTTTCCAAAGTCTGGACACAGGAAATCTCATTAACTACGCATATTTTCAAGAAATGAAATGAATGAAATTTTCAACAACATTTTATTTAATTAGCACAAATTTTAGCCATGACAATTTCATATAGATTAAAGTTTTCATTAGCTATTGGGACTATTTTCCATATTAATGAGATTAATTTAATTTAATTAATTAATGAGATTTCCTATGTGTCTCCTATGTCTTCCTATGAAATCTAATTTATGCTAATTAAATAAAATGTTGAAAATTTCATTCATGTCACTTCTTGAAAATATGCAGAGTTAATGAGATTTCCTATGTGTCCAGACTTCAGGAGAACCCTGTCATTCCAAGTCATTCCAGGAAGGAGTGGGGAGGAGAATGCTGTCTATTCTGGGATAATGAGTTACAAATCTTAATGGAAACAGTGCTTCCCACTACCTTAGGGTCAGTTTGAGTCATCTGTCCCTTCTGAGTAGAAACTAGTAACCTGCTGCCATATTCTACCAGGCCAAGGTGGGGGAAGGATGATGGCAGTTCTTCAGTCCAGGGCAAAGTGAAGGGCCAGGGTAACCAACCGTGGAGAGCAGAATGGAATGGAATGCAATGATAGATGTGGGACTCTTGTAGGTGAAAGGTAGAAGGCTTGTTCTAATGACTTAACACAGTGTGCTAAATGTGAAATGTTTAGGAGTACTCCATATTTGGTGTATAGTAAATGCCACTGCTCCTCTAATGAGAATTACTCCTACTCTGAAGCATAAAATAGCTTCCCCAGCCTTCAAGACATCCTTGAAGACATGCCTTGAAGCACCACTTCCCAATGAACTTTATAAATATATATTGCTGATTTCACAGCAATCTGGGTGGATCCCACCTTATACCCATACATGATCATAGATTTAGCACTAGAGGTGGGGGGGGGGGGGGGTTGGTGGTCATTTAGTCCAAACCTTTGTTTGACAGAGGAAGAAACTGGGCACCAGAGAAATGAAGAGAATGGACAAAGGTCACGTAGCTAGGGTGGTGGCACCATCAAAATCTGAACCCAGGTCTTCTGGTTCTAAAACCAGAGTTCTTCCAATGCTGCCTGTCATGTGAGGGCAAGGACTGTCTTTTGCCTTTCTTTGTATCCCTAGAGCTTAGCACAGTGCCTGTTTAATAAATGCTTATTGATGGACTAACTGCTTCAATATTTCAAAGAGCCGTGTTTTTCTTGGCATGAGTGTCCCTTCTCCTCCATCTCAGCTCTGCTGCAGGCTGTGGTGGCTCCAATACATTATATTAAATAGGTGTATTGAGTTGCTGTGACCCAAAACAAATAATCTCCAGCTATTCATATCACTGGTGATAAAGTTCCCTCAACCTGCTGGTTGGTTCTTCAAACGACAGATGTGCAGTGTGTCAATAACGATCATTAAAACCTCTCTGTCTTCACAGATCCTGACCATTCAGCCATAACTGGGAAGTCTAGTGCCCAGAACAAGTTCAGGAGGGTTTGGAGAAGGAGCAGTCCTTCTAGGAGAGAAGGGTGGCTTGTCATCTGGGGAAACAGATTGAGGATTCCATCAGCAACCCAAGAAAGTACCTGTCCTTTCCCTCTTTTTCTTTTCAGAGTTCTGAATTTCAACAACATGTATTAGAGAAATTGGTTATGTCTCCCCCTCTTCTCCACATGTTAAGTGAAGGAGGCTCATTGTAGAAGACAGGAGCAATAAAGAAGGTCAACAGGGTGTCTACATCAATAATGCCCAGAATTCTCTCATCTTTCCTTTTCTTTCATTGGTGCTTGGCCATTACGCAATATGACTAGCTTGCTCAATAATTAGCTATGTTTCCTCAATATTCATAACTTTACAACCCTGCATATTCTTTAATATTAAACATTTAGGGCAAGCACTCCAGCTACTTCTTTATCATTGTAAAATCTGAATTCCCATTGATAATAAGGCATGAAATGAAGCATTATTATGAAATAATTATAGCCTTTAAAATAATTTTCTCCAATATTTGACCTTTACAGCAGACAACATTAAGGAAACCTATGTATTTTTCTTTAGCATAGGACCAGGAAATTGTATTATTAAAAAATTTTAAAGGGAAGAAGATAGGGTTTTATGTAAATATTAGGTCATTTGTCAAGAAGTGCTCATCTACTTACAAGAAGTGCTTACATCTACTGATAAATATATATAAATAATGGCAGAGTTCCCTTTGCTAACTTTAGAATCCATTTTAGTTTCAATAAGAATTCTGATTTTAGAGGCAGCTAGGCAGTATAGTAAGAGTGCTGGATTTGGAGTCAGGAAGTTGTGAATTCAAATCATGTCTCAGACCCTTACTAGATATGTGACCCTGAGCAAGTCACCTAACCTCTCAGCCTCAGTTTCCCCATTTAAAAACCAGGGATAATAATATTCTGAGGCTCAAATGAGACAACATATTCACAGTACTTCACAAACCTTAAAGAACTATATCAAGGGCCTCTATCAGAGTGCCCCTGCACCCAGATCTACAGTCTTTCATAATCTCCAAATTACCTTTCAAAGTTTTTTATACATTTCTTCCCTTCCTCTAAATCACAGCCAAATTGGTTTTGTATGGCTCTTCTTCACCTCATCATGCCTTTGCATAGTCAGTCCCCTACATCAAGAACGCCCTCCCTCCTCACCTCTTCCTCTTTAAATCCCTGTCTTCAAAGTTCCATTCAAATGCTTCTTCCTTCAGGAGGTCTAGCAGTTCTTCCTCAAAGATCACTTTGCATTTACTGAAAGTCTATTTAGATGTATACCCAAATATCTCCAATAGGTAGAATGCAAGCTCTTTCAAGACAGGCTACTTCACTTTTTTGGCCGAGAGAGAGGCACACAGAAGGAGCTTCATAAATGCCTCCTGTTGGTTGGTGTTGAGGAATACCAACGGCTCCATACTTTTGTCATTCTTCTCTAAGCCCTTGTTCAATCTTTTTTTTTTTTTTCACTCTTGTCCAGCTCTTTGTGGCCCCACCTGGAGTTTTCTTGGCGAAGATCCTGGAATGGTTTGCCATATTCTTCTCCAGTTCATTTTGTTGTTCTCCAGCCATTTCAATCATATTGGATTCTTCATAACCCCCTTTTCAGATTTTTCTTGGTAAAGATACTAGAGCGGTTTGCTCTTTCCTTCTCTAGCGCATTTTACAGATGAGAAAACTGAAGTAAATAGGGTTAAGTGACTTGCCTAGGGTCACATAGTTAGTAAGTGTCTGAGGCTGGATTTGAACTCTCCAAGATGAGTTTTCCTGATGCCAGGCCTGGTACTCTATCTTTCCAAACTTAGAGACTTCATTTTGCAGACAAAATAAACTATGGAAATTTCCCTTGTAAGCCAAAGGTTTGTATTTCTAATTTTGAAAAATGAGAAAAGGAACCTTAGGTTGAACAAAAGTGCAAAGCTTTGAAAACTATCAGTCAGCTCTCAGTGTTTTGTATCTCACCTGAATTTGAAAAGCCCATGGGAGCCACTGAAGAAGATCCTCTGCTGCAGAAGGTGGAGAAAATCTCATCTTAGAGAAACTCAGATAAAATTCGCAGTTGGTTTTTTTTGTTTTGTTTTTCCCCCATTGCCAGGCTTCTGGACAGAGACAATAACCAAATAAGTTCCTCCCTCCACTATCTTTGCTTCTCAGCTGGTGTTAAAATTAAAGGATTTGAGACTTATTCACTGTTTGGCCTCAGACCCTTACTAGCGGCGTGACCCTGGGGAAGTCATTTAACCCTGTTTGCCTCAGTTTCCTCTTCTGTAAAATGAGCTGAAGAAGGAAAGAGAAAACCACTCTGGTATCTTTACTAAGAAAACCTGAAGAGGGGATTATGAAGAATCCAATACGATTGAAATGGCTGGAGAACAAGAAAATGATATGGAGAAGGACACAGCAAACCCTTCCAGTATCTCTGCCAAGAAAACCCTAAATGGGGCTATGACTGAAAAACAACACTGCAGTCTCAAACACCCACGCCATCACCAAGACAAGTGGGTGCCATGATCACTGTACTCTGGCTGCATATTGCCTGGGATCTATATGAAAACAGGTCTATGGAAAACAGGGTGAGGTGGAATCCTACAACCATCCTAACCTCATTACCTCGGGGATGTGGCCCCTATGGTACAAAGCTGTTAGAGTGGGTGATCCTCTGAAACCATTTCAGCGTGTGACTCCTTCAGTCTAGAGAAGCTTTAGAGTCTCAATATGTCTATAGAAAAAGAGACAGTGAGAAAAAGGGGTAATTGCTTCCTTTACTGCTGATGGTTTTAAAGATGTCCCACGTGAGTTGATTTTGCTAAGAATATCGTCATGCAACTAGTTTGCATCAGAATCATGACTTGAACTCAGGATTTCCCAACTTTAAGATTTTCCTTCTATGCACTACAATGCTTTGCCTTTTTTGGTATTTTTTTTTTTTGGGGGGGGGGAGATTTAAAAGGGAGACCAAGTCTGAGTTGTCCAAAATCACAATGGGAACTCCCTCTACCAATGCAAATTACATTTTTAGGGTTTCCTGAAGCTTAACTAGGTGGGAGTTTGGTGAAGTAAGATTTAAAATTATAGATAAATGTGAAAATTTGCCCAATGTCACAGAGCCAGTATTTATCAGAGATGGGACTTGTTCCAGGGTCTTTTGACTCAAAGGCAGCTCTCCACAGTACCAGGCTGCCTCCCACCATGATGAAATGGATCAAGGCCTATCTCTTGGTTCCTTTCTAAAGTTTTGAACACTTTGTTATCTATCTTTGAATCTTGAGACTATCGATCCAACTGGCAGCTCCAATTCCGCACCTGTTCCTCACCTGGAAGACAGGGCTAGGTTATCTTTCTTTATCCACTGGTGTTTGAGTTCTATCAGTGAACCCACAGATGGTGTTAGGGAGAGAAGGAGGCAGGGCCCCCCTTCCCCATTCCATGTAGAACCCAATAGCCTCTGCTTTCAGCAGCAGAGAGACTGGACCATGGACCATGCCCAAGTCTGTACCTACCCATCATGTAGCTGAGTGGCAGCTATTGTGGTTGGAAGTGGTTCCGCCACCTTCCTCCCCTTCCCCCACAGAATTTTTGATCCAGTAACACTAGCCTCCTTGCTGTTCCTGGAACAAAATCCTCCATCTCCTTACTCAAGGCATTTTCTTCTGGCTGTCCCCAATACCTGGGCTGCCCCTCCTTATCTCTACCTCCTGGCTTCTTTCCAGTCCCTTCTTCAGGAAGTTTTTCCTGATCCCCATAATGCTAGTTCCTTCCCTCTGGTCATTATTTCCAATTTATTCTCAATATAGCTTGTTGTCCTGCTGGTGAGTTTGGGGGATGTTTACCCTGAGCATGTGAAGACTCTCCCCAAACTAGCACTGGTGGATGCCGGGAAGGCAGCTGAAGCAGGTACTGTGGAAAGCTTCAAGCTTGGTCAGGCATCAAAGATGTTAAGTCACCCAGTACACCCCAGGTCATTGCCAGTCATCCATCCACCCAGGGCCACTGCCAGCTGTCCTGACTTTTGTCCTGCCATTAGACTTCAAAGACTCTGGAAGAGATAGTGGGGCTGACGACTCTGTGCGACTCTGCCTCACTTCAATCCAATGTACGTGGAAGTCAAGACATCACCCATGATGTCACTGGTCCTCTTTGAAAAGGCAGGACAAACAACTATAGGGGGGGAAAGGGCAGGAGGCACTGCCCTCTTCCACACACCGTCCTCCAAGAGGCAAGCTGCCCTTTGCTGCTCTTATTCTTCCTTTGAAAGGCACCTTGGATGTTCATTTTAACCTAACAGCCCCATGAAGGAATGAGCTGGCAGAGCGTGTGGCAATGTGCCCAGTCCTCAGAGATTAGCTAGTTCCTAGGAGCAAACTTAAAGCATAGGAACATCTAAGGTACACTGAATACACAGACAATCCTATAACCACAGGGGCAAATGCTGAGCCAGTAAAAGACGTAAATCAGCAGAATGCCTTCCCTGAGCTACTGTAGGAAGCAAAGGTTCCTGAACTTTTCCTCCTACAAAGAAGGTGCAGGGCCCAGATCATACAGACCGAGATGGTACACAACCTCATACTCATGGAGCGTTAACATAAAGAACCTCCCCAGACTGCTAATACAAAGCCCAGGGAGTCCCCAGAGAACTTTCCTGAAGCCCAACTAAATAACTGGTGGTTAGTTAGAGCCCAGGGCGAAGTCCTTGATAATGGACCATTGTGGAAAAAGTAAGTGAGCCAGAAGAGACCTCTTTTCCAGGACAATCACAAATCAGTATGTTCCCACAACAGAAAAAGCTACCGTTGTACACACCAGTGTTTGCAGAAAAGAAATTATCCAATGGGCATCCTTCTAACTTGGACACCAATTTTTATTGTACTAGGTTAACTCCTGTCTGAGCAGCATTTTATTATTTTCTGAAGATCAGGTTTCCCTATCTCACTCAGGTCGGATATTTGTGGGAGCTTTGACCTGTTCTGTTTGTCACTGGGGCCAGTGAGACCCTCTTTAGGCAAGCTGATGGTCCCCCCTGATTCCAGGGGCTCACATTAGTGTACACCTTAGTGCTGAAAATCTGAGTAAATACTCTGTTGCAGCTCAAACCCCCTGGGCTCAAGTGATCTGCCACTCTCCTTAGTAGATGGGTTATAGGCATGTACCACTATGCATGGGGCAGCTAGATGGCACAGTGGACAGAGCACCCAGCCTGGAGTGAAGAAAACTCATCTTCTTGAGTTCAAATCCAGCCTCAGACACTCACTAGCTGGGTGACCCTGGATAAGTCACTTAATGCTGCTGGCCTCGGTTTCCTCATCTGTCAAACAAGCTGGAGAAGGAAATGACAAACTACCTCAGTATCTTTGCCAAGAAAACCCCAAATGGGTTTGTGGAGAGTTGGACATGACGTGCAAATGGGGAAAGGAAGAGAATGTTTTGGTGGGATCTTGAGACAACGTCATATGAGAAATTTTTGAAGAACTTTAGCCTCCATTTAGAAGACTAGAGTATCTGAAAAGCTATCAAGTCAAGGCTTAGCCTTGTTCTTCTCCATGTCAGAATGAAAAAACATAAGCCGTGGGTTTTGTTAGGTGAAGGCAGATTTTGGCTTAGCCTTTCTAATAATTCAAACCATGTAACAATGGAATATAATAGTCAAAGTAGCATCATCACTAGAAGGCTACCTTGGGCATCAGAAACACTTGGGTTCAAACTCTCCATACTGGCCCACAGGGCAATGGCAGATCACTCAATGTCTCAGTTCCCTAGAGAGCTCTAAAACCTCAAGGGCACAAGGCTTATTAATGTGCATCCACTGAGGACATTCCCTGCACTGATGAAATACCAGACCCTGACCAAAACCCCAAAGCTTTTCTCTGAGTATTAAGTACACTGTCACTGAAATACTTAAATACTACCAAGAAATTCCTGCCTTGGGTTAGAGGCTGCACTGGTGGACAGAATGCTGGACTGGAGTCAGGGAAACCTGGGTCCAAGTACCTCTGACACATAAAGGCTGTGGATTGGGACAAAAGGGGCATATGGCATTTAACCTTTAGTTAATGCCCCAGGTAAATCTCTCAAGTTGCAAATTGCACATAGTTGATCTTTCCTTAGTAGAGGGAGTTTCCTACCTTAATGAAATCACAGGTCTGTCCTCCTCCTACCTCAATAATATTAATTTAGTTGAGTATATATACTGTTACCCTACCACATCACGACTTTTCCCATCACAGATTTTGATGTAGCACAGGTCGATAAGAAATTAAATGGGAATTTTTGGGGAGTTTTTCAGAAACTGCAGAGCAGGCCAGCAGATGACACAGAAGTTTAGACACTCAGAAATGCATAAAACATATGTACAGTATTTTATAATATCAACATATTTTGTCTTTCAATACCATAATAATTCATATTTCCTCTCTGGTACAAAGGGATGGCCAAATAATTTTATGTGGCTTTTCCAGATCCTGGTGGTACCACTCCCTAACCCTGTGTTGTGGAAGGAATAACTATAATCCCCAAGGTAAAAAGGATCTCATTCCAGTTCAACTCATACAGAAATTTCCTCTCTAATATCTCCAACACGTAGTCATTTAACTTTTATCTGAAAACTTCTAGCAGTCCGTGAAACTTTCTTTGGGCTTAGGTCACATCATCATCTTTCTTCAAACAATACTTGTCAATTCAGGGGTGTGCTGGAGAAAGCTCATTTTCAGTGTTAGCACTTAGACCTTGGAAATTAGTAACAGCTACAAACCAGGGCTTGATTTATTGTTTTGTTAATGGTGTAGACTTAAGAAAGTGATGGAAAAATGCTAATAATGCAAATAAAACTTAAAAGGGTGTTTTGTGTATAATGTCTTATGCTGCCATCCCCACCCCTGAAAGCTGTTAAGCATTTACCAGCATGACCCTGTTTGTTATGAACACAAACCTTAAAGGTGAAAAAGACTAAAAAAATATTCTTCAACTTGTGTGGTGGGAGCAGCATCTGTTTTACATAAACTGCTTGGCTGATTTCTCTTAAAGGAGCAAGAAGGCTGTCCTTGCATTGGGATTGGTCTGGGCTGGAATCGTTGGTGATGTCCTAGCTGCTGGAGGAATAAAATACACCTCAGAAATGATTAAATAAGTAATAAGTCATGATTATTTCACGTGCCTCATTATGGGTGTAATTTTCACTAGGTGAATGGTAAAACTTTCTGACCAAGGCATTGTCTACATGGTGAAGGCAGAAGCATTGGAGAACCTAGTCAACCCACATTAATTCACCCCGATTGATCTTTTTTATGGTGGAGTAAACTCTTCATTTATGACCAACAAATGTCGCACTTTATTCCAATCTCAAACCTTAACCTGGCCCAGAACTTCTCAACGGTGCTATTGAATCCTAGTTATAGAAACCTTAGGCTGCTCAGCTCACAATCTGACTTTGTGTACTTTGCCCCATGGGAGAGCAAAAAGATAGAGAATTCCATTTAATTTTCTATTTCTTGTTTAGTTGTTTCAGGTGTGTCTGACTCTGTGACCTTGTTTGGAGTTTTCTTGGTAAAGATACTAGAGTGGTTTAGTCTTTCCTTCTCCAGCTCATTTTATAGAGGGGGAAACTGAGGCAAACAAGGTGAAGTGACTTGCCCGGGGTCACACAGCTCATAAGTATCTGAGGCCAATTTTGAACTCAGGTCTTCCTGACTCTAGGCTAGGTGATCTATCCACCTTGCTAGGCCCATAGAAGGTGAGAAAGTCTCTCCCTCCCCCACTCCCAGTTACTATCTCCAAAGCCCAGGAGAGAAAGTAAACATGAGACAGCCTCACCATTGTCCTGATCCTGCATCTCTAAGGATCACTGGCTGGTTCTGGGATTTTGTCCCCGGCTCCTCAGTGCCTGCCTCTGTCTCTGGGGAGGGTCTGATTTAATAGAATGCGGACACTTTGAGAGCTCTGGCTTGCTACCTTCTCAAACTCATCCACTTCAAGGTCAGACTCAAATGAAAACATTCTGGGTAGTTTGTCCTCAGGTAACATCTGAAAGCCCTAAGAGTCAATGATCAGCACTGTTCTGTCTGTCCTGCTCCGTATCTTAGCTCTTGTTCGGAGTTCTGAAAAGGTGTGTGACATATTTATCATATATCTTGGTTAAAAATGTCTAGGGTCCCTTTCTAAACAGTATTTATTTCAGGTTTTGTTTAAGACAAACCATGTCAAACCCACATTTTTCTGTCCTCTTAAAGAAAGAGCTAAACTTTTTTTGACCTTGGTTTAATTTAAATCCCAAGTCCCTACTCCAAACTTTCAGAACAAGGTCCCCTTATCTTCAATGAACTGAACTCAGTATGGCGGGAAGTGTTCACACCTCTAACCTTTGGCCGAGTGAACATCACAGAAGCTACCGAGTATCCAGGGAAAACACAAGTGCTCCCCAGTCCAAAGCCAAGACGGAAGCATTCTCTGGAACAGTAGGCCTTTGTGTGAAATTGGGGCTCCCTGGAACAGGTGACCTGGTTGCCTGGTTTCGGTAAAAGAGAGCTGCAGCCTCTGCAAATCACGCCCTTTCACCTGAATTTCATTATGTCCCATTAGTTAAATTTAGGCAATGAAGGCAGAAATGCCCAAGGGTGGCACAAGAGACAGTTCTCTTTCTTTGGCCACTTTAGTGGGGTTGGCATTGGGTTCCAAGGAGTAAAGAAAGACAAAACAGATTCTCAAAGGGAAAACTGACCTGGGTCTGTTTGGGGAAACTGACTCTACACTCTTTATTTTTGGGAGCCTGGGAAGAGATTAGCTGTGAGCCAGAGTCAAAGTGTTTTACTTTGCTCACCTTTCAGTGTTATGAAAGGTGGAGGAAAGACAACTTTCTGTCCTAGTTTCTGGCCCTGAGATCTTGGGAGGAGTAACCCTGGGACAGAAAGCCGAATCATAAACAACATTAGCTACAAAACTGGCAAGTAAAGAATAGAAGCCCTCGCCTCAGGATGATGGAAATGTTTTTCAGTTTTTATTGATATCTTTTTTTACATCATCCTTCATTTCTGAATATATTTCTTCCTCCCCCAAGAAAGGAGAGAGCCTTGATAACAAGGAAAAAGAGAAAAGAAAAAAAAAACACCTTCACCAAATTAAACTCATCAATCTGGGACACTAGCTGTATGACCCTGGGTAAGTCACTAAACCTCTCAACTTCTTTGCCTGTAAAATGAAGTAATTAGGCTCAATGACCTCTAGGATCCTTTCTAGACCCTCCAAGAGTCTTTGAATGTAGAATCACAATAATATCCTTATTACTGTTGAGGGTATTCTCTTCATCTCCCTCATTGGCTCACAATCCAGGTGGCATTTCCAATTTTTACTCTCCCTCCCTCCCTCTGCCTACATATCCAGAGGTGTGCTGGTAAAGGTTTAATAACAAGCCCTCAAAATATACAAACACACACACATACACACACAAACAAATACATGTATACACATATGAAATATATACAATTTATTTCATATACAATTGTATATACAAAGTACTGTATATACAATTGTATATGTACAATATACTGTATATAAAATTGTTATACATATATATATACAATAT
>CM053592.1:12982157-12998632 GCA_028646515.1 Pseudochirops corinnae
CTCCCTCTCTCTCTCCCTCCCTCTCTCTCTCCCTCTCCCTCCTCCCTCTCTCCCTCTCTCTCTCCCTCCCTCTCCCTCCTTTCTCCCTCTCCCTTTCTCTCCCTCCCTCTCTCCCTCCCTCTCCCTCTTTTCTCCTTCTCCCTTTCTCTCCCTCCCTCTCCCTCCTTTCTCCCTCTCCCTCTCTCTCTCTCCCTCTCCCTTTCTCTCTCTCCCTCTCTCTCTCTCCCTCTCCCTTTCTCTCTCTCTCTCCCTTTCTCTCTCTCCCTCTCTCTCTCTCCCTCTCCCTTTCTCTCTCTCTCTCCCCTTCTCTCCCTCTCTCTCTCCCTCTCCCTCTCTTTCTCTTTCTCTCCCTCTCTCTCTCCCTCCTCTCTTTCTCTCTCTCTGTCATTATATTGTGAACTTCTTGAGAACAGGGATTTTTTTTGCACCACCCTTCAGTGCATCCTCAGAACTCATCACAGTTAAGTACCTCACACAGAACAGAAACTTAATGAAAGTTTGTTGAGTGACTCATCTTCTCTTTGGAGAGGAAAGGAACCTCTCCTTGATAGATGAGGAATCTTAGACTCACAAAGGTAAAATGAGCAAATTGGGTTAGCTATTAAGGTTAGTTTTAAGTTTAAGAGCAGCACTGAAGTAGTGACAGCCATACCTAGAACTGGGATTTGCTCATGTCTAGGGGCTCCCATTGGTTCAGGCAGAAATCATCCCAGGGTTCACTTCCTCAGTTCTCTGATCTCTCCCTCTAAGGGGTCACTGAAGTCATAGCAGAAAAAAGTAGGAAGCATTAAGGATAAACTGAAGAAAGCAGCCACAGCTGGATCTTCAATGATGAAAGGAGTTAATGGGTGCCAGGACTGAGACAAAGACTGTGAGATGGTTCTGTGAGGAGTGACAAGGGGCAGGCACTGTCTGTACTCCAAAGATGGATCTGCTAACTCTTCCTCTCTCCTCTTCCAATTCCCATCACTCCCCCCTTATGAGGTGAACTCCCTGGGAGCATCAGGGACTTTGGTTTTTGTCCTTTTTTTGGTATCATTCACACTCAGGACAGCACCTGGCACTTTTTTGTTGTTGTTCAGTCATATCTGACTCTTTGTGACCCCACTTGGGGTTTTCTTATCAAAGATAGTGGAGAGGTTTGCCATTTCCTGCTCATTTTACAGATGAGGAAACAGAGGCAAACAGGGTGAAGTGACTTGCCCAGGGTCACACAGCTAGTAAGTGTCTGAGGCTAGGTCTGTACTCAGGTCTTCTCGACTCCAAGCTTAGCACTCTATCCACTGTACTACCTAGCTGCACCCAGCACTTAGTAGGAGCTTAATAAAATGCTTGTTGAATGATTGACTTTGAAGAGGAAAGGAACCCGATACCTTCCTCGGGTCTATGCTTATTCACTGAAAGATATGTTTCTGCTTCTTAAAATTTAACTTCGTGGTCACTTTGCCTTTTTATACCAGCTCGTCTAATTTATGTGTGTCACTACCCATACGGAGCAGAGGTGAGCAACAGGGCAGCTTTGGAGGAGGAGAAAGATAGATATAAAACCTCAGTATTTCACCAGAACACTCTTTTCTTTCCTGAAGCTCCGAGCTCATAAAAGAGAATTATTGATTCATTTTTATAACTTCCCGGGCAGAGAGAGAAAAAAACATTTGCCAAGATGCATCTAGACAACGTGAATCATCAGGCTAGTCTGCCTGGGGTGGAGAGGGAAGGATTAGGACTAGCTGGACTGGCACCAGAGGCAGGGGTTTTACAAGCTTCTTTCCCATTTTTACTTAGTCTGTCTTGAAAGGAAAAACCCTTCCCAGAGGAGAAGAGCTGAGGAAATGGCTAAGGAATATACTAATGTCTAAGGGGAGGGGTAGTCCAGTCCACACAAAGAGGGATGCAGAGTGTGTATAAGAAGGGGAGACAACTCTGTTCACAAACACAGCAGGCAATAGCAGCACATCACCATCACTGCTCAATCCGCCCTAAACCAATGCTCTTGCCATAAAATAGCAGGTCACATAAATCATACTCAAGCAGAATACTGTATAAAATCGTAGTTACCTTGTAATGAATTTCTTCTCGTTGATGTATATCAGAGAAGGGGACTGGTGAGGATTGGTGGTCATTTTTCTCCACTCATTCAGACTGACTGAAATGACATTAAAAAAAGAAATGAACATCGATGCTTGTTTCAGATGGTTCTTGACCATGACTATTGGGTGTCAAAAAATTAGGAATTATCTGGTATGTTCAGTGATGGAAATTATACTCAAACGGAGACTGAGTTTTTGCAGTTCGATGAATGTTTCACCAAAACTTTCATTCCAAATGTTTTGTTGCTATTGTTCTGAGAGAAAATTTGTGTAGTGAAATGAGATGTATTCATGTGATACTTGCATATATCTTTTAGATATTCTCAGGGACAACCCCACCAACCCCCCATTACTCCCCATTACTAACTTATTCATATTTCTCTCCAGATTTAAAGGCAGTCTAGTGAGTCTGCTCTGGAATAATCTGAGAAATTACAGAAGCTTTAATATGCTTAGTCCTCACACAGGAGTAAAACCAAGGAAATTTCTCATAAGGTGATTTTTCTTATATCAATATTCAACATTGAATTTGTAGGTTTAGATGAAAATCACTATTAATGGCCTAGTAATTTATTAGTAAAATCAAATAATATTAAAAAATATTTATTTTTACCAAGTAACATAGGAAAAGGCAGCTAGGTGATCAGTGGATAGAGAAAAGGGTCTGAGGTCAGGAAGACCTGAGTTCAAACCTAGCCTCAGATGTTTACTAGCTGTATGACCCTTGGCAAATCACTAAACATCTGTTGGCCTTACTCCATGAGAGAAGGAAATGACAAACCACTCCAGTATCTTTGCTGACAAAACCTCATGGACAGTATGCTAAAATCCACAGGATCCCAAAGAGTTGGACACTACTGATCAACAGCAAACCTAGATGAACATTTAAACAAAGTGTAGAAGGCTGCCACACAGCCAGGGTCACCTCTTTATCCCCCTCCTACCTTCCCATTTGGTTTGGAGAGGAGGCAGTCTATTAAGAAAGAAGTGTGCTTTGGGAAAATAGGGAGTTACTGGGGCTGAGATAATTGGAAAATTTATGGAATTTTGGACCAAGTTAGTACTAAACTAGCCAGTTTAGTAAATCTGTTCTTATATTTCATCTTTGAGCAGTGTCTCTCATATGTAGTCTGCATAAGGGAGTATATTCCTTTTTTTTTTTAAATAAAAGCAATTCAACCCAAATGCACAAATCCTGTTCCCATAAAACAAATGGAAATGCAGGTAGTCAGGCAGGCTGAAATCATGCTCTGACTTGACCAGCTTGCTAAGTTTTGCCTAATATCCTTCTAGCCAACAGTGAGCTTTGGAGAGTGAGTTCGGACATTAGGGACCTTCTTCCTTGTAATATTTTCAGCTCAGTGATACCAGGTTTTAGTTAGAGGGCTTAAGTGGGAAATGTTCACTTCACTCCATTTTCTTCACTAGTGGAATACCTGATTGCTTGGACCTCTATGCCCATGAACAGAATTAGACTAGAAGAAAGCAGAGGAAAAAGCTAGAGACTGAGTTAGTCTGGGAGCTAAGTTCTACCTACTTAAATAAGACAGCGTTCTCCTGTGTAATTATACCGGTAGAATTATTGGAGTCAAAATCATAATCATGAATGAATGAATGCATGAATGAAAAAGTATTTATTTACAGCTCTCTACATACAAAGCCGGTGTTAGAACCATGCATTTGTGTCTTCTATACAAATAGAAAAACAACTCAGTGCCCGATCTCCAGGAGCTTAACTTCTAATAGGGGAGATGATATATATGGAAGGCTTCCGCTACGAGTCAAGCTGAAGCTAGCTTACATTTATAAAGCATTCAAAATTTGGCAGGGCATTTTCCTCACCAAGTCCATGAGAAGTAGGACCATAGGATTTACAGCTTGAAGTGCCTTTAGCAAGTGTCTAATCCAGTGGTTCTCAACCTTCCTAATGCTGTGACCCTTTAATACTCATATGTGGGTATATCTGCATGTGGCAGACCTGCCTGGAGATGAATAGAGGAGCCGTGTCTTGGTTCCTAAGACCATTGGAAATATGTGTTTTCTGATGGTCTTGGGCGACCGCTGTGAAAGGGTCATTAGTCCCCCAAAGGAGTCGCGACCCACAGGTTGAGAACCTCTGGTCTAATGTAATTTACCCTGCATTTTGCCAATGAGGAAACCAAGTCCTTGAGAGATGATATGGCTTGTCTAAAGTCATACAGAATCTGAACCCTGGTCCACTGACTCCAAATTATCTTCTTACATAGTGCCGTCGTAGTACAAGCATTATGACCCACATTTTACAGATGAACAAACAGGTTCAGTGAAATGACTTTCACAGGGCCCCGTAGCCGGTAAATGGCTCAAGCTAGGACTCAAACTGAGGTCTTCAGTCTTTAAATCAAGTGTTCTTTTTGCTCCCCAAAGCTGCACATCAACAAAGGACTGAATGAAGCAAATTTGGTGGTTTTCTCATTGGTTCCAGTGGCTGTGTTTTGTTTTGACCTAGGCCTGCCTGTGATTTATTTGGTGTTGAGAACTCCCAATGAAGAAACTTTTTTTTTTTTTTTTTACCAATAAAGATTGATGACTATTCTCTAGCTTTTGGTCTTAGAGAGCTGCCAGAGGCACTGAGAGATTGAGCAATTTTACCAGTCATACAGCCAGAACATGTCAACGGTTAGACTTGAACTCAGACCTCCCTGAGATCTGCATCCTCTTTCCCACTGTATTTTTGTATCAATAAACAAAAATGGCTAATTTATCTTTAGCAAAACTGGACATCTGTGCTATATTTACACTGTGGATCATACTCACTGGTAACCCAAGCTAGATGGAATAAAACCACTTTACGGTTGGTCATGGCCATCAGATGGCCTAAGGAGATTTCAGGAGCTTGGATAAAAGGATTGGTGATGCCTTTAAGGCATTTCGTGGCTTTAGGAAGGAAGCCTATTGAATCACATGAAACAGAAGAATGCAAAACCAAAATACCTTCCCTTTTCCCCTCACTGTTAAATGAAAATTGGGCTGGTCACAGATGAACCTGAGATTTAAGAACAGAATATTTTAGAAATACCTGAAAAGTCAAGACATGCTTCTGGCAAATGAGTCACCAATAATGAAGAGTGAGAGAAAGCAGTCTTTGGCTTTTTTTCTTTCGTCTACCATGAATCTGATGAGGGTGGCCCTTGCAACTTATTTTGATCTATGGAGACCTAAAGGACCCACTGGCCTCAACCCATTCCGCTAGACATTTAAAGGGAAGAAAGCAGGGGCACCAAATAGTAAAGGCAAAGAGGACGACACGATGAAGAGAGACAGGCAGGCACTATCTATTTTGACATAGCTAACAAATATTTGGTTATTTGTTTATTTTAAAACAGATCAATAGCAATAGATTTAAAGAATATCAGCACTTAACAGGCAAAAATTTCAGTCCCTGCTAGATTCAGCTATGTAGAATTGATAATTTAATCAATGAATGTTAAGCATTTATTAAGTGCCTTTTGTGTGCCAAGTATTCTCTTCAGGGTTGGAGATACAGAAACACAAATGAGACAATCCCTACCCTTAATTCAGATTCAACAAGGCCATTAGCTGAACCAAAACTACCCTTAAAGATCTTACTCTTTTTTTGCTTTTTGGAGGCGGGAAGGCAGGGCAATTGGGGTTAAGTGACTTGCCCAAGGTCAATGGCTAGTAAGTGTTAAGTATCTGAGGTCTCATTTGAACTCAGGTCCCATGCTCTATTCACTGTGCCACCTAGCCGCCCCAGAATCTTACACTCTTTGGGGGTGAGGGTGGGGAACACAAGATGTATATGTGTGTGAATACATATATATGTATACACACATACATATATAGTTATCTTTAGTTATTTATACAGTTATATATACATATAGTTATATGCATTGCTTCTTGGGCAGATGTGTTTCACACTTACTCATTGATTTATATTAATGATGTAGTTAAAGTGAAATCCCCACGTTTCCCCCCCACACACACCTTAATGTTTCAATCCTCTCCACTCTACCCTGATGCAGTAGATTTTACATTTATCCTCCTAAAATTTCATCTTCTTCAATCTGTCCCACCAGATGGTTGAACTCTTTTTGTAGACTCCAATTCTGCAATATACTAGCTAACCTTTCCATTCACTAATTGGATGCCGTGCCACCTTTTTCTTTATTTGATCGCAATATCGCTTCAAATGATCATCTTTTGTCTCTCTTTCCACAGGCTCCTAAAAGACTCCCTCTTTCCTTGTTCATCTACTTCCTCTCTCCCTCTTTACTTCTTAATCTCTATAATCTGGTTTACAGTCCTAACACTCAGTTGAAACTTTTCTCTCCAAGGTCACTGATTATCTCTCATCTGCTAGATCAGTGGTTCTCAAACTTCCTAATGCCACAACCCTTTAATACAGCTCCTCATGTTGTGGTGACCCCCAACCATAAAATTATTTTTGTTGCTACTTCATAACTAATTTTGCTGCTGTTATGAATCGTAATGTAAATATCTGATATGCAGGATGTATTCAAATTGAACATAACCCACAGGTTGAGAACTGCTGTGCTAGATCTTATGGCCTTTACTCATTCCTCATCCTCACTGTAGCTTTTAATACTGAGTCACCCCCACCTTTGGGATAGTCTCTATTCCCTGAGTTTTCATGACACTGCTTCCTCCTGGTTCTCTTCCTATATCTCAGTTCACTCCCTCGTCTCCTTTGATGAACCCTCATGTATGTCCTTCATCTGGTTCCTGACCATAGCCCAGGGCTGTGTCCTGGTTCCTTGTGTCTTCTTCTTTTACCTTCTCTCTCAGTGATGTCATCAGTTCCTATGGATTCCATCATCATTTTAAAGCAAATTCCAAATCTATATATTGAATCACTTTCTTTCTTTTGAACCCCAGACCCACACCTGCAGCTGCCCGTTGGTCATCTCTCCTTGAAAGTGTCATAGGTATCTCACACTCAACATATTCAAAGTAGACCCTATTCTATTTCCCCTCAGACCCATTTGCCCTCTTACTATGCCTGTTTCTAGTGAATGGCCACCATCCATGCAAGCAATCAGATTTTCAATCTAGAGCTCATCCTTGTATCTTCTTTTTCCCCTATATTGCTCCCATATCTAAATGGTCAACAAGTCTTTTCAATTCTACTTCCAAGATATTTCTATCATTCTTCCTCTTTGTTAATGTTCCCATTATGTTGATATAGGCTCTCATCACCTCTTATCTGGACTGTTACATTGTTTTTCAGATCACTCTTTGTGAACCCTTTTGGAGTTTTCCTTCCAAAGACACTGGAGCTTGCCATTTCCTTCTCCAGCTCATTTTACAGATGAGGAAACCAAGGCAAACAAGCTAAGGTGATTTGACCAGGGTCACATAGCTGGAAAGTGTCAGAGGCCAGATTTGAACTCACTTAGATGAGTCTTCCTGCATCCAGGTCTAACACTAATAGCAATTTCCTCCATCCAATGCAGGACTGCACAAAATGATGAAAATGCCTCCAAGCCCTGGGAGAGGACTCATGCCAGGGAAGACTGTGAGCTTCATTGGGCACTCTTACTCTAGAGCACGAGTGAGGCCTGAGACCAGACCAACCCCACAGGGCCTGAAATATACAGGTGCCCTGAGTGTGGATGGACCAAGTGAAGCAGAAGCCAACACAAGGTCCAGTAATCAGATGCCTTGATGTGAAACAATCATGAAGGGAAATAACCCATGTCAATTAGAATAAGAGGGCAAAGTGAAAATAGAATCTCATTACTTATTTTCTGAAAGAAATCTCAAATTAAAAGCATCTAGTAATATTAAAGCAGAAATCCAGTGTTTCCAGGTAAAAGAGAAATATTATAAGCAGCCAGAATGAGTTCAGGTACCAGAGAGCCTCAGTTAGGATCACACAAGACTATGTTGCAACTACGATCAAGAAAAGACAATCTTAGAAAACAATATTCCAAAAAAGCAAAAGACTAAGGCTTACTATCAAGAATAACCTAAGCAGAAAAACTGGATATGATCCTATGAGAAAAAAATGAAACTTGAATAAAATAGAGGATTTTTTTTGGAGGGGGAAGGGCAGGGCAATCAGGGTTAAGTGACTTGCCCAAGGTCATATGGCTAATAAGTGTTAAGTGTCTGAGGCTGGATTTGAACTCAGGTTCTCCTGACTCCAGGGCCAGTTGGTGCTCTATTCACTGTGCCACCTACCTGCCCCCAAATAGAGTATTTTAAAGCATTCCTAAGAGGAACAGTGGTTTAGGTTCTATGAAATGCAAACACTTTAGATAAGAGAAACCTAGAAAGATAAATACTTTGGAGCAATTGGAAGGGAATAGATGAAGATGAAGTGTTCACATTCTAAAAGGGAGAGAAAAGACTAGCTAGTTTCATTTCAGAATATCACTGATCCCCCTTCTCCTCTGAGTTCAAATCTAGCTTCAGACACTTACTAGCTGGGTGACCATGGGCAAGTCACATAACCCTGTGTGCCTCGGTTTCCTCATTGGTAAAATGAGCTAGAGAAGGAAATGGCAAACCATTCCAGTATCTTTGTCAACCAAATCCCAAATTGGCTCACAAAGAGTTGGGCAAGACTGAAAAATGACTAAACAGAACTGTGGGTACATCCCAGGATCATTCTGGATGCTCTTCTCTCTCTCTCTGTGTCTCTCTCTCTCTGTCTCTGTCTCTCTCTCTCACACACACACACACACACACCATTCATGCATACATACACTTTATCTACACCTAAGAGTTAAATCATCATCCTTATGTAAATGACTCTCAAATATATACATCTAGCCCCAGTCTCTCTTCTGGGTGCCTGTTCTTCATTTCTAACTGCTTATTAGATATTTCATACTGGATGCCTCTCGTGCCTCTCAGAGATCATGTCAAAAATTTGATTCATTATCACTCCTCTCACATCCATTCTTCCCAACCTCCCTATTTCTTTGGAAGGCACCATTGCCATTTTGCTTGCCACCCAGTTTCACAAACTTGGAATCATCCTCAACCCCCCACCGTTCCTCATTCCTACACAAATCCACTCAGTTACCAAGTGTTGTCTCCATCATTTGTCTCCCTCTTTCTTCTTCAAGGCCACAACACCATTTCAAGATCTCATCTAGTCTAGGCTAATATAATAGTCTGCTAATTGATCTACCCTTTCCAAGATATCCTCCAAACACCTGCAGAAACAATCATCCTAAAACACTGGTCTGACCACGTCACTCAGTAAAGTCCAGCAGACCTTCTAGGAGTACCTCATGATTAAATACAGAGTCCCCTACTTGACATTTAAGTCCTTCACAAACTTCCTTCATTCTATCTTTCCATCTTCATTATGCAGCATTGCCCTTCACATACTCTAGAGTTCAGTCAGTTATCTTGTTGCTGCTCTTCACTCATCTCTCTCATATACATACTCCCCCCACGCCTGGAAGGCTCAGCTTCCTCACCTATGACTCTTAGAATACTTGCTTCCTTCAAAACCTATCTCAACTTCTACCTTCTACACAAGAACTTCCATGGTACCCCCAGTGCGTGTGCCTCCCTTCATCAATCACCTTGTAGTTTTTTGTATGTGTCCTGAAGAACTATCTAACTATATGTAAACAAATATATAACCATATAGATACACACATATATAACTATATAGGTATATAATTATTACTGACCATAGAAACCTCCTTCTCCAATGGTTTCTCTTTGCCTATAGGATAAAGTAAAACTACTTTGTTGATTTATAAAGTCTTTTATTATCTGTCTCCAACCTATCCCACGAAACATCCCAAATTAATCTCCCTTATGCACTTTATGTTTTTGTTCAATTTGTTCCCTGTACATGATGGTTCAGATCCTGTTTCCATGTCTTTCCACAAGCTTTTCCCAATTTGGGATGTTGGTCCTTCTTAGTTCAAGTGTCTTCTCCTATAGCAGTAGTTCTCAACCTTCCTGATGCTGCGACCCTTTAATACAGTTCCTCATATTGTGGTGACCCCCAACCATAAAATTATTTTTGTTGCTACTTCATAACTGTAATTTTGCTACTGTTATGAATTGTAACATAAATATCTGATATACAGGATGTATTTTCATTGTTACAAATTGAATATAACCCACAGGTTGAGAACCGCTGTCCTAGGAAGCCTTTGCCTTTAGGGAGCCTACCAAAAATTTCATTAATCTTGTAAACATGCTGTATTTACTTGAGTCTTTCTTATTTCCCTTTCAGTAGAGCATAAACTCCTTGAGGGAAGAGATTGTTCCATTTTTTTATTTGTATCCCCAGTGCCTAGCATGGTGCCCAATACATAGCAGGTACTTAATGAATGATTGTTGAATTGAATTACTCAATTCATTCAATTAATTGCTGAAAAAATAGGGAGCTTGACAGGACCAAAGGCAGAGTCCACAAGTATTCTACTAGAGACCTCACTCCCAAACTGGCAGAATACATTGATCAGTGTTCCTTGACAATGGTTTTTAGCTGCTATGGAATTACCTAATTGTACTGTCATCCAGCCCACATCTTTTCCATATTGTCCACAGTCAAAAGAAGGTTATCAAATGCCTTGCAGAAATTAAGATATATCATATTGGCAACATTTTCCCAATTTACTAGTCTAGTAATCCTACCCCCCCAAAAGGAATGAAATGAGATTAGATTGGTAATTTGAGATAAAAATGGCTTCAGCTCTGATAGTTAATCAACTGGGTGACCCTGGGGATGCCTCTCTGCATCTTCAGGTCTCAGTTTCCTTCTCTGTAAAATAAATGAATGGTTAGATAACCTATAGGGTTAATTCCAATTCTAAACTTCTGACTCAGCTACGAATGAATTAGAACTACTGGAGGTATTTATGGCCAAATAGCCTTCAAGCGGGGAAAATTTGGTATGGTGAAAAGAATAAAGCTAGATTTGAAGCCAGAGGAATTGAGTTTCTACCACAGCTTTGCCTCCTTACCACCTATGTGATGTCAATCCAGTTTCTTAACTTCCTAAAGCCTCAGTTTCCTCCTATGTACAATGGGAGAGTTGAACGACATGGCTTCAGTTGCCTTTCAACTCCCAGGTCTATGATCCTATGACCTTTAAGGCTCCTAATAGCTTTAAACTGATGACTTTAAGTTTAGAATTTCAACATTGTATGATTATGTCATGTCTAGATATACCATATATGGCTGTTATTATCGTTAGTAAGAATTGTTATCTTTTCAAATGGAACTCATTATACTCCCTCCAAACTCATCTTTCTTTCAAACTATATGATTTCTATTGAGAGTACCATTAACTTTCTGGTCAAATGGTTCATGGCCTTGGAGTCATCTTAATTCTTCATTCTTCCTCACAACTCATATTCCCAGCATTTTTTAAGTCTTGCCTATTCTTCCTCCATATTTCCTTCATTCGTCTTTTTCTCTTGCCTAGTCTATATCCTCCTGTTTCCAGTTTCTTTCACCTCCAGTCCATCTTTCACTCAACTCCCAAAATAATCTTCCTAAAGCATGAGTTCTGATCATGTCACTCTCTTGCTCAAAAACATCCAATGGCTCCCTATTGCCTCTTGGAATAAAATAAAACTTTTCAATTTGTTATCTAATGTCCATCGCAATCTAATTGATCTTTCTGGACTTACTTCTCTTACTCTCCTTCATGTAAGCTCTATTCCAGTCAAACAAGTCTGTTCCCATTTTTTAACTCAGTTTTCCATCTCTCATTTCTGTGCCTTTGCTCAGAAGTCTCCCTCCCAGGCCTGAAATACTCTTTCTCCACACCTCTTGGAACTCTTAGATTTCTTCAAATCTCAGGCTCAATTCCAGGACTTTCCTGCTGCCCTCTCTGTTATTGCTTTCTTCCTTCTCAAATTATCCTGGATTTACTTAAACTAATTACTTTTTTCTCCAGCTAACTGCCTCAGTATTCTATTACTGAATATTTTACTTGAAGGTTCATAGCAAGTACTTTAATTGTGCTTAAAACAAACAGAGGTAAAATTAATGTTACTTTGGATTATATGCAAACATGGGGCATAAATTGTCGGAGAGCTGGATTTTTAAACCTAGGGCTGATAATTGTTTCAGTCTCTCGATCTTATCTGTCCCTAGGGTTTTATCTTCTTGTCCCTCTTTATAAGAAAGGATAGTTTAAAGCAAACCTTTTTTTTTTAAAGCCATTCTAGAATGCAATAAAGTAATAATTCCCATATGTAAAGCACTTTCCAATTTACCCAGTGCTTTCCTCATGTAAGCTCTGAGGGGGTGGGTAATGAAATTGTTATCACTCCATTTTATAGGTGGTAAAACTGAGCCCTGACTTCAGTCACTTGCCAAAATGCATATGTAGCTAATATGTCAGAATTAGGATTGGAACTCAGGTCTTTTAATTCCAGGGCCTGGCCCACTACCCTTCAATTGTTTCTCAAATATTACATCGTTTGAATATCCCAATATTCAGAGAAGGAGGCATTGGGGGCATAGTTCTAGACAGCTACGGAGCACAGAAGATCCTTGGAACCCGGAATCAGGAATATCTAAGTCCCAATCTTCCCTTAAACATTATTAACTGTGTGAATTTGGGGGCGAAACTCGTCTTTGCCTCAGTTTCTCCAGCTTGAAATGGGGATATGGTTGTTACGAAGATCAAACGAGATAATAGTTTTAAAGCCCTAGAGGCTGGCTATAAAATGCTAATTATTGTTACTGTTATCATGGGCAATCTACAACGTTTAGATTTAAAATACTTTAAGAACGAGGGGATCTTTTAAGGCTCAAGGAGACCGCCCAAGGACTGTTGCTTTGGACCTGGAAAAAAGAATGGAAGTGTGGAGTGACGAGTCGGTTCAGTGAGGGATGGGGCTGACCCACGTGAGCTTGGGGATCTCTTTATTCGGAGGACAGGTGCAGGCGGGATGACGTCAGGGCCCATGCCCTCAACTTTGAGCTCTGCTAACCAGACCCCAAGGAGTTGGATCTAGGGGGTCAGGCTCCTCCCTTCCCTTGCCTTCATTCCATACATTCTCCAGATGAGAAGCTGTGAATCCTCCGGGCAAGGGATGCCCACACCCAGGAAAAAGTTGACTTACCTGGGAGGGAGGTCAGACCCACGGAGGAAAGGAGAAGATTTGCCTGGTTTTCCTCTGAGCATGGCAGGGAGCTCTCTTCCTGACGGATGTCCCTCCACGGCCTTATAAAGTCCAAGAAGCTGTTAATTATTACTCTAACTCTTTACAAGCTGGGGCGTGTTGGAAACCTGAGACACTCCCCGTGGCTCAGTGCATGTTGGGAGTGTTTATTTTCCTCGAGAGGAGCAGCTGATAGGAACACTCCCAGCCACACACCTGTAGGAGAGGTAAATTGATACTTCGGTTAACGCTTTAGCGACTGCCTGTGATCTGATTCTCAGAACTTGCCTGGATTCCCTCTGGGCTCCATACTTACCCTCTAGGAGCAAGAGGGGGCCGCACTGATGTAACGTTTTCAGACCTCCCAATGATCCTATGGCATGAGCAGTGCGAGCATTCTGGGACCATTTTGAGTTGGTTGAAACAGACTCAGGTTAAGTGATTTCCTTATAGTCACACAGCCTGGAGGGCATGGAATTCAAAAGCAGATTTTCCCATTCGCAGCCCGGTGCCCTTTCCACTCTAGTCTACTAATAGGTGACACTGGTTGGGACTGAAACGAATTCTTCACACAGTCTTTTATTTCTTCCCACATTTGAATGAGCTTGATTTGAATCCCTTCCTGCTGCCACAGATGTTCTGAGCGCACAAAATAAGAGCACAGCATGTGATTCAGTTGAAAGAAACAGGCATCATTTACAGGTCACAGTCCCTCTGATTACAAACAGAGCCTCAGAAAAGCTTTGAGATCCCCAAAATGGCAAGGGCTACTAAGTAGAGTATTAATTTTTTTCCCCTGGATCTTTGATTTCATTTTCCAATGCTTATCACAGTGTCTGGCACACGGTATAATAAATTGACTAACTAACTGAAGAGATGGGGAGTTCCTGGTGTCAAAACTACATCATCCCCCCCCTTCCTTGGACTAAATGTGAATTTCATCACGTTGGCAACTTCCTCCATAAAGCACTATAGATAAGGTATTTTCTACAATACCTTATTTTAAAAACTTTGCCTTGACACTGTTGCACAGAGCCTAGTTTCTTCACAAGATGTATCCTGGTGCCTGCCAGGTTCACATGTCACAGAAGGAGAATGGTTGAGACTTTGACTTTGTGTAATAATAATGTTTACAAAACATTAACAAACCCCTATAACAACCCTTGGAGGTGAATGAAACCAATATTGTTATACCTATTTTAAAAATGAAGACACTATTGCCATCAAATAGCTATGCTTCACATAACTAGTAAGTTTCAGAACAAGAATTCAAACTCAAGCTTATCAACTCTAGAGTCAATATTCTTTTCACCATAATCACAGCATAATTAGTAGTGACAGGAACATTCAAACAGCCTATGCCTGTCTATTTTTATTTAAGGCAGTATTTATATAGCTCTTTAAAGTCAATCAAGTCCTTTGCAGATATCTCATTTAATCATAACAGCTCTGTGAAGTGGGTCCTATCATTGTTCCCATTTTACAGAGGTGGAGACTGAGGCAGAAAGAGGTTAAGTGACTTGCCTAGGTCACACAGCTAATAAGTATCTAAGGCTGGATTTGAACTCAGGGCTTCTTGACTCCAGGTTTCAGTTTTCTAACCACAGCTTTACCTAGCTACTTATCTGGTTGTGAGTTCCTGGACATACCAGTCTCATTATTTATAGTGATGATTTAAAACTGAAATATTCTGTTGGACTCAGAGGGTCATATGCTATTGAACTGAAGCCTTAGAGATCTATACACAGTTACTATGACAGTGGTATAATTCATAGACGTGTGAATAGAATTGAAAAGTCTGATATGTTACTCAGTTTCCTTTGACCTGGATAGGCTGACCTTTGAATGCAATGTTTGCAGACTAAGTCACCAGGATGTCTTTGTTCCAACCAGACTGTTCATCTTTCTGTTAGCCTATTTTTATCACTTATCCATTATTGGGAGTTAGGCAATACTGCTTGGAAATACACTCTCCAGATGTCCTTCGAACATGTCTTCTGATCATCTACTTTCCAGGTGACTTTCTTTAGCTCACTGCACAGAATAGGGTTACTTGTGGCTTCCTATTCAGATCCCAAGACCTGGCAGTCCCTCCCAATAGGGATTAACGAACAATGACTTGGAGTCAGTGACAGTGACGGCAAGATTGCCTCTGATAGCAAATTTATGAGTAAACAAAAGCAAAAGAATGAACCCGGATCTTAGGTCCATGGTGGAGTCCTAAAATGAAAGTCTTTCTCATTTGGAGAGGTAACAAGTACCCTTTGTTTCCATATGATCACCAATTTCCTGAGTAGAGAAAGAGAGAGAACCTAGAATTAATAGAATATGGTTTATTTCTAATTAGTCCTGGATATATCTTGTCTGTACAGTTGCTAGAAGTGACCAAAAGGGGGCAGCAGGAAGGGACATGAGGGTGGTCTGTCATCAAATTAATCCAGGTTGCACAAACTGGGAAACTGATAGCTGATGGTTCTTCCAACGAGAGGGATGATGTCATAGAAAATAGGAAGTTGACAAACATTAACTCAATCAGCCCTAGTGATTCAGTCACTGTTGCCAATTAATTTCATCTTCTAGATAAGATTATTTTAGGCATGTATGCTGGGGAAACTGAAAAAGGAAATGAGAAACTCTAAACAGTGCAGTGGAAATCAGAGATAAAAGTCAAATCTGGAAGTTGCCAGGCATTCATGAGAGAGGCAATGTGAGGGACATATAAAGAATAAATGAGAAATCGTCAGAAACAGAGATTTTTTTTTTTTTGACCTCAAAGCACTTTACTTTTCCTTAACACTAATTGGCCAAATTTTCCCTCTGGGGAAAATCCAAAAGTCTATTTTAGACTAGAACAGTGAGTTCTGATGGACTCTTGAGATAAAAGGACAGTTATTTAACACATTGTTTATTTCCTATGAAGAAAGGGATATAAAGATTCCCCCCTCCCCCATCAAATAAATGAGAAGACAAGTAGAAAGTTTCTCATCTAAAACATTCTCAAGAAACTACTGATAGGATCAGTGCTGGTGCTGATAGTGATAGCAGTCAGCCCCCTCTCCCCCCTCCCCACCCATTGAATAAACTGGTGACTCCTTGTTATCTCCAGGATCACATGTGAACTCTGTCTTCAGATGTTTGCTCCTGTGTGACCCTGGGCAAGTCACGTAACTCTGCTTCAGTTTCTCAACTGTAAAAATGTAGATGATAATAGCATCTACCTCTCAGATTTATTGTGGAGATCAATGGAGTAAGATTTGTA
>CM053592.1:13004766-13037669 GCA_028646515.1 Pseudochirops corinnae
AGAGAGAGAGAGAGAGAGAGAGAGAGAAGCACATAGCTTTTCCTTTGAATGGTGGATCATTGGCTTAATGACAATTGAGACAATCATACCTGATATCAAAACTCAAAATAATATCAAATTGCTTTCCCAGAGATTTAACCCAAATAACAAAATTTAATTAATCCCAGCTTAGGACCAGGCTATTATTTTTTTTTCATGTTTTACAATAACAATTAACAATAAGCACAAAAAAGTCCTTGTATTCTTTATCCTTTCTAGTTTAAGTCCATCCTGGGGCAGAATTCATTAGGAAATAACAGTAATCACATTCTAGAAAATATTGTGAATACACAATGGTTTTCCCAACAGTAAGTTGTTATCCATTTTAGAGCAAAATATACCTGATTAAACATTTAACAGTTTTCAAACACCAGCTCAATTGATAATCTAACAGCATCCAGATTAAAAAGAGAAGTTAATCTTCTAATGATATAATCATAGCACCCCCTAGGTATAATTTTTCTTTCAAATTAACAGCTTTTCTTATTCAATATTCCCCCAAATCACAATACAAAAAACTTAGAAGTCTAATAATAACATTAATATTATTATAGATTAAAAAACACACAACACAAAACTTTTTGCCAGTGAAATAGTATTAGTTTGGTTGAATGCATGCTAAATCCTCTTATGTAGAAAGTCACCATCTATCAATTTGGCATTCTATATCAATCAGTTTCAAAAACCAATATAGAGTTATTATACTTCATAAAAGGAATAATAGCTAGAATTTATATGGCACTTACAATGTGCCAGGCCCTGGGCTGAGCACTTTACAATTATTATGTCATTTGGTCCTCATAAAAATCCTGGGAGGAAGGTTCCATTATTATCCCCATTTTATAGTGAGAAAACTTATACTTCCAGAGTGAAGGGACTTGCTCAAGGCCACAAAGCTAGTATCTGACATTGGATTTGAACTCAGGTTTTCCAGATTCATGCAGTTTCTAAGCACATAGTCTTAATCGTCAAATATCAAATGTATTTTGCATGAAGTTCCGTTTTTACAGCAATTATCCTAATAGAAGAATATATCCCTATTCAAATGAGACCACATTATAATTTAATTTCAGATAAACTTCAATCAAATTGGATTTACACATTGAAACACTCAATTTTCTTAAGAGCCATTAGCTATGAACTCCTCCAATAAAGAGCCTTCTGCTTTCACTTGGGTCACTTTCTGAGATCAGTGGTGACAGTCTCATATTTCTAGCCCTCTCTCTTTGGAACCCAGGAGGCTCTAATGATTGGAACAAGCCTCTGTAATGGTCTTTCAAGGACAAAATTCTAATAAGCTATACTCAAATAATTCCATACTGTACATTTATTTCTACAATTTCCATTTCATAAATGTTATAACTTGATAGAACACTGTCTATCTGAAGTTGCCAATAGGCACTTCTCCAAAAAGCTTCTCATATCCTTTTTATATCAAAAAGCTTGTCAAACTACTTGTCAAAACTCCAGATCTTACTTCTCATTCATACTGTCAGTGCAAAAGGCCTCTACCTTTTTAGAAACATTCTACCCATTCTCTCTCTGTTTCTCAGTTAGTTTTCTTTATACCAGTGGTTCTCAACCTTCCTAATGCCGCGACCCTTTAATACTCGTATGTGGGCGTGTCTGCATGTGGGTGGACTGGCTTGGAGACAGATAGAGGAGCCGTGTCTCGGTTCCTAAGACCATTGGAAATATGTGTTTTTGGATGGTCTTAAGCGACTCCTGTGACCCCTGTGAAAGGGTCGTTTGACCCCCAAAGGGGTTGCAACCCACAGGTTGAGAACTGCTGCCATATCCAATACCAACTAATAGCTAAACTTTTACCTCAGGAGTTACAGTCTATTTCAATTTAGGTGACTTTGCTACTAATTTACCTAAACAATTTGGAATCATTTCAAACTAACTTCAGTTCTTTTTATTTTCTAATAGGTGAAATAGCTTTCTACTGGAACAGTATATATCATCCTCCAGGAAGGGGAGAAAGGTGTTTGCTGTTTGTGTTTAATCTTAATCCTAGCTGCAAACCTCCAAAAAAATCCACTTAAACGTTTTAGCAGTTGCAAAAATTTTTAAACCATAATTTGGAAATTTCCCATAAAGATATAACTTATTTTTTTTTTTACATTTTTTAGTCCCTAATTAGTTTATAATGCCATAAATTTCCACAAACCAGAAAAAAAAATCTTCCTTTCCTTTCCTGTCTGTAATTACTCTGTAATCTCCAACTAGTCAGAGTTGTGAAGGTAGAGAAAGAATTTAACCATTTTCCTCCTTATCTCCCATTGAAAGTCTAGTAAAAAAAAAGTCAGTGAGAGTAAGACCATGCTTAGTTATTTTAGATGTGGAACTTGGTCAGTCTTGCTCACATTTTTAAGCTCCCTTTAGGTGATGGATCTCAGATTGATCCTTCTGACTCCTTGGGCCAACTGTCAAGGTGCTATCGCTGTTTACATATTAAGGAAAGTCCATTTATTCCTATGTTTACATAAGGTTTTATTTTAACATCTCAATGGATATTATGTTTTGTCAAAAGCTTTTTAAAAGTTTCTTTTGGTGACTTTTACTTTTTTTATGATTTAAAATATCTTTTATCTTGATAAATTTTCTATTATCAAACCAGTCCTGCCTTCCTGAGATTTGAAAGTCAGAGTCAATCATTTCTTCTCCTCTGTTAGAATGTAAGAGCTTCATCATTGCACAGCCCCTTCCAAATGCTGGAATTCAAACTTTTAAAATCTAATGTTTAAAATATATATATATATATATATATATATATATATATATATATATATATATACACACACACACACATATATATAATAATTATTATTTTTTACATGCACCTGGGAAAAAGATATACAGGCACTGGGGTATGGAGATCCATCTTGCCCTACCAGAAAGTTGCAGGGGAAATCAGGGAGGATATAGGAGAAAGCAGATTGGGGGAAGGGCATTCAGTGGGATTGCTGTTTTGGGGTGGTGGGTAGGGGAAAGATGGGGAGAAAATTTGTAATTCAAAATCTTGTGGAAATGAATGTTGTAAACTAAAAATAAACATTAAAAAAGAGAAAACTATTGAATTAATAAATAAAACTAAGACCTGGTTTTATGAAAAAAACCAATAAAATTGATAGACCTTTACTCAATATGATAAAAAAAAAAAAAGGAAAAAGAAAACCGAATTACGAGTATCGAAAATGAAAAGGGTAAATCTACCTCCAATGAAGAGGAAATTAAAACAATAATTAGGAATTATTTGGCCCAATTGTATGCACATAAATTTAACAATCTTAGTGAAGTGGATGAATATTTACAAAAATGTAAGTTGCCCAGATTAACCAAAGAAGAAAATTGTTTTGAAAAAAAATAAATGAAACATTTCCTGTGCACAGGGAGCTTGCAATCTAACATTGGGTATATGTGCATACCCATGAGCACACACACACATGTATACAGACATATGCACACCCACATGCATGTACATACATACATACATATGTAATGGAAACAGTATGATTTGGGGAGAGAAGATATTTAGAAACTAAAGGAATCAGTAAAAGCTTCATATAGAAGATAGAAATGGAGCCCAATTTTGAGGGAAACTAGGGATACCCCAGAGGTAGAAATGAAAAGAAAGTATTTCAGGCATATTCAGGTCTGAATCACATATTAATGCCAAACTTAACTCCAACATCCCATCAGCTTAATTCACTGAATCTCAAAGTCCAGCTAATGTTCTGTTTTTCACTGATTTTCTTTCTCATTGGTCATCAACCTCTATTAGATTGGAAGTCTTCTTGAGTCCAATGGGCAGAACGGAAGTTTTAAAGAAGCAAAATTAACCTTGAGGTAAGGAAATATCTTCTAACAGATGGAGCTATCTGAAAGGGGGATGGGCTTCCAGAGGAGGCAATAAGATCTTTCCTCCTCTCAAGGTAGTTTACCACTTGTTGGATGTGTTACAGATGTGGGGTGGACCAGGTATTCTCTGAGGCCCCTTCTTTCTATGAATATGGTTATCAAAATTAACTTAGTGTGATTTAGAGGGAGTCTCCAAGTTGTGAAAAGGTTATATTCCAAAAATTCCTTTATAAATTAGTTCTTTGAAACTCATAATGCATTTTTGAGAGAAACAGTATTATAATATTACAAATTGTGGTCACAGACTAGCCCAGGGGTGGGGAACCAGTGACCTCGAGGCCACATATGATCCTCTAGGTCAAGTGTGGACCTTTTACTGAATCCAAACATCACAGAACATATCCCCTTAATAAAAGGATTTGTTGTATAAAACTTAGACTCAGTCAAAAGACCATACCTGAGGACCTAGAAGGCCACCTGTGACCCCAAGGTCAGAGGTTCCCCACCCCTGGATCAGCCTATTGAAAGCCATTACCCATAATGTAGCTGAAATATTGCACATTTTAAAAGTAAGAGAATGTAGTACTGGTCCAAATCCTAGTGATTACATAAATTCAGAGAAAAAAATTAAATCAAAGTAGCTTTTAATTTATCTTGAACACTGGTCCCTGCTCCCCTAGGATGTCCTTACCTTTTCAGGTAATTAAGGATCAATTAATAGGCCTGAGGGAAAGAACCTTCTTGAGGAAAGAAGGCATGTGGTCTGAATAATTTTTCAAAGAAATAAAGAAAATATCAATTTAAATCCATCAAAAATTCATAGATAATCAAATCCATGGGCTAGTTGGGAAGTGGGAAAGAGAGTGCCATATTGGTCTAAAGCCAAGAAAATTAACCCCAAGTCAAGGGAACAAACTCTAAAAGGGAAGAGTAAGTATTGGAGAGATGGTTTGTCTCACAAACTACACTGAATGAGGAGGGTGAGGTTTGGGTTTTTGTTTGTGTGGCAAAAGGATATACATCCCTCCTTCCTCTACTGTGCTGGTGAGGTGGAATGGGAGAAGCTTTATACAAGGAGACTGAGAGTCTGACAGAGACTTTTGTGGGGATTCTGAAAGGAATTCTTAGTCCTCACAAGGGTTTTCAGAGGTCTTTAGCTTCAATTCTTTATAATGTCTACTATCATTTCACAACTAAACTTTTCATCTTCCTTCATGTGAGCATAATACTCATAGTTTAAACAGGGTCTGACTTCCAGATAAAATGAAGGAAGCAGATGTTTCATGGAGTAAGTGGTCAGTTGTTAGAAAAATACAAAAAGGAAGGGTTAGTTTAAAGACCTTTATGCATACACAGATGGTATAATGGATAGATTTCTAGACCTAGAGTCAAAGAGACATGAGTTCAAATCCAACCTCAAACACGTCTATGAGACCCTAGGAAAATCACTTCAATTTTATCTATTTACACCTCTATAAAAGTGGAAACAATAAAGGTTGTGAGGGTAAAAGATATTTGTAAAGTGATTTACAAACCTTAAAGAGCTACAGAAATGCTAACTATTGTTATTATTACATGAGATGGATTTTGCTTGAGATGGAACCTACTGAGTTGTTCAAGAAGGTACAGGTAGTCTGAAAGGTATGGTTCCTCACATTAGCCACAAGATGGCACTGTAGATCAGAACAACTTGACATATCCCCCCCCCCCGCCCCCCCCCCCCCCCAACAACCCCTTCTACCTTCCCCCAAGGATTGTAGTGGAGTGAGTATGGAAGGGGAATGTGCTTCTATCAGGCATGGAATGCATGGAATTTTTGTCAGTCTAGTGTTTGTACCTTGAATCCCACCTTTAATGTTTTTACAATGTAAGGAGGTGATACCCCAGAGAATAAATACATTTTTTAAAATGTATGTCTTTCAGTTGGAGAGATCAAGAAGGAGTTAGGGAAGAAGAATCAAAAGGTCAGAGAGCAAGCTCTTGTAGTTTTAAGGCAAAGATAAGAAAAGAATTCAATGAAAAATTAAAAACTGAAGGTGGCACAAAAGTAGAGAATGGAAGATTTTTAAAATGTCAATTTAAGGAGAAAATTGAACAAAATTTCAAGACTTTATCTCCAGCTTTTCTCTTTGTAAGCCAATGGTCCATCCCATTTATTCAGTTGTCAAGCACACACTGACTATGACCCCTCAGGTGTCAAATGAATGTTAACCATGTGGGTAAGGAATGGGAGGGTAACAGTAATTCCTGAAAAATCCTAGAAGATTGTTCTTCAATTGTTTATAGTAGCTCCAATTAAGTTCAGACTTAGAGCTCTCTCCATACAAACCACAGACTTTGTAGTTTTAAATTAACCAGGACTCAGGGCTGTGACTGGTACCATTCCATTTCTTTGACACAGGACTCACTGACCGAGCCCTGATTAATGGCTGATACTGGTATGTCTTTCTAAAATGTCACGTAGAATTTTAATGGTGATGAAAGGCCTACAGAGGCGAGGAGATGCTACACTATTGGATTAATTTCCTCTTGTTCCATATTTATAGACCTACTTAACCCTTTAATAATAAATTCTGAAAGAAGTATTTAATAGAATTCTAACAGGGAATTTGAATGCCTAGGGCAAATAAAGTTTAGGGATTAGATAGGTGGGGGGGGAGGGGTGGAACATGACCATGGTTTGGGAGTTTACTTCCCAGCCAACTGCTTGTTCATGGTCTAAGCTGTTTTTTTCCCTTCTCCAGGCAGAACAAGGGACAGAAAAGTATGTCACTTTTTTTTTTGGTTCTGAAGTCTTCTGTGGTTGGAAAAGGGTCTGGGAGACCATGCTCTGATGTGCCACTCATTTCTGAGCTGTCTGGGAACTGTGTTACTTCTCTGCTAAGGGTTGCACCTTCTCAGGTGGAGCAATATTTCTCCAGTTGCTCCCATTCCTACGTGCTTCCTGTTGTAGGACAGACTCACCATGGGCATATAACTTCCTCACACTTGTGGTCCTTGGGTAGAGGAACACTATGGGGAGGAAGTATCCTAACTTCAGTGCCAAAGGGCAGAACTTCAATTGCATAACCCTAGTTATGATTCTGAACTTTAATCTTACCTCTAGAATTTATTACAGTCCTGCTAAATCAGTATAAAAATATAAACTTGAAAAGGATATAGCAGAAAATTGTTGCTGAAATGAAACTAGTAGGGAGTCTATGTAGAAAACAGCTTTGTTGTTGCTGTTCTTATTTTTAGCAGACATGACTTGAAATATTAAAATTCTACTCACCCAGACATAACATTCTTTACTCTTTAGGCAAAGGTTTTAGTCATCTAACATGTTGCTGCAAGCAAGGTATTAGATCAAGTAAGCTATTAGGAGACAAACACCTTGAAGAGACCCAGTGCCAGCTGCAAGGAATGTCAGTTAGTTACATGATTCTTTTTCCATTGGCATTTTGCAACAGCAAAGATTTCTTCACCATTTTGACAAAGAGCAAGTTCAATGTTGGGCATCCCCCCACCCATGAGTACTTATACACAGCCATGAAGTCAACCTTCCTTCTGTGTATTGCTGCCTTATGGCATCATACAGAAGTTAAAAGATTTTGACATTGAGTGCCACACTCATTGTGGTTACAGTTGACAAAAAGGGAACAATGCTCTCATTTCCATGGCGTCTTTCCAAGTATAAGAACATTTTGTGAACATGTAACTCAGTGCCTGACGTGTTAAGGAGGCAAAGAGAGAAGTTCCGTTGTACATAGCAACAGCCACATTCTAAGGATAATCCGCTGTGGTAGACTTAGCTACTCTGATGAAGAAATGATCCAATATGATTCCAAAGGATACATGATGAAAAATCCTGCCTATCTCCAGAGCAAGAACTGATGAACTCTGAATACAGATAGAAGCAGACTTTAAAATAATCTTTATTGTTTTCTTTTGCTTATGTTTTCTTTTGCAACATGATTAATATGGAAATGTTTTACATGACCTCACATGTATAATCAAAATTAAATTGCCAATACCCCTTATAGGGCTGTATTCCAAAGAGATCATAAAAATGGGAAGAGGACCCACATATACAAAAATATTTATAGCAGTTTTTTCTGTAGTGGCCAAGAACTGGAAATTGAGGGGATGCCCATCAATTGGGGAATTGCTGAACAAGTTGTGGTATATGAATGCAATGGAATACTATTGTGCTATAAGAAATGATGAATAGGCAGGCATCAGAAAAGCCTGGAAAGAGTTATATGAACTGCTGCTAAGTGAAGTGAGCAGAACCAGGAGAACATTATACACAGTATCAGCCACAATGTGTGATGACTGACTTTGATAGACTTAACCCTTCTCAGAAATACAAGGACCTAAAATAATTCCAAAAGGCTCATGATGGAAAATACCATCCACATCCAGAGAAAGAACTATGGAGTCTGAATGCAGAGTGAAGTAGCCTATTTTCTCTGTTTTCTTTCTCGTGGTTCCTCCCATTCATTCTAATTCTTCTATACAACCAGATTAATGTGAAAATATGTTTAATAAGAATGCATATGTAGGGCCTATATCAGATTGCATGCCATCTTGGGGAGAGAGGAGAGGAGGAAAGGGGAGAAAATATAAAACTTATGGAAGTGAATGTTGAAAACTAAAAATAAATAAATTAACTTAAAAGAAAAAATAAATTGCTAGCCTTCTCAATGATGAGGGAGGGGTAAAAGGGAAGGAAAGAATTTAGAACACAAAATTAAAATTTAAAAAGACTGTTAATTTTTTACATGTAACTGGAAAGTATTTAATGAAATAATTTAAAATAGAGAGAGATTCTCCATTACTTTTCTTGATAGCTTAGATTCTAACTCTCCTACTTAATGATAAAAACTTGTTGATGAAAATAACTCCTTAAAATTTAGAATTGGGCAAGGGAAACTAATGACTTCATAAGATTTCAAAAAATAACAAAACATTCAAAAGAATGAAAAATAGAAGAAAATCTAAAACATCTCACTAGAAAAAAACAATTGACTTGTAAAACAAGTTGAGGAAAAATAAAGTGAGAATTGTTAGACTACCTGAAAGTTATGATACAAATATTAAACATTATACTTCAAGAAATTATTGAAGAAAATTGCCCTGAAGTTCTAGATTGAGAGAAGAAAATAGAAATTGAAAAATCCACCAATTACCACCTGAAAGAAATCCCAAACTGAAAATTCACAGGAACATTATAGTTAAGTTTCAAAGCTCTCAGGTCAAGAAGAAACTATTACAAGCAACTAGAAAGAGACAATTTAAGTATTGTGGAGCTACAATCAGGATAACACAAGATTTAGAAGCTTCTACATTAAAAGACTCAAGGGCATGGAATATAATATTCTGAAGAGCTAAGAAGCTAGATTTGCAACCAAGAGTAACCTAACCAACAAAGTTGAGTGTAATCCTACCAGGGAAAAAAATGGGTTTTTACTGAACTAAAAGACATTGAGATATTCTTGAAGAAAAGACCTGAATTGAACCGAAAATTTAACCCATAAGAATCAGGAGAAATAGAAGAAGATAAACATGAAAGACTAACTATAAGGGATTTAATAAAGTTAAATTGTTTACTTCTTATAGAAGATAATAATACTTGCAACTCTTAAGAATGTCAAATAATTGGACAAATATTAATTGTTCATGGATCAGCAGGGCCAATAAAATAAAAATTATAATTCTTCCTAAATTAATCTACTTATTCAGTGCTATCCCAAATAAATTATCAAAAGTTATTTTATTGAACTAGAAATATAATAATAAAATTCATTTTGAAGAATAAAAAGTCAAGAATATAAAAGGAACTAAAGGAAGAAGGGTTATCAGTACCAGAACTCAAGCTATATTATGACAGTAATTATCAAAACTATCTAGAACTGGCTAAGAAATAGACAGGTAGATCAATAGAAGAGAGTAGACTATATAATTTATAACAGCAAATAAATATAATAGACAAGAGTAACGACAAGATTTGGGGATAAGAATTCATTGTTTGGTAAAAATTGTTGGGAAAATGGAAATCAGTATGGCAGAAACTGTACATAGACCAATAACTTATGCCATTTACCAAAATTAGGTCAAAATGGATATATGACCTGGATATGAAGAGAAATTACAAGAAAATTTGAAGAACATGGAACATATTTCTTACCAGACTTGTGGACAGGTGAACAATTTGTGAATAAACAAGAGATAGAGAGCAGACCGAGGTGTAAAATAGATAACTTTGATTACATTAAATTAAAAAAGATTTTGTACAAATAAAACAAATGTAGCTAAGATCAGCAGGAAAGCAGAAAACTGGGGGAAATGTTTATCGATAGCTTCTCAGATAAAGTATCATCTAAAATATATAAAGAACTTGGTAAAATCTATGAGAGTATAAATTTTTCCACAATTGATAAATGGTCAAAGTATATTAATAGGTAGTTTTTGGAGGAAGAAATTAAAGTTATATATAATCATATGAAATTATTCTAAATCATTATTTATTAGAGAAATGCACATTAAAACAACTTTGAGATATCATCTCATACCTATCAGATTGGCTATAATGATAGAAGAGGAAAATGGATAATATCAGAGGGGGTATGGAAATATTTGGACACTAATACACTGTTGGTGGAACTGTGAACTGATCCAATCATTTTGGAGAGCAATCTGGTATTACTGATTTATTTAGCTGCCTATAACTTTTGACCATGTAATACCACTATTAGGTCTATTTCCCAAGGTGATTAGGGAAAAAGGAAAAGAACTTTTGTGTTCTAAAATATTTATAGCAGATCACTTTGTGGTGGCAACAAATTTGAAATTGAGGCGATGCCCATCAGTTAGGGAATGACTGAATAAGTTGTGGTATATGGTTGTGATAAAATGAGAGTACATTGTAAGAAATAATGGGCAGGTTGATTTTAGGAAAACAGGGAAAGGCTTGTATAAAATAATGAAGGGTAAAGTGGAGAGAAGAACCTAGATTACATTTTATACAGTAACAGCAATATGCTTGAAGAGTAAATGTGAATGACTGAGCAATTCTGAGTTGTATAAATATTCTAATCAACTACAAAGGACCTGTGAAAGGAGATATTATACACCTCTAGAAAAAGAACTATGGAGCTATGTATTATATAGTCTATTCTTGCCTCCCTGTGAGTCATATGTAGATAGAATCATGTGGATATATGTAACCAACATGGACCAAGCAACAAGAGCAACCCACCATATTCCCCTACATGTACAAATTATTACATTTTCAGTGTGAGCATTTATATGTCAAAATTGGCAACAGCTACAAAGCAGGATTTGATTTGTTGTTTGGCTAGACATAATAGAGTGATGGAGAAAATGTTAATAACATAGATTAAAGTGTGTAAACACAATTTTTCTCCCCTACAGGGCCTGGTTTTCTTGCTGATCATGGATCTACTTTATCAGCTGAGAATCTTGCCTCATACTTTACAGAAAAAAAATTGAGGCCATTTCTTCTTTTCTCTTCTTCTCCATTTCTTGGCACTCATGTGCCTTCTTCCACTATTTCTTCCTTCAGTCCTTTCACATGAAGTCGTCCCAGCTTCCAATCAGATTGCTCCCTTCTTTTATCCCCACTTGTTTACTTTTTTTTTTTTTTTTTTTTTTTTTTGGTCTCTGCCTCTCTATTGACATCTCTACTGCCTACAAATGTGACTGTCTCTCTCATCCTGAAGAAGCCCTCAACTGATCTTTCCAACCCCACTATTGTCCCATGTCTCTTTTACCTGTTGTGGGTAAACTCCTCAAAAAGGCTGTCTAAAGTAGGTGCTTCCACTTTCTCTTTGTACTCTCTTAGCCTCTTAAAATTCAACTTCTGACCTTGTCATTCAACTGAAACTGCCCCCTCCAAAGTTAACAATAATCAGTTAGTTGCAAACCCCAAAACCTTTTCTCCATCCTCCTTCACCTTGACCTCTCTGCAGCCTTTGTACTGCACTCTCCTTTTAGCCTTTCTTAATTCTAGTGTCTTCCCTTTCTTAAATATTTGCTATTTATTCTGTATATAGTGTATTTGTACATATTGGTTTATTTGTTTTCCCCATCAGATTGTGAACTCCTTAAGGGCAGGGACTATCTTTTGTACCCCCCTCCCTTTATATATCTATGTCTGTCTATATCTATGTCTAAGTATATCTATGTCTATGTCTATGTGTATGTCTATGTCCATGTTCATGTCCATGTCCATGTCTATGTCTGTCTATGTCTATGTCTCTGTCTATGTCCATGTCCATGTCTATGTCTGTCCATGTCTATGTCTGTCTATGTCTATGTCCATGTCTATGTCCATGTCTATGTCCATGTCTATGTCTGTCTGTCTTTGTCCATGTCCATGTCCATGTCCATGTCCATGTCTGTCTATGTCTATATTTATATCTATCTATACAAATAGATATATATGTATATGTGTGTATATGTATATATGTATGTGTACACACATATAATATATACATACATATGTTTGTGTATATATATTGATATCTATATCTATGTATTGGAAGAACTTGTCACGGTGCCCGACAAATGTTTATTGACTCACGGATTAGATTAACCTTTAAAGCCTCAGTTCTTCCTTTGAGTTAGTTTCTCTTAACTGCTTTGTTTAGAACTTTCAACTTTCAATGTTGATAGTTTCAATGTGAGCCTGGGAAAATTAACCTCTTGTCTACCTCAGTTTCCTTCGCTGTAAAATGGGGATAATAATACCATCTATTTCACAGGGTTGTTGTAAGAAGCAAATGAAATGATATTTGCACAGTGCCTATAACATGGTTGGTCTTTAATAAATCCTTGTTCCCCTTTCTCCCCCTCTCCTCATGCCTCCCCATGTTCTTCATAGTCATTGTTTCTTAGGGTTCATCATGTTTATTAAGGGTGTCCTGACATAGGCCAAGACCCTGTTAGTTCAGGCTTGATTTTGGAATGAAATGAGGCACTTGTAGGTCGTTCTATTGTTCGCAAAGGGAGCTTTGCTTATGCATAGCATAGAAATTATTTCCAATAAGCCTATTCCAGCCAGACCTTAGAGCCCTCACTGCCAGATGAAAAAATGCCTGGTCAGCAAAGCAGGGTGTAGGGTAGGGGTGGGGAACTTGCAGCCTTGAGGCCACAGAAGTGAACTCCACATAGGTGAAACTTTTATGCTCTCTTATGAGAAGGAAGACATATCATTACAGCCAGAGGCTACCAGGAAGCTGTGAACAAGAAAGGTTATGCTTGAGCCTCAGCCTCCTGGGCCAATCAAGTTCTGGGGATAGCTTTGTCCTGTTGCAGGAAATGACTAGCCTACCTCATGTTAACACCCTGCCTGGTAAATAGTGTCCTATCATAACATACACATACAACAATGTGTTTAGCTATTCCCAATTGATGATGAATTATTGACTTTGTTTCTTGCTCTTTGCTACCATAAAAAAAATGCTGCTATACATATTTTGTACCTTTCTTTCTATCTTTGACTTCCTTGATGTTATATGTCTTAGTAATGGTTATCTCTGAACCCCAAGTTATGTGTATTTCCGCTGCTCTACATTCCCTCTGAAGTGATGTTCTGTCTTCTTCCCAAAATCCTCTACAGTTTGCAATTCTTTTGACAACTGTTTGTTCATGTCATTTGATGACTTATCCACTGGGGAGTGACCTTTGGTATTTGTGGTAGTTTGCTATATTGGTAATAGTTCTCCATAGGTCTTGGATATCAGACAAGGAGTGATACTTTTTAACAATGGGAGAGAAAGTAGCTGCTTTTGAAAGCACTTTGTGCAACAGATAGTATTTTGAAAATAATTTTTTGGAAATGTTTTAATCATTATGCAGTTTTTGTTGTCCTAATCTGTTTACTATGTGTGTATATCTATCTATCTGTCTATCTATCTATCTATCTATCTATCTATCTATCTATCTATCTATCTATCCATCCATCCATTCATCCATCTATCCATCCATCCATCCATCTATCCATCCATCCATCTATCTATCTATCTATCTATCTATCTATCTATCTATCTATCTATCCATCCATCCATCTATCCATCCATCCATCCATCTATCTATCTATCTATCTATCTATCTATCTATCTATCTATCTATCTATCATCTATCTAAAACTACTTCCATAGCCAAACATTAAAATTTTGAAAACAGACATTTCTAACTGGTTAAATTTTTTCCAAATGAAGACTTTAAGTGGGCTTTGCATTTACCTGTGAAAAATATAAAAATCTGACACCTTTGAGATTTGTTTATACAAATAGCTAATTGCTGGGAAAATGGGAAATTCCTAGCTAGAATTAAACTAAAATATTTTAAAAATTGATGAAAGGGATTGAAACCTGTTTATCTTGATTTAATAAGCACAGCCAATGATACACTTTTTCCATTTGGAGCTGTGTATTGTTCTAAGATAGTTTTTCTAGCTATCGTAGCAATTAAAACCCAGTACTGAAATAAAATAAATATGGAACCAATATCACATGTTTAATTTGTAAACAAATGTGAATGTATTGGGAGTACAGGCTCACATTTATTTTACTGACAGGAGCATAAACAAAACAGGTTGGAGACCACTGATATAGAGAGGACTGGACTCTACCCTCAATGGGTTTTACATGTAAGAAAGACAACACTCAAGATTTCAGCATCCTGTTATAATGTTAGTCTAAATTTTAACTTCAGAGTCAGAAAGGATCTATTTTTTCCTAATATGGGGAATATTCTCTTGCCCATGCAGTCTCTGGAAATATTACCCTTCTAGTCATATGGTAGATAATATACTGACTCTGGATATAGAGGAAATGACTTCAAATACTTCCTCAAAAACTTAGTACTTGTATGACCTTAGGCAAGTTACTTAACTTCTCATCTGCAAAATGGGAGGGCTAGACTGTGTTGTCTATAGGATCTTTTCCAGCCCTGGCTCTATAATTCTGTCATCTTGTCCTGTAGCACCTAATATGGTGGTTCTCTGGGGAAAAGGGTTTGCTTATCTCTCAGCATCATTGTGCACAAAGACCTTACCTTTTCTCTTGCATATGCCACTCTTCCAAAACCGCAAATTTTCAGGTGCAAGGAAAACACCACATGGTGGTGCTAACTCTCTGGATATTGCTACGTGGAAATGAGACAGGAAGTTTTTAGAGCCCTCATGCTCTCACACACTGTTTTGCCCTTTTCCTGGGGCAGGCCCATAGTTTTGGCAGTGCATGAGGATGGAAAGCAGCCCATTACCTAGAGAGTCTGACTATACCTGAGTCAGAAGGGGAAAATCAGGGTATTGAGTGATTTCAGTGTTAGGGAGGTTCTTGTTGAAATTACAGGCATTTGGGGAGGCATTTCCAAGTTTTCAAAAGGGAAGTGGCCAGATACTATATCTTCTCAAGGTAAAGTAACAAGGAAGGTATTCTCAAGGAAGTGAGAGTCAGGAATCACAGCCACTGAGGATTTTTAGGTATGGTGGAGTAAGAAGACCTGGGTTTGATTAATTTCTTTGAATTTCAGTTTCCTCACCTATAAAATGGAGATGGGGGGGGGGGGGGATGATGGTAGGGGAAGGGGGATAGCCATGCCTTCATTATCTGGACTGGAGGATCAAATGGAGACCATGCATAGAAATCTTTGTAGACCTTAAAGTGCTGAGTGTGAAAAGTAGGGACTGAGGCTTCTCAGTCCTCTATAATTCTACATATCACCTACTGTGGCTTGGGTTTTTATATTTTTATTTTGCCACAACCAGGTGATAGAATGTTGGAATGAATGGAATGAATGAATGGAGGAAAAATAATTTGTCAAACACCTACTATGTGTCGGATATTGTGTTAATTATTAGGAATTTAAACTAAAGAGAGAGAGAAAAAGAGAAAGAGAATCTTCAAGAAGCATACATTATTTTTAAAATTGTTTTTATAGCACCATAGTATCCCTTAGTATTCTTCCCAAAGAGTCACCATGTAATAGCATTTTCACACACACACACACACACACACACACACACACACAGAGTTTTATTTTCCCCCATTACATGTAAAATCAATTTTAACATGTTCTTTAAAATTTTGGATTCTAAATTTTCCTTTCTCACTCTTCCTCCTCTTCCCTCATTGAAAAGGCTGGCTATTTGATATAGTCATACATGTGCAACCATGCAAAACATTTCTATAATAGTTATGTTGTGAAAAAAAATACAGACCAAAAAAAAAAAACCCTAAGAAAAACAGAGAAAGTTTTAAAAAGAATGTTTTGATTTCCATACAGACACCATCAGTTCTTTCTCTGGAGATGGATAATGTTTTTATTACAAGTCCTTTGGAATGATTTAGGATCATTGTATTCCAGAGAATAGCTAAGTCATTCACAATTGATTATCATATAATAAGGCTGTGACAGTATACAGTGTTCCCTTGGTTCTGCTCATTTCACTTTGTATCAGTTTATGTAAGTCTTTCCATGTTTTTCTGAGAGCATCTGGTTGATCATTTCTAATATAATTACATACTACAACTTGTTCACCATTCTCCAATTGATGGACATCCTTCAAGTTCCAGTTCTTTGCCACCACAAAAAAAGCTACTATAAATATATATATATATTTTGCACAGAGAGGCTGTTTTCCTTTTTTTTTTTTTTTTTTTTTTTAAATCTCTTTGGGAAACAGATCTAGTGCCATAACCAGTGAAGAATAAAATCACTCCCTTACTTGCAAGTCAAAGTGTCTTAGTTTCTGGGTTCCTTTACTACTGGACTGGGACAAGCAGGTTCTTCCTCAGGGCTTCCTCCTTTCTGGGTTTGGCTGATGGCTTTTGCAACCTTTTTAAGCTTATAAGGTAGCAGTCTGGTTGTTCCATTTTATTTATTCCTTCGCCTAAGATCAGAGAAGAATAAACACAGCAGAGATCAAGAAAAATCATATTCACATAGTGGCCTAGGTGGGGAGATAAAGTCCCAAGCCCTCCTTCTCTCCCCCATGCAGATACTTATAGGATCCCTTCCCTGAAACACCACAAGGAAAGAGTGATTTTTCATGTTTGTATCTTTTGTTTGCACATTCAGTGCAAACCTCTCTAAAAGACTTCTTTGCCATTCAGTGAAAAGACAGTAAAATAGTCACAGAATCCCTGGACATGCTCTCAATCTGGGCCAGGGGACTATTGAACCTCACAAAGTACTAACAGCAGGAGGCTTATTGGCATCCATGTGGGCTGACAGCAGGAAGACTGTTATGTACTCTCTATGCACTGGGCTATGGTCAGTCCTCTGTTATGCACAAAAGACAAAAATGAACAGAAAGCAAACAATGTTCAGAAATGAAAATTCAGGGAAAAGACACAGGAGAAGAATGAGGTTCCCCAGCTCTGAATTTAGCATACCTCAGAGTTCTAGAAAATCCAATGTCTTGTTAATGGTTCTATAATCTAGAGCTAAGCAGCTAGGTGGCCCCAGACACAAGCAGTATGACCCTGGACAAGTCATTTAACTCTGTACCTCAGTTTCCTCATCTGTAAAATGAACTGTAGAAGGAAATAATGGCAAACCACTCTAATACCTTTGCCAGAAAACCCTAAATAGGAGATGACTGAAAAATGACTGAACAACAATGAATATGTTTCTATGATTGAGTCTCTACCTGTGGCCATTCACAGGACTTCTTCTTATGATTCCCAGTACAGCTGTTTAATATCAGTGGCTGGATTTTTGGCACCTATTGAGGGCTACTGAAATTTTCCAGCTTTTATTGTCATGTATAATGAAAGCTAAAGAAAAGAAGGACATAATGGGATGCAGACTTTGCACAGATTCTCATTGCTAGGAGGTGGAGCATCATTGTATCTTATACCCAGGCCCTTCCAAATTGAGAAATCTGGACCTACTCTTGGAAGGAGCTGATCTCTGACATTAGAAAATGTTCTGGGTGGGCAGGTCAAACAAATGATAGGATAAAAGCTGTCATTTCTATGGTACTGCAGGGTTTTTAAACCACTTGAGAAATGTCATTTCATGTAAACCTCTTCAACCCCTCACCTCCACCTTCTTTTAGCTCCTTTTTATATATTTTCCCATGAGCATGTAAGCTTTTTAAGCCTCTGTCTTTCTGCTTTTTTGTATCCTCAGTGTTCAGCACTCTTTCTGGCACATAGTAGGTTCTTAATAAATGTTTAGTACCTGCCTGGCCACTCTTACCACATTGGAGAGATGGTTACAGAGTAGACTGGAACTCCAGAAGTCTTTGGGAACTGACTCACTCACTGCAGTTCCCATTAGATCAAAAACCAGCCTGTTCTACAAGCCAGCTCCTTGGAATGCCTCTGAACTTGAGTGATCATCTTGTGAGAGACAGCAAAGGCTTAAGTTTCCACAGAACTGCTAAAAACTACTAAAGTCTACACCCATCCCAGTTTGTAACTGCTTAACCCAAGTGGCCACGTACACACAAGCCATACTAAATGGTAGCTATGATAGGCTAAGGCTGTCCTAATTGATCAGTTTGGTTGGTGGATTCACCCACTCTTCTCCTGACTGTACCCACGTAAATGGAGAGATCACATCATTCTGCCTCAGGAAAGATCCTGGGAGGTTCAGTTCACAGAAGACTATTCCCTAAGGACAACCTACCCTTGATACCAATGAGACCTCACTGTAGTCTGGACAAATCAATCCTTCTGTGAGCCAGTGCAGGACATGGCTCAGGACCATGCTAATTTGTGACATTCTGTGGAGAACTTCCATTGCTCCCAGGTGTGAGTATCCTTGACAACTATGTTCTTGGTTGTCACTGACAACCATGATGTTCTTGGATCTGTGTGGGGAACACAAGGCTCACAAAGTGAGTGAGAGAGAGTGCAAGGCTCTTATTGTTTTAGGGGTGATGTCCTTCAATCTCTGATTCCTACCAACCTGTGCCAGAGTATACCAGGTAGTCTCAGTGAGTTAAGAAAGCCAGATATCAGAGCTTGTGTTACCAGAGTGCTTTGTAGTTTAAAACATGATTTTAAAGGCGATATGGTATCGTGGAACTAGGACTAACTCAAGTCACAGGTTATGGGTTCAAATTCTTGGACCTTGCTTTCCTCATCTGTAAAATGGGGGGTTTAGATTCCATGATCTGGGAGGTCCCTCCAAGCTCTAGAACCAGTGAGTCTGTCCTTCATAGCAATTCAAAGGAATTGAACTTTATTAAAAGGTCAAAAGGAAGGGTTCAAAGTGGAGGCATCAATAAACAGGCGAGTATTGCAATTGAAATACCAAGAGTTATCAGAAGGGGAATAATTGGAAGAGGAGGGAAGCTCATCATATCTCACGAGTGAGCAATCACTGAAGTACAGCCTACGTCTGGTATCTGTGCGACATCAAAACATCTAGTGAAAGTCCTCCTGCACAGTGGGCAGACCCTCTGTGCAAAACCTAAGGCCATGGATAAGAATCACATAGGTTGAAAATGAGCAGGTGGCTGGTGATCTGATCCACTGTAAGGAATGCTCCGAAGTAGGAAAATAGTTGATTCATCATAATGATAGGCGTGTAGCACTGTTTTTTATTAACCTACCTATACCAATTGAGAGAATGAAGGTTTGGGTGAATATTTCAAGGTGTGATTTAAGAAGGAAACTAGGTAGCTCAGTGCCTAGAGTGTTGGCCCTGGAGTCAGAAGACTGACCTCAGACACTCACTAGCTATATGACACTGGGTAAGTCACCTAATCTCTGTTTGCTGGAGAGGGAAAAGATACTCTAGTTCCTTTGCCAAGAAAGCCCCATACAGGGTCATGAAGAGTCAGAAAGGACTAACCACAGCTCAGCTCATTTTCAGGAGCTCCCATCATGCTCCTCCCTGTCCTCCCCCCATCCTTCAGCCTGCTACTTGCTTATTACCTGATTAATTCCTTCACTGGACTCAAAGAATATTTAGTAGCCATGAGTAGTAACTTCCTCAGAAAGAATTCAAAATGCAAAACTGCTTTCATTAATTACTAATAAATTAGATCCAACCTCCTACTCTGAGAAAACAGGAGGAATTTCTTTTCCAATAAGCTTTCTCTCTTCTCAGTCTGTAACCCCAGTCTCTCGGGCTTACATAAACATCAGCGTGGCCCCTTCCTTATTTGTTGACCGTAGTTAGTAATATGTAGGTAAATGTTTCTACCTTGCATTGACTGTAAGGCAGGGCTGCTATCCCTGTGTTCTGGAAAAGTCACAGGAAAGGGGTTATCAACCAGAATTGCTGACTCCTCTAAAATGCTCAAAAATTCAGTTCTCTCAAGATGGCGGTCAGAGTTTTCCAGGATTTCTCAGAATGTCTTCTCCACCGAATATCTTTTCCCCAGAGTAAGAATTAACTCAGCAAGCTTCTCATGAGGAATAAAATACAATTCAATTCACTTAGTTCTCCTATGGAATGACAATTAAGTTCAGTTCTCTAAGAGAGTCTCTGGACTCTCTTAAAAATAATAGAATATTCTCCAACTTCCCCTCAGAGGCCCACACATCTTGACAATCAAAATAACCCTTCAGTGAACTCTCTCATCCCCTCCTCTATGCCTGTACCTCCTACACTCTATGATTTCACAGCAATAGCTTCCTTGTACTATAGACCTCTGATGTTTGACAGTTAGAGGTGTGATGGAATGTTAGTTTACTATCCCATGAAGGAGATTCCCCAAAGGGAATGGACAAAGATGACTCTTTGGGAATGATGCTGAGAATGGAAGTGAATAATTCTAGGAACTCAAGGCCACATCCCTCCTTTAAATGATTGAGATACTGGTAGAGCTTGAATGTCTTTGCATTACAATGAAGTTTCTATTGTAGGCTATGAGTCAAGGTCCCATACAGATGGGCCAGATCCCTTTATCCTGCTAGTGACAAGACTACCATATGTTTGCTCACTGACTTTGCTGAAAGATCAAACACTAACCTTTTATTTTTTTTATTTTATATTTTCTTTTCCCCCAATTACATGCAAAAACAAATTTTAACATTCATTTTTGAAACTTTGAGCTCTAAATTCTCTCCCTTCCTCCCTCCCCACACCCCTCATTGAGAAGGCAATCAATTTGATCAGGTTATATATGTGTACTCATGTAAAACACATTTCCATATTAGTCATGTTGTAAAAGAAAGAATAGATAAAAAACCCTCAAGAAAAATAAAATTTTAAAAAGTCGTTTCCATTTGTATTGACACCATTAGTTCTTTCTCTGGGAAAGGATTGCATTTTTCATCATAAGCCCTTTGGAGTTGTCTTCAATCATTGTATGGCTGAGAATAGTTAAATTGTTCACAAATGATCGCTTTACAATATTGCTGTTACTACGTACACAGTATATTTAACTTTATATCAGCTCATGTAAGTCTGTGTTTTTCTGAGAGCATGCTGCTCATTATTTCTTATATCACTATAATTTTCCTTCACAATCACACACCACAATCTGTTCATCCTTTCCCTAGTGATGGGAATCCCCTCAATTTCCAATTCTTTGCCAGCAGAAAAGAGCTGCTATAAATATTTTTGTACAGATAGGCCCTTTTCCTTTATTTTTTTATTTTTTTATTTTTTTAAATCTCTTTTGGGATATAGACCTAGTGGGTCGAAGGGTATGCAGAGTTTTACAGCTCTTTGGGCATAGTTTTAAATTGCTCTACAGAATGTTTGAATCTGTTCACAACCCCACCAATAATGTCTTAATATCTCAATTTTCCCACATCCCCTCTACCATTTGTCATTTTTTGTCCTGTTACCCAGTCTAATAGGTATGAGGTAGTACCTCAGAATTGTTTTAATTTGCATTTTTCCAGTCACTAGTGTTCACAAACATTTTACTTATATAACTATGAATAGCTTTGATTACTTCATCTGAAAACTATTCTTATCTTTTGATGATTTATCAGTTGGGGAGTGGCTCTTATTTTTATAAATTTGGCTCATTTCTCTACATATTGAAAAATGAGGCTTTCATCAGAGTAACTTGCTTCATTTTTTTCAGTTATCATTTCTAATTCTATTTCCCTCCATCCTATTCCCCCCTGCTGTTTATTCTATTTTCTCTCTCCTTTCAACCTGTCCCTGCTCAAAAGTGTTTTGCTCCTGACTGCCACCTCTCCCAATTTGCCCTCCCTTCTATCATAACCCCCCTTCACTGATTCCCTTCCCCTCCTACTTTCCTATAGGGCAAGATAGATTTCTAAGGTTCACTCACTTATCTCCACCTCCCACCTCTTCTCCTCCACTGTAAAAATTTTTTCTTCCCTCTTTTATGTGAGATAATTTACCTTATTCCACCTCTCCCTTTCCCCTTTTCCCAAAACATTCCTCTTTCTCGCTCCTTAATTTTATTTATTAGATATCACCTCTTCATAGTCAACTCAATGCTGGTGCCCTCTGTCTACATATACTCCTAACTGCCCCAATAGTAGAAAGTTTTGATGAATTACAAGTAGCATCTTCCTATGTAGGAATATAAAATTATTAAGTGTTTTATGATTTCCCTTTCCTGTTTACCTTTACATATTTCTCTGTGTTTTGTATTTGAAAGTCAAGTTTTCTATTCATCTCTGGACTTTTCATCAAGAACATTTGATTTACTGAATTTGATTCATGAGATATTTTGATTCACTGAATGTTCACTGAATGTTCACTTCTCCCCTCCCCCAAAGGATTATAATCAGTTTATTTGGGCAAGTGAGTCTTGGTTGTAATCCTAGCTCTTTGCCTTTCAGAATATCATATTTCAAGTCCTCTGAATCTTTAATGTGGATTCTTTAATGCTAAATCTTGTGTGATCCTGACTGACTCCATGATACTTGAATTCTTTCTTTCTGGCTGCTTGCAATATTTTTTCCTTGACCTGGGAGTCCTAGAATTTGGTTACAATATTCTTAGGAGTTTTCCTTTTGTGATTTCTTTCAGGAAGTAATCAGTGGATTCTTTCCATGTCTACCTTACTCTCAGGTTCTAGAATATCAAGGCAGTTTTCCTTGATAATTTCTTGAAAGGTGATGTCTAGGCTCTTTTTTTTTAACATGGCTCTCAGGTAGTCCAATAATTTTTAATTTCTCTTTCCTGGATCTATTTTCCATGTCAGTTGTTTTTCTAATGAGATATTTCACATTGTCTTCAACTTGTTCATTCTTTTGGTTTTGTGTTATAATTTCTTGATCTCTCATAGAGTAATTAGCTTTCATTGGCTCCATTCTAATTTTTAAGGAATTATTTTCTTGAGGAAGCATTTGTACTTCCTTTTCCATTTGGTCAATTCTGATTTTTAAGGCATTCTTCTTCTCATTGACTTTTTGGACCTCTTTTACCTTTTGGCCTAGTCTGTTTTTTAAGATGTTATTTTCTTCAGTAGTTTCATATGTGTCTTTTACCAAGTTGTCAAGTCATTTTTCATGATTTTCTTGCATCACTCTAATTTCTCTTCCCATTTTTTCCTTTAATTCTCTTACTTGATTTTCAAAATCATTTTTGAGCTCTTCCATGCCCGGAAACTAATTTAAATTTTTTTGAAGGATGTGGATGCAGGAGCTTTGACTTTGTTATCTTCTTCTGAGTGTATGTTTTGATCTTCCTTGACACCATAATAACTTTCTATGGTCAGAATTTTTTCCATTGTTTGTTCATTTCTTTTCAGTCTATTCTTTGACTTTTAACTCTTTGTTAAAGTAGGGCTCTGTTTAGGTTATGGGCACACCTATGCCAAGCTTCAAGGTTTTTGTGCGTCTGTTTTCAGAGATACTTCTAGGGACCTGTATGTTTTCAGTTCTTCTAAGGTGGTGTGATCTAGGGAGAAATGTGTTTACTGCTCCCCTGGAAAAACAATCTTTTCTGGGCTGAAAATGTGAAGAAAGATCCCCTCCATTGTGGCCCATAAACTCTGGTGTGCATCTTCCTCTTTGCCCTGCTACTGCCATCCAGGACTAATGACTTGAATCTGAGTATAGGAAAAGCAATAGAGACCTGCTTTAGTGCTGGCAAAGTGACCCCTATAATCTCCTTCTGACAAATTGTTTGACTCCCTTACCCTCTGTGGGCTGAGAGTTTTGGAAGCAGCCACTGCTGCTGCTGATTCAATGACTCCCAAAGGCTGCTCCTGGTTTGCTGAGACCCAGTCTGAGCTGGTACAGCCTATGTTGGACTGTGCTCCCCTCTCCCTGAGATGTGACAGAACTTTCCTGCTGACTTTCTAAGTTGTCTTTGACTAGAAAATTGTTTTACCCCCTTCTTTGGGTTCTGCTGCTCCAGAAATTGTTTTATGGCATTATTTAAAGGTGTTCACAGTCATTTTGGTAAGAACTGAGGCAGATCACTGCCTTTTCCTTGTCATTTTGACTCTACTTCTATCACGAACTGACCTTTTAACAGGAACCAGTGGAAGAGAGATTTTGTCTATGGGCACCAGGCCTGGGTCAGGCAGAGACGACTTGTTTAGATGCTCTATAAAGTCATGGTTCCTCAGAAGTACTCAGGCTATCTTAAAGAAAAAAATGCAGATAGATAGACATAGATATAGATACAGATTTATGTGAACACATACATATATATGCATATAAACATGTTTGTATATGTATGGGCTTTTTAAAAGTATATATACACATACAAGTGTGTGTATATGTATATACATGTGTGAATGTATATATACACATACATTGTTGTTTGGTTGTTTCTGTCATGTCCAACTCTTGGTGACCTCAGTTGTGGTTTTTTTGGCAAAGATGCTAGAGTGGTTTGCCATTTCCTTCTACAGTTTTTTATGTAGGAGAAACTAAGGTAAACAGGGTTAAGTATGTTGCCCAAGGTTACTCAGCTAGTAAGTGTCTAAGGCCAGATTTGAACTCAGGAAGATGAACCTTCCTGACTCCAGGCCCTGCACTCAATTCACTGCTTCACTATGCCTACCCCTCGCCCCTTCTCCTCTCCCTATCTCTAATCTTATCCCTATCTGTGTTCTTATCCTTATTCATCTATATCTATCTAGGTCCATCTCTTTCTTTATCCATTTTCTAACTTGTTGCTATATTCTACCATCTCAGTTGAGGATTTTTCTTTCATCAATATCTCCTCCATAAGACATTTCTGACATTAAAAAGTGGCCCTTCTTGCCAAGCAAACTCTCTCTTTCTCTCAATCTCTCTGTCTCTGTCTCTCTCTTTCTCTGTCTCTCTGTCTCTGTATCTCTCTGTTTTCTATCTACTAGCACTTTCCTGCTACCTAAAAATTGATGAAAGATGTCTGAGGAATGTGAGATGACTAGGTAAGAAGAAAGAGCTCTCAGTGAATGGCTTAAATTCTACATTGTCCAAAATTGAGGAAAAATCCTCAACTAAGAGAGTAGAATATATCAACAAGTTAGGAAATAGAATAATACCTGAAACACCCAGCAGTTTACAAGACAGAAAAAAATCCAAGAAAGGAACAAGAAATAAAATCTGTTACATAAGATGTTTACACACAAATAAGAGAAACCTGGGTAAGGAGCAAGATATCCCAATTCAAGGAAATCTGATCTCACAGTGGAACACAATCCCTGATAGAAATATAACTTTGGAACTCAAACTTTATTCAAAAGAAATAAGAACCTCGAGTGTGGATAAGAGTAGGTGTGGTAGCCTTGTACTATTTAGAAGCTATAGTCATGTAAGGAAGTTCAATCAATCAATCAATCAATAAGCATTTATTAAGCACTTACTATTTGCCAGACATGATTGTAGGTCCTGAATGAACAAAGAGGGCATTCCAGGTCCAAGGGACAGCCTATAGAAAGGCATGGAGAAGGGAGATGGAATTTTCTGTACAAGGAGTGGCAACAAGGCCAGTAGGACTGGACTGTAGAAGACATGAAGGACATTAACGTATACTTAGTCTGGAAAGGTAGGCTGGAACTAGGTTGTGAAGGACTTTAAATGCCAAACACTAGAGTACTTATTTTATCTTAGTGCTTATAGGGATCTATTAGAGTTTATTGAGTAAGGGTATGTGTGCCATGACTAGACTTTATAAAAATCACTTTGGTGGCTCTATGGAGGACAAATTGGAGAGCAAAGACATTTGTGGCAGAGAGACAATTAGAAAATCATTTTTGCAACATACCGGGTAAGAGGTGAAGAGAAACTACATTAAGGTGTTGATCATTTGGATGGAAAGAAAGGGACAAATATAAGAAATATTGTGGACATAGAATTGCCAAACTCAAAGGAGGAAGCTTGAGAGAAATCAGTTGGATTGTAAATATCATACTGGAGAGTATTCATATTTTGTTCTAGAAACAATAGGGGACCAATGGAAATATTTGAGTGACAGAGTAATCTTGCTTTTTAGGCTTGATGTTAGGAAACACTTCCTAACAATAAGAATTATCTAAAGAGGAAGTCTGCCTTGGGTCGTGCTTTGGGTTCTTGAAAACTATCCAGTGGTTGAGTTCTGACAGGTTCAACTAGGATGGAAAGACTTTGGTTCTAGGCCCAATGGCAGTCTCTGTGTCTTTCATTCAAGGAGAAGCTTAGTTAAATTCATTTAGTCAACAAGCATTTATCAAGTCCTTTCTATTTTCCGGTCACTGTTGCTAGGGGGATTGACTACTTGATAACTTTTGGTTTTCTTTTGAGCTAAAGGAAGTAATAAAAGTCATCTACTAAGGCAAAGAAGGGTTGCTATCTACATGTATGGACTAACACAAAAATTGATGAACTCATGGAGTTTTTAGGTATTAAAACCAGATCTTCTGACTCTAAAAAAACAATACTTTTTTTATGGTGTCATGCTGCCCCCTTCATTATTCTAAAATTTAGATTGAGCTAGTGAGCTTGTAAAGCATAAAGATAGGAATTGGACCTGTATAAGGAACTCCCAGATGAAAAAACTCTCTCTACTTATGCAGCTTGGCACCTTCTCTATAACTCTTAGTGAGATGCCTAGAGCTTTTAGACATTAGATGACTTCCCTAGAGCCACACAGCCACTATATGTTGGAAGTAAGACTTGAACACTGGCCTTATTTCTTTCCAGGTTAACTTTCTAACCACCATGCCATGTGTGAACTTCCACACAAAGTCTTTCCCCCTCCCCATCAAAGGATTAAATAAACTTAGTCAAACAGAAACCTTACTTAATCAAGAAAAATCTTTTTGACTCATTCCTTTGCATAAAGCCTTGCACAAGAGATGCTTAGTTATTTATAAGAGACCATTCCACATATGTATAGGTAATAAGACAGAATTTCCCCTTGTCAAAAGTCAATCTTGGTCAGAAAAATTCTTGCTAATGGCTTAAAGATAATTTTTATCAATTTAATTTAAAAACATAATGGATAGGGATAGCTAGGTAGCACAGTGAATAGAGCACTGGCCCTGGAATCAGGAGGACCTGAGTTCAAATCCAGCCTCAGACACTTGACACACTAGTTGTGTGACCTTGGACAAGTCACTTAACTCCAATTGCCTTGCCTTCTCTCCTCAAAAAAAAATGTAACACTCTGTTTCCTTTCTTCTTCTATTGTTCTCTTTCAAAGCATCTGAACCATTTAAATAACTTGTTCCCTTATTATATCCCCCCACAATATCTGTTCTGTATTTTCTCCTCTTTTCTCAAGCTTCCAAACAACTTCAGCTCTCAGCAGATAAGCTGACAGCTGTTTTAAGGAGAGGAATGGCCATATTCTTCCTCCAATTCCCCTCCTTTCGTTAAAATTTTTTTGTATATTCATTTTTTCTATCCTACCCGCTGGTCTCAGATAATGAAGAGGTCCTCCTTCCTGCCAAAGTTAGCACTTGTTTCTCTACCTATTCCTATCCCTTCTAGATTTCCCTAGAGAAAATGCTCCATCATTTGATTTCCCTTTCTGAGGGGCCTATGAAAATGCTCAAATCTCTCTCATTGGCAAAACATAAATGAAATAACAATGAGATGATTAAAGCAAAAACCCCACCTTCCTTTCCAACATTGATACACCCTCAAGCTACTCTTTCCTGCTTTCCCCTCATTCTCCCAGAAACAATAATCTATGTTTACTAATGACTCTTTCTTCCCACTCTTACAGACAACCAGAAATTAATATTGTATTATTATATCGATAACAATTTATTAATTTATGATACATCCTTTCCCCCCATATTTTTTGTCAAGACCTCACTCTTGAAAAGGTTAATCAGTCTTTGAAAGGCAAGACTGAGTGATAAGATCACTGTAAGCCCCTAAGGCACTAACTAGCTCAGTAATTTGGGCTGGGCCCTACCCAAATGGAAACCTGGCTTTTGTTTATCACACAAGCAAAAGCTAAATTGAGCTGTTTCTTGCTACCTAGAGATACCAAGAGTCACTAGTGTGATCTTGGTCCATTCATTAGTGTTTAGGGTAGCCTGACTCAATAAAGAGAAAGCAGATTGAAATGGCCTCTCCTGCCCAGATTGCTGGAGGCCACAAAGTCTCAAGATCAAGCCACATTCTCTGTAGTAGGTCTGAAGTCTCGTAGCCTGCCTCCTCATTAACTATCTACCAATCAGAATTGAGTTTCCCTTCTCAGAGAAGTTCTCTATCAGAAAGAACACTCCAGATTTAAGGTGTTTCAGGGTTTCCCTTTCTTGTCTTTGGTTAGCAAGAGAAGCCACTGACCATCAATTAATTGATTATTGGCTAGCCTGATTAATAAATTGATTTTTAATACCCACAAATTTTGTCTCTCAGGATTTTAACTCATTAGTTAACCAATATGCGGTTAATAATTACTTCCTATGAGTCAGGCACTGTGCCTGGACAGGAAAAATGAAAATAACATATTCCTTGCCCTCAAGGAGATTACATTCTAATAGGGAAGACTGGATGGGCATATGGACATGGAAAGAGTCTGGTGACTGTGCAAATTTTATCATCTTGCTCCAGGGATATATCCTTTTCACAGGGAAGATACTGGGAAACTTGTTACCAGAAGAAGAATGATGTGGGAAGGAAGTGCCAAGCAGAGACTGAATGGACGAACTTTCCAGAATAGGCTCTGGTCAAGTAACCATATGGTGAAAGGGAAGCTCTTTCCCCAAACCCAGTGAGCTTTAGATACTTCCTTTTCCATCTTTGTTCAGTTGGTATTATTCAGTGACTCCTCTCATAATGCTGGGTGAGACTGTGCTATAAGGAGAAAGGTCCTTCTCCCCTTGATGTCATGTGGCCCCAAGAAATAGTGCTTGGCCCATGGCAAGGGTTGTATCTCTTCTCTAATGCTGTTACCATGAGCTCCCACTGACTGTTTCCCCTGTTATTAGAGGCTAGCAGCAGACACCATCACTGTAGATCCATTTAACCACTTAATATTGGCTAGCTTTCACAAAAAGATATTTACTCTTAGGAACAAAGTACAGTCATTCTTCTCAGGAATATGGGATCATATTCTTCTCCATACTATCCTAGTCTCTAGGGGGAGTATATTCCAACCCTAATTCAGTTCCTACATAGCCTTGGTCCTATCAAGTTTATGTTTAGAGGTGCCATAGATGCAGATAAATCTTTGTTTATGCTTCCATTGATCTTGGTTCAGAAGGTCACCACTCCTTGCTTCTTGGGACACTGATGCTGAGCTGGCTGCCAAACCCAGCCTGGAACATCAAAATGCCTTCCAGGTCCTTTGAACACATAAAGTCATACAGTCTTTACTCCTTCTATGGAGAGTGGATGAGAAAAAATCAAAAAAGGTCAAGAACTCAGTCTGTTTCTTGGGACCATGAGGCCCCAGAGGGGTAGAATTACTGGTTAGTGTCTCATCCAATGCCTCCAATCCAATCATGCAACTGAGGCAAAGAGAAATGGGCTGAGGTTGGCAGACCTTTAGAAAGGATTCTACAACCCACCAAAGCGCCTCCCATTCTCCTTGTGGTTAGGTGAGCAGAACCAGGTAGGGAAGGTCTATGCATGCCCTGCAGGCTCTTTAAGACACTTTTCTTCCTTCCCTTCATGATTCTTCCAGAAGCCATCACCCCGGTGTTCTCTACAAAGAGAAGATGCATAAGTCAAGAAATGCACAGGTGCCATGTCCCCCTTATGTAAATATATGTGTAGGTATGTATTTGTACACATGAAACAAATATGTGCCCCAAAGTACAAAATAAATACAAAGGAATTTGAAGAGGAAACCAGAAGTTGAGGCATCATGTGGAAAATGGTGAGGGCTACATTAGGAAATTGAAGGAAATTAGGGATTCTGTCAGGCAGAGGTGAAGAGAGGGTACAAAGGGAGGAGATATATGACATATGAGGAACACAAGGAAGGCCTCAATGGCTGATTCATGGAGTAAGAGAAGGGGAGTAAAATAGGAGAATGGAAAGATGGGTCAGGTCCCAGTGAAGGGCTTTAAAAGTCATGTGGGAGTTTATATCTTAGCCTAGAAGCAACAGGGAGAAATAGGAATTTATTCAGTGGGGGACTATGATGATCAAGCCTTCCTTTTCCCCCTTTTTTGATGGTATCTCTTTCTTTTCCCTTTTTGCCTTCTTTTCTTATTTCTCTCCTTTGGTGATTTCATTTAGTTCTATCACTCCAATGATCACCTTTATGTGAATGATTTCTGAATTATTTATTTTCAATTTTGACTTTTTAGCCAAGATTCAGACTTACATTCCCAACTGCCTACTGGACATTTACATGTCCATCTGCTGACAATTCAAATTCAATATGCCCAAAGCTGAATTTAGCAGTTTTTCTCCAAAAGACTGCTCCTTTCCCCAGTTTCCTTCATTAGTCAATGACACCATCATTCTTCCTTTGAATTTATTGACTATAGCAACTGTCTAAGTGTATCTACCAAATTGTAAAGGGGCTATGATTTTGATCAGTGAAATAGTCTCCTTAGCTTGGTGTGCAGAATTCATTGTAAAAAACAGCTCTAATTTACCTTTGCTATTTTTTTTCTCAAGCTTTTTCCAGTTGAACTGTATTCACTGCTTCTGGTACAAATGCATTTTTTTTTAATAACTAACATGGGGGGGGGGGGGTCTGTGCACCCCTTCTCCCCCCCATCCTTTCCATATGGAGGACACTGGAGAGAGGGCTTCTGGGGAACTTTGTAAAAAGAAAGTGCCTTGGAGAGACTCTGGAGTATTGTAGACATTATGTAACTGCTTCTTGTTGGCTAACTATGCACTTTGGTCAAGTATCTTTTAATTACTTGTGTAGCCAGAACTGGTAGAGTCTTTCAAAATGACCTGGATTAGCTCTTTGCTTCATTTGTGTTTGGGGAGGGGTCACAATAGCTGGAGTGCAGGAAGCAGTCTCAAATTTGTTTATGAGAATGAGTCTCAAGGATGTGGGGGTCAGAACGTAGGCCAGGGATTGCTATGAGGAGCAAGAAGTGACCCTCCAGGACCCACCTTAGCAGAAGGATTCATCCAGTAGTCATGCCACATCTGGATGTGAATTTAATAGAACTAATACTTTGTAGGAACTGAGCTAAATTCTGAGCTTACTGCCCCCAAGACGAAGATGGTAGAAAGAAAAGGATGCTCTTATTGGAGAAAATATTTTTTTACACATATTCTTACTATGTCTTTGAAATAAAAATCCCTTGGTTAAAAAGTCAGTTGGAGTGTGAGTCATCAGCCTCTAACAAATGGAGGGAACAGAGCTAATGGGGGTTCAAGTCAGCAACCAAGAAAAGAAACATATCACAAATTAATTGGGGGTGCTCTGGAACCTGGGGTGGGAGGTAATGGAGCCCTGTTGGCCCTGAGGGAGTAGGGCCAGAGTGCACACATTCCATTATGAAACTTAGACTACCCTCTTCCAGCCTTTGGAAATACCCTCTATCCTTTAAAACTTTGCTGGAATGCTGCCTCTGTCAACAATAAGAAGAGCTTTCAGCTGCAGGAGGTTAGCAAAGTACTTTCCTCATGACACTCTTGTCAGTATTATTATTTTACAGATGTGGGAACTGAAGCTCCAAGAGTTTAGGAAATCAGCCCATGGTACCACAATTAGTGTGTAAGGAAGGACTTAGCCCCAGGTGTCTTAAATCCCAGTCTTACACTCTATCTACCCTTTCCCACGGATTCTCTCATGAGTTAATTCCTTCTTGTCCTCCAACCAAATGAGATCTCTTTGTTCTGTGAATTAATTCTCTTAGGGATAGGGGCTGGACCTGTGAATTTATTGTTACAGAGAACTCTCAGAAGAGAAAATCATCTCTACTAATACAAGTTGGCATCTTCTCTGCAACTTATAATTGTGGCTAGTTAATCAAAGCACTGGGAGGTTACATATTTGCCCACAGTCATAAAGCCACTATGCGTCAGAGGCAGGCATTAAACCCAGGCTTTCTTGGCTCCAAGGCTAGCTCCCTATCTTCTCCCTCATCACCACTGTTAGTACTTTTGTTATGTGTCTCTATGTCCACTTTTCATAATCCAATTTGCATTTTTCTTACTAATGTTTGTGTGTGGGGGTGGATCAGCACACTTCTCAAGGAGATGAATATGTATGCATTGGCTCCATGGAGAGCCCCTTAGCCTCTTTCATAATTTTCATATGTAAAGAATGGCTCCTGGCAGGTGAGACCACTGGTGTGGAGGTGAAGTTGTGAGAGGCTGGAGAGAGTGCTGAGAGAACATCATTATGAAAGAATATTATAATATCTCTGACAAGTGGTTGCCTAGCTTCATCTTGAACACCTCCATGATGGAAACCCTACAACCAGCTAAGAAAAGTGATTTATCTTTTGGATAAATCTAATGGTCAGTCAATTTGCCCTTATATTGAGTCTCTCTTTTAAAAAAATACCTTTTAATTGATATCTTTTTACATTGCCTAAATTTTCCCTGTATCATTCCCTCTTCTCCATCCCAGAGAGTCATCCCATATGATAATTTTTTTCAAAAGGAGGAAGAGAAAAAAAAATAGCAAAACAAATCAATGAGAGAGAGAGAGAGAGAGAGAGAGAGAGAGAGAGAGAGAGAGAAAGAGAGAGAGAGAGAGAGAGAGGGAGGGAGAGG
>CM053592.1:13038169-13053603 GCA_028646515.1 Pseudochirops corinnae
TATTTCTTATATTATGTAATGTACAATCTATATTGTATACACATTTATAAATTATGTAAATCACATATAAATTTAAACATGGCCCTCCTCTGATGCCTTCTCATGGTGGGGAGGTGACTGGAGATTCTCATTGTCTACTCAAGAGAACAGTCTTTGGCAGGTGGTACCAATTTGGAAGAGCTTCCCGTGGGGGGTCTGGCAACCAAATCTTTGCCTCTGAAGGTCAGCTTAGTTACCTTTGCAGGCAGAGGCTCATGACCAAAAGCGTGGCCACCAGAAGGTAACTTTCCTTGGCAATTCACAAAGAGTTTCAATGTTTGAAAGAAGCTCTGGGAAATTGCCCATGTAATCAATGAATACTCCTTACGTTTCTGCTATTTGCTACAGAAGGAAAAATGAAAGAGTGTCAGTCTACAAAGAGCTTATATCTTTTAGGGGGGAGATAACAGCTTTGCATATAAGTAGATACAAAATACAACATAAGAGGTTTTTGGTGGGAGGTAATAGTAACTTGGAGAAACAAGACTGCACCTCAGTCTCTCTCCTCATCTGTAAAATGAAGGACTAAATGATCTCTGGGAAAAACAAACAAACATGGTCTGAGATTAGAATTAGAATTGGCAGGAATCCGAGGCTATCTAGTCTAACCTCCCCATTTTATGAATGTTAAGCTTGAGTCCCAGGGTTGAGAAGAGCTTTGCTTAAAGTCACATTGGTAGTAAGCAATTAGCATAGTATCTGAACCCTTTGTCTGACACTAGAATCAATGTTCTTTCCACTATATTAAGATAAGCAAATATCTCCTAAATTTTAAGAAAAGTAATTTTAGAGAAAATATTATCTCAAATATACATAGGTGGTGTAGTGAACAGAGCATTGGGCTTGGAGTCAGGAAAACTTGAGTTCAAATCTGGTCTCAGACACTTACTAGATATGTGACCCTGGGCAAGTCACTTAACCTCCTTCTGGCTTTTTTCCTTATCTGCAAAATGGGAATAATAACAGTACCTCACAGGGAGGTTGTAAAGATGAAATCGCTATTTTTGTTTGCTTGTTTTGTTTATATAATATTTTATTTTTTCCCAATTACACGTAAAGACAATTTTTGATATTCATTTTAAAAAAATTGGGTTCCAAATTATTTTCCCTCCCTCTCTCATCTCCCTCCTGCCCTAAGTTAGTAGACAATTTGATATAGGTTATACATGTGCAATAGATAATATGTTAATGGGAGAAAATGTTGTAGAGATCAGATGAGATAATGCGTGTAAAGCACTGTATAAATGCCTATGGTTGCCAAGTCAGTTTCAGTCATGTCCAACTCCTTGAGACCCCATTTGGGGTTTTCTTGGCAAAGATACTGGAGTGGTTTGCCACTTATTTCTCCAGATCATTTTACAGTTGAGGAAACTGAGGTAAACAGGGTTAAGTGACTTGCCCAAGGTCACACAACTAGTAAGTATCTGAAAGTCATATTTGAACTCAGGTCTTCCTGACTCTAGTCCCACAATCCATCTACAGCAGTGCCACCCAGATGCCCATATAAATGCTACTTATTATTATTGTTTTAGGGTTTTCATTGCCTCAAGTAATGGTACCATTTGCAGTGCTAAGCAGCCTGAAAGAGATTTCTATAAATTCATAATCGTGAACTCTGTGATGGTTTATTTCCTTTTCTATGATAGTTTGTTAATGAAAACTTGGATGATTGGAATATGACAACCTTTCAGATTGACGTCAAAAAGGACAGAGTGGTAACGGAAGGACCACAGAACTGGAAACTCGGGAGAACTCAGGCTCTGCTCTAGCCAGCTCTTGTAGTCACTTCATCATACCTGGGCCTCCTTTTCTTTATCTTTATCAGGAGGGGTCTGACTTGATTCTCCTAAGTGCCCTTCTGACTCTACAGTTCTATCATACTGTTGCTCGGCTATATCAGGTGCAGTTCTTGCTAAGGAACATGGGGCTGGAGGCCCGAACTTGGCATTTAAAGCCCTTGGCATTCTGATTCCAGCCAATGGTTCTAGCTGTTTCCCATCTCAGCTCATGTGCCTTTGGATAGGCCACCTATCCTCCCCTTCTCCTCTTAGAATCCTTAGCTTCTATTGAGGCTTCACTTGGGTGTCACATCCTATTCTAAACCTTACCTGAGCCCTTCAAATTGCTCTTGCATTCTTCTTGCTCAAACTATTTTATTTGTATAATAAACAAAATATATTATGTATAATGAAAAATATAAGTATAATTATAAATTATCTGTTTATATATTCTTTCTCCCAATAGAGCATGAGGTTCTTGGGGTCATGGATTATTTTTAATTTCAACTTAGTATCACTATGATCTTACATAATGCCTCAAAAATAGTAACTACTTAATAAACGCTTGTTGGATTGAAATGGATTGACTATTATCTTGACCTCAAGGGCAATACAGAAGATGATGCAGCCATTATTTAAAGGAAATGTTTCACAAATTTTCATAAGAATTGCTGCATCATAACAATACCATCCTGGCATGAATTAAGTAAGAGGATGTTGCCTTCACTCCAACGTGACTTCATGACGAATGACAAGAAGATACACATCCAGACATATGGTGAGCTCTTGTGGCTAACATTCCTTATGGAAGCTAGTTTCTGCAAGATTAGCACAGTTTAAGTGATCCCTCCTCATGGACATAGTTGGCCCATATCCATTGAGGTAAAGGGGGACCTGCATCCACAAACCTATGCCTGCAATTATTTAATGTATATTTCAACATTGTGGTGAGGATGAGCTTTTTATTTTTCCCCTCTTATTTTCCTGTTTTGTAAAAGAATGAGTTTCTTTGTAGACTCAGAAAAAGATGATGTTGAAAGCCAATTGTTAGAAACAGGTCTTTCTCAGAGTACCCATTTTTTTTTTTTTGACTATTTAAGCTTTGGACACTCTCATGTTACCAGGGGATTGGAGCAGTCAGTTTCAAATCCCTTTCACCCTTTCCTTCTATTTTCTATTACTTGAGGGTTGTTATTCTGTTTTATTAGTAATATTATTCATGGCATTAATGTGTGAACAATATTACTTTATTTTAAATAATATTTATTAATGTTACTCCATCAGTAATATTATTAGTAACATTACTTATCAACACTAACAAGAAGAGAAATGCAATATGTTCAAAAATTCAGAAAAAAATGATACTGAATCCATAAGGAGAGATAACTTCGTAGTGTACGTTGAGATTCCAAAAAAAGGACTTTAAGTAATTCCCTCAGACTATAGCAATTTTGTTCAGTTGACAACAGTCAGGACTTTGATGCAATTATCAAACATCAATCTGACTAAATGATTTGACCAACAGGCATATCCATGGTCCATGAAGATAGAGACTTAGAAACTGATTTTAAATACTAGCTCCTAAATGGTTTGGAGAGACCCACAGGCAAATTCATGACTGAAGCTTAGAAAATCAGCTTGATTCTTTAAGCAAAGAGAAGCAGGTGCAGGAAGCTTGGGTTTGATGACCCATTGAATTAATTCCAAAAATGGGACTTCTAAATCCTTCCCAGCTATGAGGCTATCACTGTCATTTCCTTGTGAAATATTTATTGAAGAAGCTGGGAACCAGACAGACATGAGAAAGGGACAAAGTGACATTGTTTTGAGATTGCTTTGCATAGTTTGGGGTAAAACCTTCTCAGCTGGTGGGATGCTTGCTGTCAAATGAGACCTTCGCCCCTGCTGTGTGCAAGGTTGCTCAATTTTCTGGCTCCTTTATAGGCCCTGGCATTTGAAAGGCAAACCAATGTGGTCAATGGCATGTTGGACAGACTTGGGTGCCACTTAAAAGCTCCATGCAAAACCCCAGCAAAGGGATCAGTTCTCCTGAAATGAGGAAATTGAGTGTGATGTTATTACTATACAGAGCCAGGCAAGTCACCCATGAAAAGATGTGGCTTTTGAGTTCTTAGGATAACCTTTGTGGTTGTCTCCCCTTTCAAATGATGCCCTAAAACATTGTCACTAAGTAAGCAACTGGTTTTAGCAGAGTTAGTTTTTATTCCCTCCCCACCCCCAAGCCCCTATCCCATCTGCATGTTATAATACATGCTTACTTCAAGTTCTAAAGTAGGTTTTAGGGAGATACCAAGTAGATGAATTATCTGTGTGAAAATGTCACTTTTCCTATTTGTAAAACTGTAAAAGCTTTACTTAGAAATCAACTTCGTAACAGTGTCAATCATTTATTTTATATTATTTACATCTACTCTATAGCATTTCTTCCCTCCCTCTCTCCTTCCCTTCCTCCTTCCCTCCCTTCCTCCTTTGTACCTATCTCTTACCTTCTTCCCCCCTCCCTGAATCTTTTTAGTTTCCTTTACCTCTTTTATTCAAACATTTATCTCAAGCTGTAGAAAAGAAATGAAAACTGTGGATGATCTTGCAGAACTTTTCCTTGTCAAATGCAACAAGTAAACCTATAGCACCAAGATGAATAACTGGAAGGCCCAGAAATCAATGACTGCGGTCATTGAGCCAGGAACTAATGGCAAGAGCATCACGGTAGAGCTGACACAAAGGATTGTTGTCATGGGAATAATATCCTAACCTCTCCCCCCATGCAAGTTAGGCTAGTTTTTTCCTTAAAAGGTATTAGATTGGGTTGGCTCAGATTATTGACCTCCCTTTTTCATTGCCTAAGTAGAAAGAATCTATAAGAATTCCCAGGAGCTCTGAAACTTGACTGGTGTGTCACAATGTATAACTTAGGCAAGGGGGCTTCTTTGCTGAACTAAACCAACTTGAGATGTCCTCAATTTCTCTCCTTTTGAATATTCCTCTCCTGCTAAGGCTAAGTAAATTTCTTTTTTTAATTTCTAGGGTGACTTGGGAGTGTCCTATTTTGTTCCACCATAGAAACTAAACTACCAGAGAACTGACCTGAATCAGGCCCAACCCAGAACGGTCCCCACCCACAAGAATTCTTGGGTCATAATGCTCAGCAGCATTAGCAAGAACAACTACTACTAGTACATATGGCTGTCCTCCAATGGACCAATGCCATGCACCTAGAAGCCAGTTGTGATAGAGAAGCTAAATCCTGAGAGTACTTCACACCTACCAGTTTGGGCCAATTAAGAAAACTGCCCAACTTGTGAAAGGAAAAAAAAAAGGTTTTTAACTGATTTTGTCTTTGGATCCACTTTCTTTCCACTTAGCAAATAAGTCTAGTGATTGCTGACTTAGGGCCTTTTTTTGGTCTCATTTTTATAGTAATTGATTTGTTAGTCAAAATTCTGTATGAAAATATTATAATCAGCATCTTTCATTCATTGCCCATTTTTCATTTCAACAATTCATTTTAATAGATAAGGAGTCCTTTCAAATGCAAGCCTCATCTTCTCATCTCTCCCCCTCCCCTTTCCAGCTTTGTACAAATCATAAGCTCTGCTCTGACAAGTTGGTAGTCAGACTTATGCAGATAGATGTTTAAGGAATGACTCACATCACAGCCTTATCAAATTCGGCATGTCCATTAAAATATTGCCAAGTTCGTTTTGTGACATTATTTAGTACTCACCTTGCCCAATGTTGGCCAATTCTTTTACCATAATAATGGCTAAAATTTATAAAGTGCTTGCTATGTATCAGGCAACTTGCTAAGCTCTTTACAATAATTATCTAATTTGATCCTCACAACAACTGAAGAAGGTAGGTGCTGTAATTATCCCCAATTTACAGTTGAGGAAGATATTTAGGATATAGCTATACAAGGCCTTTCTGAAGTCTATAAATTCTTGCCTTCTTTTATTCCTTAATCCTGCCATGTTTTTATAAGTATATTATTATCCTCACCTGTGACCAACTTTGCACTAGAATCAATTAGTATCAAAATGTTGGTTGATTTTTTTTGGATGTTTTAAGTTCACTGTGAAATTTATTTGTCTTTCCTTTTTTCCTTCCTTTTCTCCCTCTCTTTTTCTTCCTTTTTATCTTCCTCCCTCCTTTCCTCCCTTCCTTCCGTCCTCCTTTCATCCTTTCCTTCCTCCTTTCCTTCCTCCTTTTTTCTTTCTTTCTTTCTTCCTTCCTTCCTTCCTTCCTTCCTTCCTTCCTTCCTTCCTTTCTTTCTCCTCCTCCTTGTTACTATCACTACCATCAACTCCTTTTGAACTCAATCCTAGAAACGCTTTTTTATAACAATGAATATAGTGAAACAAGACAAACCTACACATTGGACATGTCTGAAAATGGTTATCTCATTCTGCATCTCTCTGACAAAAACTGGGAATATTTGTCCATATCAGTCCTCTGAAGTCCTAACTGTGCATTGCATTTATCTGACAAATCTTTTGAAATTATTTTTCTTTGCATTGTTCTAGTCATTGCATCAAATGCCCCCCTATTTTTTTCACTTCATTCTGCATTAGTTCATGAAATCTCTCCTAAATTTTTCTAAATTACTCCTTTTTCAACATTGTGGTGTAGTAAAAGTCCATTATGTTCAAATTCCATAATTTGGTCTGGCATTGCTCAATTTGTATACTCACTTTGTTTCCAGTATTTTGCTACCACACAAAGTATTACTATAAATATTTTTGTTCATATGGTTCCTTTCCTTCTGTCTTTCATCTCTTGGTGGTAGTGGTGGTGGTGGTGGTGGTGGTGGGGACAGGAATCTATGAGTAGTGATGTTACTGGAGAAAAGGGAATGCACAGTTTAGTGACTCTGGGAGTGTGGTTCTAAGTTGCTTTCCCGATTGTCTGTGTATTTCTATATCTGTATTTGTGTACCAGTCCTTTCACAAACCCTCCAACAATTACCATTTTCATTTTTTGTCACTTGATTGCTGTGAGATTCAGCTTGAGTTGTTGTTTTTTAGAGTAGGTAGAGAAAGCATAATAGGTATGGGCAGCTAGGTGGTACAGCAGATAGCATGCTGGGTTTGGAGTCAGGAAGACTCATTTTCCTGAGTTCAAATCTGGCCTCAGTTTCCTACTAGCTGTGTGACCCTGGGCAAGTCACTTAACCCTGTTTGTCTCAGTTTCCTCATCTGTAAAAATGAGCTGGAGAGGGAAATGGCAAACTACTTCAGTATCTCTGCTAAGAAAATCCCACATGGGGTCAATGAAGAGTTGAGAACAAGTGAACAAAAGCCACTACAAATAATATGGGACGATAATCAAATTGGGTGGCAAGAGACTTGGATTCTTGTCACTTCATTTTGACACTTGCCACATAGCAGTTCTGCCAAAATGAAGACAGTGACCCAGATGAACCAATATAAAATATGTAAAGCATTTCACAATCTTTAAAGCAATATAGGAATGTTAGTTATTATTATCATTGTTGTTATTTGACAGCAAAAATGTGACCAGCCTGGGAAGGTTTCACCCCAAAGTATGCAAAGTTCTTTCCACTGTGTCATCTAGGAATGGCATTCTAGGTCACTAGGACACTGCCTAGTGACTTTCTCCGGGTCTCACAAGGAACAGGTACCAAATGTTGGATTTCAGTCTAGATTCTCTGGCTCCTTATCCAGTGTTCTGTCTGTACCCTGTCCGTGTAAGTCACTGTCACTGTGCCTTATTTCCCATAGTCGCCTAAAAGCTCTGTGGGAGGAACCACTCTATCCGAGTGTTTTGGTTTGGTTTTTTTGCTCCCACAATGCTTAGAATCATGCCTAGCTTTTTTTATTTGATGAATACTGAAGGAATAAATGAAAAACTAAGTGACGTGGCAACTGAAAGTCAGGTGGCATGGGAAAGGGGTGGAATACTGTTCTTGGAGTCAGGAATCCTAGTTCTGGCTCCAACACCGACTATGTGCTTCCTTTACTTTGAACATCAACCAGAACTTGGTCTATATTTGTGATATGTATCTGTAACTATTATTTCAAGACTGAGAACAAGATTTTACATTTTACATGGGGGGCCACAGATAACACAAATGTAGGTACTGAAACAAGTTGCTATCTGGGGGAAAACTGATTCAGAAAACATCTTTTAATATTTCAATAGCCCACTCCTGAAAAAAAAAAAAGTCAGTGAATATTGCTTACAAATTTTTAAAGAATTTTCATGAGTAATCAGTAGGAAAGCTAAACCACTGAATGTGTTAAAGTTCTTAGTAAAAGGAGGAAGATCATAAATGACGTTTCCATAATGATTAAAGGTTTACTAAGTTCATACCTCCCAGTGACCCTGCCCTGGGCACAAATTGTTATCCTCATTGTATGGATAAGTCTTCAACAGGTTGTAGTATCCTGGATTTAATCTAGAAGGGACCATCCAATCCAACTTCTTACTTTACATATAAGGGAATAGAGGTACAGAGAGTTTTAGTGAGTTGACCAGGGCCATACAGTTGATTATTGTCTGAGGCAACATTTGAACCCTGACTCCAGGTCCAGTACCCTATAAATGAGTTTCTCAGGATCATTCAGTGAACAAAATACAAGCAAGGATTTGGTTACACATCCAGCACTATTTCGACCATATCATGTTGCCTAAAGGGTGAAAAGGAAGATATTTCATAAGACACTCTATAATTTGAAAGGTAGCATGGCCAAGCTGATGGAGAGCTGGCCTGGAAATTAGGAAGCTCTGGGTTCTGATCCTACTTTTGATATATACTGACTGTGTAATGCTGGGTAAATCAGCTCAAATGAGATTTTTTTAAAAACTCATTTTTTACAAATTGGTGCTGGCATACAGTATGTGACTAGTAAATGCTAGTTTCCTTTGTTTCCTCTAGGTAACTTTCTAAGACCCCAAGATGTAGAAAAAATACTGAGCAGCTTGATAGAAGCTTGCCTCACCCAAGACTTCTCTAACCCGATGCAATGACAGGTCCAGTCTCTAGCATTGTTTTATGATTTCACTGTCTAAGTGAGTTAATGGGTCACATCTTGAACCAAACAATGCTTATTAGTGTTTTGTGTTCTCAGTAACTCTGGCTGGGTGGAAAGCAGTCTCGTACTGTCATGATCTTGGAGCACAATGACTGACTTGGATCGTTTCAGTGTGTATTTCCCCTCCCCGTCTCTCTGGACTCCTGCCCAGGGTTGAACAAGGGCCATAAGTGTGTTTCTTTTGGCTGAGTGAGAAGTCCATTCGCTTCCTGGTGGAGAAACACAGTCATTTAAAAATTGTTGTTTGTTTAGCACTCTATTGAATTACCACAAATACTTTGTCAAGTCTAGAGGTCTTGTCGGTAAATGAACAATTATCCAAGGAAATCTTTAAATCATTCTTGTCTTGAGAGAATGGGGAAAGAAGTCTAGTTTTTTCCCCCTCATTCATTTTTTAAAGGAAGTCTAATTGTTGTTGTTTAATAGATGCAATTCAATTTAATTTTTTTTTCATCTTCATTTTTCACTCATATGTCTTGAATGAGAGGCAGAGTGGTGAGGATAGTTAGCCGGCAGACCTGGGTTTAAGATCTGCCTCTGGCAAATTCTGTCTGTGTGACTAGGCAATAATTTGTTTAACTTCTCAGGGCTTCAGGCAATTTTCTGAGACTAGAATTTGCAGAGTAAGTGCTATTCTTCCTGGTAGATACCATCCCCAGGACTCCACTACAATCACCTGTTTCCTGCCAGGGTTTTCCCTGGAACTCTTGTAGTCATCCATTGTGTAAGCCATGGCCGCCAGCTTTCTTGCTTCGACTCTCACCACTAGAGAATCCTTCAGTGGCTGACCCCCACTGGAACTTCCTATCTCCCCATCAGAGTTCCCTGAGTCATACCATTACCTGCTCTTGCCTGCTGTGAGACAGACCTCCTGGGCCTTCCCAGAACATAATATTACCACCTGTCACCAAGTTGAATTTCAAGAAAGGATCTTGAACAGTCTACCTGCCTATTCTGATAGACCTCTGTCTAACCACTGATACTCTCCCTGGATTCATTCCTCAGTGGTTAGAATATTTCTACCTCCTTATACTCTCCCCACCCTAGTAATTCCAAATGTCCAGCTGATAATATCCAAATTCTGTCATTCTTCCACCTCTCACTATCTGCTTCCTAGCTCCTATCCATCTTAATCATACCCCAACCCCTTCAATATCCCACTTCAAATCCACCCATCCCTTCTACTGTGCTCTCTGGAATGCTTGCTCCATAATTAACAAACTTATTTTTATTCCAAATTTCCTTTCACACTCCTCTCTTCTGGAATTCAACACAGCCTGGCTCATCCTCCTGATGACACTGTGTCCCTGGTTACTCTTTCCAGTACAGTGTGGCACTTTTGCTCATACCACTCATTAGGTATGGGGAATATCCTTGCTCCCTATTGTCACTCCTTTTACCACCATATCTCAATAGATTCATTTTTCCAGTTCATTTCATTCAAATTTATCACCTAATTACAGATCCTGGAGACTATCTACTGTTCCCCTAGGACATTTCCCCTCCATTCTTATTGAGATCAGTCCTAGCTTAAAGTCTTCTTCTCTCTCCAAACTCTATTTCCCAAGCTGGAGGGCTTCAATATGCTTATTGGAGGTGGGCTTAGAAGTGAGTCAGAGGAGGAGATTGTATAGAAGAAATTGTACAGCTTTTTAAGTGATTCCCAAGTTACTTTCTGCCATTAAAGCTCATCTCTTTAATGGGATCATAGAACACATGATTTATTCAAGTATCAACCTTCAGGATAATCTTTCTATAGATGTTTCAATTAATTGTCTACAAATCAGCAGCTATTTATGAGAATTAATAGGGTATGCACTACTGTATCTCTAATAACACCAAGTAGGACACCCTAGCTTGTGGGTCAGTCTGGCATAGAGTGTTGACATCAAAGCCAGAAGAGCTGGATTCAGGTTCTACTTCTAATACCTACTGGCTAGGGGATCCTTGTCAAATCACCTGCCTCTTCAGTGTTTTAGGTAATTTTGTAAGAGTGAAATATTGACTGAGTGGGTAGAGGGCATTTCCTCATCTGGAAATTCCTTTCACCAATGAAATAATAAAACAGACAGTAATAAATAACTTTTTATTTAAGGTTTTATTTTATTTTATTTAAGGTTTTAAAAAGCTTTACATATGTCATTTGATCCTCATAATGACCCTGTGAAATAGGTACTATTCTAATTCTTATTTTCCAGTGAAGGAAACTGGCTGACAGTGGCCTGGTCTTTATACCTATTGTACCCTACGTGTCCATTCACACCCTCAGGAGTTTTGGACCATGATAAGAATGGTGTTGATGAAGAAGGGGTCTAGCCAGAATTCAGATACTTGGACAAGGCTAGGCAGCCAACAATTCCAAATCAGAAGAATAAATTCTTATGGTAGTTGGGAAAATCCCTTCACAAGAAAGGAAAGCCAGCCTTGAGACTGTTCAGTTTAAATTTGTTTTAGAGATGCTGAAATGTGTAAGACATGACTATAGACCCCATCTCCAGGGCATGATAAGAGACCTCTCATGTATTGTCCTCTATTGCTAGTTTCAGCAAAGGTACGTTAGCATTTAAAAATGAAATACCATATGCTTTAGGGAAGGTTGTTCAGTTGTTTTCAATCACGTCTGACTCTTTGTGACTCCATTTGGAATTTTCTTGGCAAAGATACTAGAGTGGTTTTGGTAATTCCCTTCTCCATCTTATTTTACAGATGAGGAAACTGAGGAAAACAGAGTTAAGTGATTTGTCCAGGGTCACACAGCTAGTAAGACCCTGAAGCCAGAATTGAACTGTGAAAGCTGAGTCTTTCTGAGTCCAGGCTGGGCACTCTAGCCACTGCACTGCTAGCTTTAGGGAAGGACCGCTTCGTATTTCTGGCTTGGGGTTGTTTTTAGAAGCTGAACAAGCCCTCTTGTTTCCCAGAATGTGGTGGTTGGCATAATTTCCATCATTTGAACCATAGATTTAGAGCTAATTAAGTCAGTCAGTCAATCAGCAAGCACTTATTCAATACCAGATAAGTGCCAACTGCTGAGGGTACAAAGAAAAGCAAAATGATAAAATGAGCACCTGCCCACCAGGCTCATAATCTAATGGGAGGAGACAACATGCAAACCCTTAGGTGCAGACAAGGCCTATGGGGCGTCATTGGAGAGTGTCATTAGGGAGAAGGCATTAGCATCAAAGGGAGATTGGGAAAGGCTTCTTGCAGAAGATGGGACTTAGGCTGAGACTTGAGGAAGCTGGGGAAACCAAGGGGTGGAGAAGAGGAAGGAGAGAATTTCAGGCATGGAGAAAGTACCTGGAGTCTGGAGATGGACTGTCCTTCGGAGGCCAGCTTCACTGGAGTGAGAGTAAGAAGAGACTGGAAAAGCAGAAGCCCAAGTGGATGAATCAACAAGGTCCCACAAGTAGTAAACACCAGAGCTAGGATTTGAACTGATATCCTTTGAACACTCCCCTCCCTCCCCCCCTTCCCAAGTTTGGATTATTTATGTCATGGAGTAGGACTGCAACACCAATTCCTATTCATAGAATGTGGTAAGGCTTCTAAAGTGGTATCCTCTCAAGCAGCTTAGACATAAGAAATATTATTATTTCTATTCACAGACGAGGAAACAATATAACATGTATTTGGATCCAGGATATCAGACTCCAGGTCCTTTCCTCTTTCCATCGCACTAGCAGTTCTCAGACCCCCAGTGGTCTGGGGGCTCCAGGACGTCCCCAGAATCATTTCCAGGGGTCCACAAGGTCAAGGTTATTTTCATAATAATACTAAAATGCTTTAATTCCAAATATGGTAAATATAAATGGAAGCTTTTGGGGGTCCTCAATAATTATTAGGAGCGTGTAGGTGTCCCGAGACTAAAAAGATTGAAAACTCAAAGTATAGAAGCTGTTACAGAATATATGTAAATGTTCTGATTTCAAAGGCATTCCCCTTCCTTCTTGTCATCATACAAGATTTTGTTTAAAGCCAGATAACATTCTCTCTCCTCTCCTCTTTTTTTCCTTTCCCCTCTCCTCTTTCCTTTTCTCTATGCCCCTCTAGCTCTCTATCTCTGTTTCTATCTCTATCTTTCCCCTTCCCTCTCTCCTCTGTGCTTTCTCACTTTCTGTCTTTGTCCTTTGTCTCTCCTCTCCTTTCTCTTTTTTCTTCTCTTTTTTCCTTTTCCCTCTTTTCTCTGTCTCCATCTCTCTGGGTCTCTGTCTTCCCTGCCCTCTCCTCTGCTCTCTTTCTCTCTTTGCCTCTTTCTCCCTCTCTGTCTCTGTCTTACACACACACACACACACACACACACACACACACACACACACACACACACACACACAAAGAATTTTTCATTCTTCAATTGTTTTACTTGGCTTCCTTCTCTGTCCTATCCTTATGACCAAGACTTCCTCCACCAAAACATAATTCCAGGGCTTTCACTAATTGTCGCTTGTGATCACCTGGCCCCATAGCCCTGTCTTATTCTTGATCCCTAGGGAGAATGATCATGTAAACATTCAAGGAAAGGGGCTCTGCAGGGAAATTTCAGAGAGACTTGGGAAATTCCACAAGGGCCCCTGGTCACAGATGACCCACACTGGGCTATGTCAGCAGATGACAGTGCATTTTGCCAGAGGTTTAGTCATGTTCCAGACATGCTGAGGTTAGAAAGGGGAGCATACAGAGGGAAGCTGGATGTGAATTGACACTATCTACTTGGCTGTTGTGTGAAATGAGTCATGAAAAGAAGATTTAGGGTTCAGGTATTCTCAAAGGCAGATTTTCAAGGTATTTCCAAGAGAAGAGTCCAGTATTACAAAGAAAACAGTTACGGGGCATTTAGATGTCACTGTGGTTAGAGCCCTGGACCTTGAGTCAGGAAGATCAGATTTCAAATCCAGTCTCAGACACCTGCCATCTGTGTGACCCTGGACAACCTCGATTTCCGCATCTGTACAATGGGGATAATATCTACCTCCCAGGGCTGTTGTGAGGATCAAAGGGTGATAATGTTTGCAAAGTGCTTAGCATAGTACTAGGCACCCAGCAGGCACTCAACAAATGTTTGTTTGTTTCCTTCCTTTTCGTTAGTGTTGGGGTCTGCCTCTAGGGAAAGAATGGCCCCACTCTTCACTTTCACTGAACTTTTACCCACCTATTCAAGGAATGTAAAGAGCTCTAGAACTGGCTTTTTGTTGAGGGATGGGTGACTGACTGGCTGTGAAGTAAATTGCTAAAAAGTCCTCAAACCAAAACATTTCTGTTCCAGGTAATTTGGAACTTTTTCCATTGGAACTTCAATATTTTAAATAAGTTTTTTTTAGGCTTAATAGCTGCGTTTAGAATGAAAATTCTAATGACCTGGGCATTTGTTATCAGTTGTCTTATCAGATTGCTTGGAGCAGTAATCTCCAAACTTTTTCAATGGGTACCCCACCAATAAAAATTTGAGCACCACTCCCACTATGTATCAATTTACTCATTTGTAAATTATATAGATACTACTATGTTAATAATTATGTGTGTTATGAAACTAACAGAAAAAATAGAATAGAAAAGATGAGCTAAAGATGAAAAGTGGGGGTATGTGCAGTGGACAGAGTGGGAGATATGGAATCAGAAAAAGACGGGTTCTAATCCTGCCTCTGACACTTCTTAGCTGTGTGACCTAGGCAAGTCACTTAATCTCTCTGGGAGAGTTTTCTTATCTATAACAAGAAGAGAGTTGGACTTGATGTCCTCTAAGGCCTCTTCCAGCTCTAAATTTCAGATCTTTTAAAACTATATCTCATCCTGGAATCAATAGAGAGGAAGAAGAGTTTATTGACATGCTCAAACGTGTGTTTAGGAAAATCACTGGTGACTTTATGGAGGATGGATTAGAGAGTGAGGAGATTTGAAGGGGGAAAACCATATAAGAGGCTACTGTAATAGACCAGGGAAAAGATGATGAGGGTATAAAGGGTATGGACTAGGGTGGTGGCTAAGGGATTAGAGAGAAGGAAACAGATGACACCTGAGGCATGTAGAGGGAGACCTCACAAGATTCGGCAACTGATTAAATATGACTAGGGAAGTGGGGAGGGGAGTAGGCATAGAGGTTGTGAGAACATGGGTTACAAGAAGGAAACAGACAGGCATTCCCAGATGCATCTTCCCAGTCTGACTGATATGTATGAAGAGTACAAAGACTCTGTGTCCATTTTTTGTTTCTCATTGAATAAGCATTTGACTAAGGATTGCAATGGTAGCCTTAAAGTATCTTTTCCAACCAGATATCTCTGATTCATGTTAAAATCATAGGAATCCTTGATCTGATGACTTGATAGGAAAGAATTTTTGTCCTTGGAGCCATGATTTCATTGATTGCTTACAGCAAGCAAATTTCCTCTAACTGTGCAGATTGGGACCTGCTCTGCAACATTTAATCTTAGAGTAGAGACAGTAAGCATTTATTAAGCACCTACTATATGCAAGGCATTATGCTAAGCACTAAAGAAAGGCAAAGAACATGATCTCTGTTCTCAAGGAGCTCACAGTCTAATGTTGG
>CM053592.1:13053703-13064725 GCA_028646515.1 Pseudochirops corinnae
CTATATCTATCTCATTTGCAAATCATATCTATTTATATGAGAAATTGAAGATAATCTTAAATAGAAGGCAGCAAAATTAAGGAGAGATGGGAAAAGCTTCTTATAGGAGGTGAGATTCAACTGAGGTTTGAAGGAAGCCCAAGAAGCCAGGAGGCAGAGATGAGGAGGGAGGAAATTCAAGGTATCAGAAACATTCATTCCAATCAATGAAAATGCCCGAAGCAGGGATGTGGAGTGTCTTATACAAGGGATATCCTAGAAAAGAATATTTTGTGAAGAATATATACTTAAATGAATTTGTGATTTCATTGTTTTGGGAGTCAATGCCTGGGCATTGTTGTTCAGCTGTGTCTGATTCTTTGTGATCCCATTTGGGGATTTCTTGACAAAAATACTGGAGTGGTTTGCCATCTTCTTCTCCATCTCATTTTACAGATGAAGAAACTAGGTAATCAGGGTTAAATGACTTGATCAGGGTCATATAGCTAGTAAATGTCTGAGATCAGATTTGAACTCAGGAAGACCCAGACCTGACACTCTATCCACTGTGCCACCTAGCTGCCCCTATAGCTGGGTAGGGAATAGAATAAATGCACCAAATGCTCAGGAGAAAAGCAGTCAAGAGAATAAAGATGGAGAGACATTGGAGAAGGCCAGCAGGTCTCGACTATGCTGAGGGCCATCATGGGCTACTGAGGAGACCTGACTCTGCTGTCATGCCTTGGCTTGTGAAAAGTTATCTCCAGGGAGCTAGGTGGTGCAGTGGGTGGAGTCAGTGCTAGACATGGAGTCAGGAAGACCTGAGTTCAAATTGTGCTTCAGACACTTACTTACCTCTGTGATTCTGAGCAAGTCACCATGTCCCAAAGCCTCAGTTTCTTCATCTGTTAAGTGGGGAAAATGGGATAGCAACTACCTTACATGGCTGCGGTGAGGATCAAAGGAGATCACACATTCAAAGTATTTTGCAAGTCTTAAAACTCTGTATAAATATTAGCTATTATTTCAGTGGTTTTTTGTTGGACCTCAAATTCAAGAGAAATTAAACCCATTCAAGGGAACGTTCATTGACAATGAACAAGACGTTGTTGGCACTGGAGGTATAAGGATATCCTTGTCCTCATAGACCCTACCTCTGTACCAATGGATAGGAAGAGCCCTAACCTGGCTTCCCTTTGGGAAACAACTGGAATTTTGTCAAACAATTCTGTGCTCACACAATTCCTGTTAATCAATTAACAAGTACTTATTTGTGTGCTGACCACACAAGGCACTGTTCTTGGATCCTGGCATACAAGGACAACAGTTCACCAGTCCCTGCCCTCAAGGAGCTTCTATTGGCTCAAATCTCATGAAGTCCTTGGCAGCATCCCATAAGCTCCTTCAGCCCTGACCAGTGATGTTTTTCATAACTATTTTCTGTTAGAAAAATGGAACCACCGAGACATTAATGGCTTGCCTGAATTTATGCAAGTGAGTCATTTTCCAAAACCAAGGTTATAATTATTACAAGCTTTAATGGGCACAACCCAATGTCAATTGTATTTAATGAAATGTTTGTATCTAAGAAAATTCTAGCCCTGTAGGCATTAAGCTTAAAGGCCCTGACACCTGCTCCAACTGAAGTTTAAGCACCGCCCCCCCCAACAGGTTATCTTTTTCCCTTTCCCTTTCTTCCTCTGTTGCTACTTAGCTACTTCTTACTCCCTTTATTTTTCCTTAGCATTTGGAAATGTCCATGAAAGAGGAATGGGAGGGGCAGGATGAATGACTGTAATATAAGTCTTTCACTGCAAATGTAAGAAGGCTAGGAAATAAGAAAGCAAGAACCGGGGAGTACTCAGAGGAAAATTGAGAAGCTAGAGTGTTCAAAAGATGGTAGCAGAGTGGTTAGAGAGCTGGAACCTTGTCACAGGAAACTCAGCTGAAGGAGCTTGGGGTGTCGAGTCTGGGTGATAGAAATCCAGGGACTGGATTGTAATACTAAAAGTGATTGGATTGGTCACCATGTGGAAGAAAGGTTAGACTTTTTCTGCTTGGCCTCAGAGGCCTCAGTCAGCAATTAAAGACAGAAGCAGAGTTAGGGTTGATATTAGAACAAGATTCTTTTTTAAAAAATTAATATTTTATTTCCCCCCAATTACATGTAAAATTTTTTTAACATCTTTTCAAATTTTGAGTTCAAAATTCTCTACCCTCCTCATTGAGAAGGAAGCAATTTGACATAGATCATGCATGAATAGTCATGCAAAACACATTTCTACATAAGTCATTCTGTGAAAGAAAACACAGACTCCCCACCCCCACCCCCTGTCCCTCACCAATAAAGAAAGTAAAGAAAAAGTGTCTTCGATGTGTATTTAGGCTTCACCAGCTCTTTCTCTAGGGATGGATAGCAATTTTCATAAATCCTTCAGAATTGTCTTGGATAACTGTATTGCTGAGAGTAGCTAAGTTATTCACATCATACAATATTGTTCTTGCTGTATAGAATATTCTTCTGGTTCTGCTTTTTTTCACTTTGTATCAATTCATATGAATCTTTCCATGTTTTTCCAAAAGTACCCAATTCATCATTTCTTATAGCACAAGCATATTCCACCACAACCGTATGCCACAACTTGTTCAGCCATTCCCCAGCTAATGGGCATCCTCTCAATGTCCAATTGTTTGCCACAATTAAAAGAGCCACTATAAATATTTTTGTACATATTTTTAGAACAAACTTTTTTTTTTTTTTTTGGTGAGGTAATCAGGGTTAAGTACTTGCTCTGGGTCACAAAGATAGAGAACAAACTTTTTAATGAAGAAAACTGTCCTAATGAAGAAGGACTTCCTTGGGAAGTAGTGAATTTCTCCTCACTTGAGATATTTAAGCAGACACACTAAAATGATAATAAAGCCCAGGACAATTATTTCATTGGCATAGAGAATCCCCTGGTGGGGACACTCCCTCTATTCATGCAGGTTGGCACCTTTTCTGCAACTTTTACTCTTAGAGGGTTTTCTTAGAAACTTGTGCTCAGTCACACAGCTAATTTGTGTTAGAGGTACCCAAACCCAGGTCTTTCTCACTCCAAGGTTGGTTCTCTATTGACTTATACCCACACCAGTGCTAGAAGAGGCATTGTGAAACATGAGCAAAGTGTCCAATTTGGGTATTCTGTAGGAATTTGCCCAATGGTGTCTCAGTAGCTTGCAATATATCTAAGACAACTAACAAAACCAGTGGCTGGTTTATTTGTTTGTTCTGGTTTAGATCTATGCTGTTTTTGGTATAAGTTTCCACTATGGAAACTTTGCAACTGTGACTTTGAGTCTTTGAAAGATACCTGCAGTTTTCAGAATTTAAGACATTTGCCCAGGGTGGCATAACTAATATATGTTGGAGGAAAGTCTCAAACCCAGACCTCCCTCAGTCAAAAGACGAGGCCTTTATCCCCTCTACTATGTTGTGGAGAACCTAGGCTCTTGGAAAATCAGTCTATACACTTGCCACATGAAATAAATTAGTTTTAGAAAATGCTTTAAAGGCATTGGCTTCTTCCTCCATGTAGGACTTTGGAATGGTGATGGTGGTTTGCATCCCACAGACCACAGACATTGGTGGCATGGGTAATCAGACCTTTTCTGTGAAATAATAATCTCAGGCACGTTGAGAACTTTTCTTTTTATGATGTTCCTAGATATGCTAGGTGAGCAGAGCTTATAAATACCATGTGAAAAATTAGGACTGATTCTGATCATTCTGAAATGTGTGTCCTTACTTACAGGCATTACTTAGCTCCACTTAAACTGTTAACACCTGGACACTGAGGGGCATGTGATTCAAATTCATCATGGTGCTCTCAAGAGATTTCCCCCAGGATCTAAGCCCTTTTGGGGTCTATGTATTTCTTTAAATCTTTTAAAGATTGTGAAAAAATCCTCTAAATATTCTCCAACACTTCAGGAGATCTAGGATTTCACCAAGGTGAACATTGAAGGCCATCGCAATTTCTCACATTAGTAGATGGTTGTCATCAATTGCTGTGGCAAAAAAAAAAAAAAGTCATTACAAAAATGTCTATATATATATATATATGTATGTGTGTGTGTGCATATATATATGTATATGTGTGTGTGTATATATATATACATATATATGTATGTATATATATATATATATATATATATATACATATGTACATATTGTGGTATGATAAGGTTCCAATGAAGAAATTCAATGCTTTAGCTATATTCTCTAAACATCTTTTAAAAACTTTTCTACCAGGATTGAGTGATCATAAATTCAGGGCAGGTAAGGGTTATTTCCTTTTTCTTTTTGCACCCTCAATACCACCGTCATTACTGTATCTATTTCACAATGGGTCATACTGTTGCTGCAAGTCAAGTCATGAGGCAGTCAGATCAAAGGATGTGGCTTCTGATGAGGCAGAAGGATTTTTTTCTTATATTATAAGTTGGTTAGAAATCTGCAAAGGTTAATTAATCTCTGCTGTACCCAGGCTCTTCCAGCTCTTTCTTTCTTCCTTCCCTTCTTTCTTCCCTTCTTCTTTTCTTCCTTCCTTCCTTCCTTCCTTCCTTCCTTCCTTTCTTTCTTTCTTTCTTTCTTTCTCTCAAAAAAAAAAGTTAAACAAATTTAAAAAAAATTAACAAGGATTTATTTTTTTCCCCTTCCCATCCCTCATTGGGGAAAATAGAAAGAAAAGAAAACCCAAACCCTGGTAACAAATATGCCTAGTCAAGCAAAAGAATTTCCCCTACTATGTCCAAAAATGTATGCCTCATTGTGTATCTTGAACTCATCACCTCTGGATTAGGAGTTCAGTATCCTGCTTTACCTTCAGTCTTCTGAAATTGTAACCCATCATTGCAGTTGATCCCAGTTCCCAAGTCTTTCAATCATTCTTTTTCTTTGCAATGTCAAAATCAATGTATATATGTATGTATATATATATATATATATGAATATAAAATTTCTTTTGATTCTATTCAGTAGACTTTGTAAAAGTTCATATTGCTGCAAGTCAGAGGCTCTTAACTCTTTTTTTTGTGCCCACGATCCATTTGGCAGTCTGGTGAAGCCTATGGAATCTTTCTCAGAACAATGCTTCAAATAGTTGAAGGAAAGGCTACATTTCAATTAGAGATTAATGAAAATAAAGGTATATTTTTTCTCATCCAAGTTCATAGACTCCCTGAAATCCCTCACCCCAGACCAACAACTCCTTGAATTGACAACAGGGATGGTTTCAGAGAAACTTGGGAAGAACATGATCTGATACAGAATCAAGTGAAAACAATATATATAGAGAGAACAATGTGTACAGTGACGAGACTAAGGTAAAGACAAACACTTTTGAGAAAATGAAGAACTCTGGTCAGTGTAATGATTAACCTGTTATTCCAAACACCTAATACCGAAACATGCTTCCCATCTCCTGATAGAAAGTTGAGGGACTCAGAGTGCAAAATGAGACATATTTTGTGGGAGGGGAGGGCAATGCAGAAATACATTTTGCTTGATTATGTGGGCAGTTAGGTGACAGAGTGGATATAGCGCCAAGCCTAGAATCAGAAAGACTCATCTTTCTGAGTTTAAATCTGACCTCAGACACTTACTTACTACCTGTGCAACCTTGGGCAAGTAACTTGACTCTGTTCTCAGTTTCGTCATTTGTCAAATGAGCTGGAGAGGGAAATGGCAAACCATTCCAGTATCTCTGCCATGCAAACCCCAAATGGAGTCATAAAGAGTCTAAGACAACTGAAAAATGACTGAATACATGTATCTAACATGAATCTTGTTACTCTTTCATTCTCAGTCGAAGTAGAGGTTGGAGTGAGATAGAAGGTAAATTTGTGGTGATTAGAAAATAAAATATAATTTTTTAAAAAGGAACTTTTTTTAGATTCTATACTACAACCTCAGATTCTAGCCTCTGGTTCCTTAGTGCATGACCATTAACCTCCTATCTTTTGGGGGGGGGGGGGTAATTGGTTTATTTTTTAAATTTATAGTGATGATTCTTGTTTTAAAATTGCCTTCATTTTTAGATATACTACCTACCGAGAACACCATCTCTGGCACAAGAGGGGGAAAAAAGCAGTTCAGCAAAACTAACCAATGTTAACCAAAGATGAAACTAAACCATAATTAACTGAGTTTGATAATATGTATATGTTGTCTCCCTTGCTAGAATGTAAGCTCTTTGAAGGTAGGGACTGACTTTGACTTTGAATATGCATCCCAATGCTTGGTACAAAGTTAAATGCTGGATAGATTATTTTTTAAAAAGTCAATGATGCAATGTTTCACACCCAAAGTCTACCCCTTCTGCAAAGATGGAGTGAGGGTGGGGGTGTTATATTTACTCATCTCTTCTCCAGGAACAAATTTTGTCATTAAAATCCCACAGTTAGTTATGTTCTTAAAACCACACTTTAGTGGTGTTTTTTTGTTCTTATCCTTTTCTGTGTTGCTGTCATTGCGTATACTGTTTTTTTTTTTGTTTCTGCTTCAAGTGATGCAAACTTTCCCACACTTTTCTGTCTTCTTCATATTCATCATTTCTTACATTTTGTTACCTTCTTACCTTTTCTCTTAATAGTAGTGAAATGGCAGGGATGATTCCTTTGTAGTTAAGGCTACTTGCCAATGCCAATAAATTTCTAAATGCAAGATTCTTGAACATTAAGCCAAGTTTCACAAATGATGTTTGCTACCCATTCTGCATATGGGAGGAGACATCTTCCCTTGATGATAACACCTACCTGGAGTAAAGAGGTCACTGAAATAGATGATCTACCATAACACAGTCCTGACAAGGGTGGAGTAAATTCTCCACCCTTCTGCTCTCATCCTACAAGAGTATCAGGTGGAAAGGACAGAATCAGTGTTATCTGTGCAGTTATTGATAGTGATACCAACTGATAGACTTCTGGGAAGTCAGCCTGAAATAACTTAGATAAAAACCTGACATTCATTTCCAGAGTCTAGACAAGGCAGACCTATAGAAAAGTGATTTGCTTTTTCTCATCAGCAAATTAACTCACTAAGTGCTCCAAAGTCTCATCTTTTCTCCAGTAGCTCTCACAAAACTTTTGTTTCCTGTGCCCCTGAGGCCAAGGCCAAGTTGTACCCCACAGTTATTTCAGTACTTGGCTCCTCTAAGCTCAGACTAAGGCACTGGGGCTGGAAGCTGTCTGGCATACCTCACATGCCCAGAGAAAAAGAGGCTCAAAAAAGTTTATCCAACAGGTTTGGGAAAACTTTTCCTGCATTTCAAACCACACTGTCGCTTTATTTTACCGATGAGGAAACTGAGGCACACTGACTGAATGACTTTGCCAAGGTCACTCAGACAGTAAGTGTTCAAAGGCAGGATTTGAACCCAGGTTTTTATATCCCTAAATACTTCATTCAAGCCAGTACTCCACACTGCCATTCAGTCCTTTATCTTTCCAGAGAGCCCAGAGAAAGTGAGTACCAGAAAGCTGTGCTATTAAAGAAATATTTCTCTAATTTATGCTGCCTGTCTAACCAACACCCAATTCCTTCTCTCTATCAGTACAATCTTAATCCCTGAGATGGCTTAAATGTAAGAAAGTATTGGACAGGGACATTCTTTGAGAAAACTGACATACTTTTTAAGTTTCTCACCAGGTTTCACTGCTACTTTGCTATTCTTTTATTATCTGGATGAATTTGGCTTTTACCATTGCCAATACCAAAATAGACAAAAGGTGACATCCAACTAATAGTAAGTAGGACATTTGCTTTGAATTCATTCCAGGTTAATTAGGCTATATATTGTTTATCTAATTTTGACTCAATGATAGAGGGGTGTTTATACTGAAGGGATGAGAGTAGGTTAATATCTAGCTAATACAATAACACTTCACCATCTGTACTTTCATTCTGTGACTACATCAGATGAGATGCGGGTCGGAGCAATGGACTCAAAGATAGCTGTAGATAGTGACTGCACCCATGAAATGAAGCATGTTGTCCCCTTGGAAGGAAGGCTATGGCAAATTTGGACAGCATACTAAAAGCAGAGACATCATCATGCTGACAAAACTCCGTATAGTCAAAGCTATGCTTTTCCAGTACCAATGTATGGGTGTGAGAATTGGACTATAAGGAAAGCTGAGCACCACAGAATCAACGTTTTCAAATTGTGGTGCTGGAAAAGACTTTTGAGAATCCCTTGGACAGCAAGGGGGTCAAATCAGTCAATACCTAAAGAAATTAATTGACCTTCATTGGAAGATCAACTTCTAAAGCTGAAGTTTAAATACTTTGGCTACATAATGAGAAGACAATGCTCTTTGGAAAAGACTCTGATGTTGGGAAAGATTGAAGGCAAAAGAAGAGGGGATGGCAGAGGGTGTGATAGCTCGATAGAGTCATGGAAATAATGACCATGAGCTTGGAGAGACTTTGAGAGATAGTGGGATAGAAGAACCTAATGCGGCCCTGAAGAGTTGGACATGACTGAAAAGAACAACAGTAACAATGCCTTCCCATATTCTTCGTGTTCATTTCTTACAGCACAGTAATATTCCATCACATTCACATGATGCAATTTATTTAAGCTACTTCCACATTCTGATGAGCTTTCTATCCTCCTTCCAGTAAAAGAGAGCAAAAAAGCTGGTGATTGACTAAGTGGAGGTAGTTATTGGAGAGTGGGACATATCAGTATTTTATTTTTGTTCCAGCACTGACAAAATATTTAATAATATTTTTTAGTTTTCTTTTAGTTTTGTCCTAGATTCTTTGTATGCTCAAAATAATAAATAGCCCCAAGGGAGAATTAAAATATATAAGATAAAATCTCCCATTTCTACTTGTTGACATTGCTTCTGTTCAGCCAGTTTCCCAGAGTTGAGAGGTTCAAGGCAATCATCCCATCTCCCTCAGTATATAGTGTATCACTCCATCCTGACTTCAGGAAATTAAGGGAACTGAAATCAGAGGGCTTGAAGGGACCTGAAAGGTTTAATCCTCTAACTTTATAAATAAGGAAACTAAGTCAGGAAAGCCCAGATCTTATAACACCCAAAGTAGAGGAAGAACTAAGTTAAGATGAATATTTAATCATGGAAGAGTTTTTTAATCAAAAGGCCATATGAAAGGAAATCTGCTTCCATTGGGTGAAGGCTCAGTTTTTAGTTTTTACTTTTGTTTTTTTGGAGGCTACTATATTTAAGTCACTGAGCCATCACCTTTGAGGATGTTTTCCAGATGGACTGATTCAAAGGTTTCTGTGCATTGGTTATTTGTTCCATAAAGTCTGTTAGATATGCTATATACACCCGGCAATAGTCCAGCTTCCCTTTTTGTCAAGTGACACCTTTCCTGTCCTGCTTTCCAACTCATGAAAAAAAATTCTAGTATTATACAATACTTGGCACTTTCCAAGATGCAACTGTTCAAGAGAATTGGTCACTGGCCAAATACATGAAATACTTTTTTAAAAAGTCAGGGGAAGGGAAAGAATGTATCTTTGAAATGCTCCCAGAGTTCTCTGCCTAGAATTCCCAATGAGCACATAGATTGTAAATCAACTTTGTTTATTTTTAAATTATTATTTAAATAAGAGAATCCTGAAACTTTTAAAGAAATCTAAAATCACATAGATCATTGTGGACTGTGATCATAGAAATTTGCATGGTTTATTCTATAGTTACATAATATGGCAGATACATAATAGTATGACAATGATGATATTTGCATAGAGTTTTAAGCTTAGAAAAACATTTTCATGCCATATCTCATTTGATCTTTGTAACAGTCCTATGAGATAGGTGCTATTATCATCCTCATTTGACAAATGAAGAAACCGAGTCTAAGAGAGGATACTTGTCTTGCCTGAGGTCAGATTTGTGCTCAGGTCTTCCTGCTGTTGTTTGTTGTTAGTCTTTCATTTTCAAGAGGACAAATGACCATAAGAGGGTGATGTCTTGTCTTGCAAGTGAATTGGGTTTAAGGTAGGCAGAGCTGCACAAAGTCATCAGCCTCACTGTCCACTCCAGATTCAGCAGAGTCCAGTGGCAAGACAAGAGTCAAGATGGCTGGCCATGGCCCAGCCAGGCTTTCCTCCTAGTCCAGCAGCACTCCATCCATTACACCACACAGATATTGCTAGGAGTTTTCTATACAAATACTACACAAAACTATATGAACTCTAGGATTTCATATAGATATAGTACTCCCAACAGAAGTTATAGGTGATACAGTGTAAAGAGTGCTTGACCTGCACACTAGAAGACCTGAGTTCAACTCTGGTGCTTGTGTAACCCTGGGCATGTCATTTAGCTCTTATCTGTCACTGTTTCTTCATCTGTAAGGGTAATAATAGCATCTCGAGGGCTGCTGGAAAGATCAGTGAGATGCTATTTATCAAGTGCTTTGCAAGTATTAAATCAGTATATCAGTATCCATATTTATATGTTATATCTCTATATAAATCAGTATATCAGTATCCATATTTATATGTTATATCTCTATATAAATCAGTATATCAGTATCCATATTTATATATTATATCTCTATATAAATCAGTATATCAGTATCTATATTTATATATTATATCTCTATATAAATCAGTATATCAATATCTCTATACTATCTAGATATCCTTTATTGCTGATGTTGACATATTACATACCATTGTTTGTTTCTACGGAATATAATTCTTTGGAAGAAAATAATTCTTGGAGTTGGAGCTGAAAGGAAGCTTAAAGATCATTTAGCCCAGGGGGTAAAAGCCTCTTTGGGGCTCATGGATTGACTTTTTTTTTTTACATAAATATACATATATATTTTTTAACATTTGATTATAGAACTTTAAATTCTAGATTCTTTCTCTTCCTCCCTCATCACCCACCCCCACTGGAAGGACAAGCAGTCAAATACAGGCTGTACATGTGTAATTACACAGAATCTCTCCACAGTGGGCATATTGTGAGAAACTGATTACATGTCCCTCCTTCCTATCCGGCCGCCCC
>CM053592.1:13065225-13088051 GCA_028646515.1 Pseudochirops corinnae
ATGGAAGGAACCATCTCATCTCTTCCTTTCACAGATGAGATGCTGGGCCCCCAGAAGAATTGAATCCTTGCCCCCAGTTCCAAATCCTACATTTTTTCCATTGATGCTCAATGCTTGTATGATCTGACGCCCAGGGAGACTGAGTAACTTGCCCTCAGTGGCATGACCAGTATTTAAAACAATATCTCTTTGGACAAATGTCCCTGGGCCTCAGGTCACATAGGTTGTTGTGTTCCATCACGAGGTACCCAACGACAATCATACTATTCCTAAAATGCATGTCTTAGTCCTGAGTTGAAAGGTTTCCAATGATATGACTAACACAATGCCACATACTCATGGCTAGTCTGCCATTGTGAACTTTGTAGAGATAGAAGTTACCAATCCCTAGATGACCTTTCGTAGTGATGGCTATTTTTGCTTAGTCCGCTGTCCTGGTCAGTCTCAAAATCTGGGTGTATATAATAGCTTCCCATAAGAATTTGATCTAGACCAATGGAGATTTCTGTTTTTGTTAAGAGACCCTCCCTCTTTTAGTTGGACATATGGTGTGACTTAGGTCTCTAAAAAATGAAGGACTGGACTTGGAATTAGGAAGATCTTAGTCCAAACGCTGCCTTAGACACTTAGTAAATAATGTGATCCAAGGCAAGTAACAGTACCTCACTTAGCCTCAGTTTCTTTATCTCTACAATGAGGGGGTTGGACTAACCTCCCTTTCAGCGCTTTCCTAGCTCTGAATCTATGATCCAAGAACCACATGTTGATACTTGACTTGAATTCATCCACACCAAGATCATGTTTTCCCTAATGAGTTTTTTCCCCGACCCTGTGATCTACCCTGGGCCTTCTTCAAGCCTTAGGCAAAATGTGCTACTTTGAAGAATTAATACTGACACCCAGTCTATCTTTCCTACTGCAAATACACAAACCACATTTCCCTGAGCTCCTTAGCTCAATTAGACCTCCCTCTTTCCAATTGTTCTTCCATTCCTTTTGACTTCCAATTGTGGATAGAAATCCCTAGCTCCCTCTACTTGTGTTTTTAGAGGTGATTCTACCTAGCTATCCCTCTACATCTAGTTATAAGTTCGTAAAAGGCTCTTAAATTCATTGAAATCTTCCCTATGTAAACTACGGCTGAGTTATCTTAAAACTAAAACCACCTCCAAGCAGTTTTCTCATTTCCTTTTATATATATAATATAGAATATATACGTATATTTCTGAAATATATCTACCATTCATATAAATTTATATCTTCAGACAACCATAGCCATGGGCGATAAATGAAGCCAGTAGACATTTAAAGATGGAATTCCATCTCCAGCAAGTTTGATTTTAAATGTGGCCCTAGTCCCTAAATATTTTCAGTGGTGGATCCCTGAACATAATGAAATCTTTTTTTTCTTCATTAAATTCAAGGAGAGAAAAATGTATATGATGGACCATTTCATCTAGGTTTAAAAGGGCGGGAACGACATCTTGAAGACAAATCCATATTGGCAATAACTGAAGTTGGCAAGTGATTATTTACAGAACTCAAAAATAGCAATGAAATCGTCCATTTCTTCTGTGATTAAGAGGTTCCATGGTCATGAATTGTATAGTAGATATCCCTAGTAGATAATGGATTGCCTTCTAAGTGTTTTGAGACCCCCATTCTACTCCCAGTTCTGCTCCCAACTATCTCTAAAGACTTTAGTAAATTGATTTGTTTCTTCTGGGCTTTAATTAACCCATCAGTAAAAGAGTTTGACTGGATTCTAAAGATCCTTTCTGTTCCAACATTACACATAATGTTTCCATTGTGATCCTACAAATTACAATGGTCATAGGCTAAAATGGTGGGCAGCTTTAAAAATCTGAGGAATGAAGAAAATGAAGAAAATTGAATATAGTTTTGTTTATTTTTATCTGTTTAGATGACCTCTGTAGCCCATGATAGTCTCACTGCTACAACCCATTGTGTTATGGCTATTCAAAGAGAAAAGTGGATTCACTCTTCCTGTGCTAAAGAAATATATTCAACAAAGAGATTATTTTCTTCCTGTCCGCTAAAACCCTCCTGGATGATAGTCCTTAAGAAGTGACTGGTTTTCTCCACCCACACTTGTTCAGCTAGGTATTACAGGAAGCAGCCCTGGTGAATTTGAATATCCTTGCCCATTTGAACCCAGAGAAACTTGATGATACATGAGAAATAATTCGGTCAAAGTTGAGATGGTTTGTCAAGGTTCTAGACACCTGTGCGTGCCTAGGCAAAAGACACATCTTACAGGTGCCAGAGGGAAAAGGCATGTCGGGGTTGGGACTCACAATGATTCAACTTAGTATCTTCTCCAGGTGACTGAGACTCAGTTGGAGAAGGTAGAAGCAAAATATTTCTGATCTCTACATGGAATAAGGTCAGAAATTGGCAGGATGGGATGACTAAGTGATGAGGTGAATAGAGCACTGGCCCTAGAGTCAGGAGGACCTGAGTTCAAATTTGACCTCAGACACTTAACACAAAAACTAGCCATGTGGCCTTGGGCAAGTCACTTATCCCCAACTGCCCTACCTTCCCTCTTTCAAAAAGAAAAAAAAATTGGCAGGAATTATAAGGCAAAGAAGATACCAACCCCTGAGAGGGCTCCCTTATATGTTACTGCCCAAGGACAACTGAATTTCCCACTAAGCCACAGAAACTCTGGCATAGTCTCCTCAGAGACATGACTAGGGTCGGACTACAAGGGTTTTGCCCCAGGGTCCTGGCAATAGCAGAGGGGGCACACTCTTCCTCCATCCTCATTTCTCATGCCTCATCATACTCCACTGGCCTGTGCAAACCCCATTCCCTCAGCTGGCCCAATCTCTAGGATTCAGTCCTCATGGTGCCATTTCCAAGGGTCCACTTTGCCCCTTCCCATTTCCAGCCTTACTGGTGCAAAGATGGTAACCTCTGGTAATCCTCAATGCAACTCTATTCATATCCTAGTTGCTGCTCTCATCTGCTCACCTCTCATCCCCCTCACTCCCAACTCTTTTTGTTTTGGGACAAAGGATTCCTAGTACCATTCTCCTTTGTATGGGGCCAGTGGCAAAAACCATTTTTTCTCTAACAAAACTTGAAACTGCACTAAGATTTTGAGGAGACCCTAAATTGTCCTAAGGAGAGTATGTGTTACTGAGGGTCATAGTAATGCTTAGCTTCCAGAGGAAATTTTTCCTGGCGTAAGGAGATCTCTGTGACAATGAAGAATGCAATTTCTTAGGAAATTGCTGGGGGCAGGGATAAGTTAGGTCTGTAGCCTAGGGTGTCAGACTTGTGGTTTGTGTCTGGAGCAGGACTTTGATTCAGGTTTTTCTTCTTCCTAGACCATCTTCCATTATGTCAGGCTGCCTCATACTATAGAAGAAATGCATAGAGTAATTCTGACCCATATATTAAAAGGTCTTGCCTTTAACTGCCACATTATTGACAATGAGTTCAGTTCTCTCTCTCTCTCTCTCTCTCTCTCTCTCTCTCTCTCTCTCTCTCTCTTTCTTTCTGCCTCTCTCTCTGTGTACCTGTCTGTCTGTTTCCTCTCTCTCTCTTTCTCTGTCTCCCTCTGTCTCTTTCTGTCTCTGTCTCTTTGTGTCTCTCCTCTCTCTGTCTCTGTCTCTCTCTGTCTCTCTGTCTCAGTTTCTCTCTCTCTCTCACCCCGCCAGTTTTACTTGGTTCCTTTCCTCCTGTTGCCTTGAAAAATCCCATCCTTTAAAAAAAGAAAATCATCCTTGACCCTGTCACTCACTTAAATTATCATCCTATATCTCTGAGTTCCTAGAAAAAAGCCTTCTACATTCTACGCCTCCTGTCAGAGCCAGAACCAGGACTCAATGACCAGGACATTCCTTCTAAATTCTTGGGGTTGGGATTGGGAGGATTTAGAGGGTTTCAAAAGCACTCATAGGGCAACCAGGTGACACCATCGTGCACAGAGTGCCAAGCCTAGAGTCAGGAAGACTCATCTTTCTGAGTTCAAATCTGGTCTCAGACATGTACTAGCTGTGTCACCCTGGGCAAGTCACTTCACCCTGCTTGCAGCAGTTTCCTGTATGTAAAATGAGCTAGAGAAGGAAATGGCAAACTCTAGTGTTTCTCTCAAAAGGACCCCAAAAAGGGTCACAAAGAGTCAGACATGACTGGAAAATAACTCAAAAACAGTACTTGTAGTTCTCTAAGAAAGTAGACTACAGAACCTGGTGATTATTGAAGTAGATCTCAGTGACGGGACCAAACAATAGTTTGGTTCACAGCATCCTTGCCCCTGGAGGTTGCAGATCACAGCTGGTTAAGGAAGAGGAGTAAAAGCCCTACCCCAGGCACAGGGGCCTCAGTGTCCAAGTGAGCTCATAGACATTTCACCCTTCACCTTTCACACTTCTATCACTCAGCTCCTTATCCTGATCCACGAAACCAGGTATTAGAATTCAAGAAAAATTGGAACCACTGAATGAGCCTCCATCATATCCCAGAATGTCCAATTTCAACAGCTCGGCTATAAGAGTGTTAGATTGGGAGTAGAGAGATCTCCGAACATCTGTCTCTGCTCTGAATAACTTTGGGCATATGTTCCCATATCTTTCAACTAAAGCTATTCAACAAGATGGCTTCTATCATCCCTTTCTAGCTCTGCCCCATCTTTAACTTCCACAAGACCATAAGCCACTAGGGAATTCAGAGGCCATATAGCTCAACTCCTTCCTATTTTACAAATACAGAAATGGAAGCTGAGGGAGGCTGTAATTCATCAAGATCACATAGGTAACTAGTATCAATGGTAGGATTCACTTCAGAGCCCATGGCCCTTTCATTGGCACACCCTACCTCATTCATACATGAGCTTCAAATAGCATGAACTTAGCTTCTCAAATGGTGTCTGAAGTGGAGTTCCGGCTTTGTTTTTGTTTTTCCCCAACACAAAAGGAAGAAATTAATCAAGAAAATGATTTTCTCTCCAAATTGATATTCTGTCATGATACTTTATGTAAAAATTTTAGGGTTTTTAAAGAAGGGATAGTCAATCCTCTCCAAGCCCTTTCAGACCTTTCTCCCAAGGCAATTATCCTTTTGTTCTAGGAGATAACATTTTCCCACCTTCTAAGTATGAAAAAATTAAGATTTGTCATCTAATTAGCAATAAATATTGAAATAAAATAGGCTAATATGGAACTATGTTTTGCATAAGTTCACATGTATAATTTATATTACATCGTTTGCCTTCTCTGTGTGTGAGAGAGAGGCAGGAGGGCGGGAGTTAATTTGGAATTCAAAAAAAAATGTAAAAAGTAAGCAAAAATAATTTTTAAAAATAAAATAAAACACAGAATGATGCTTCCTTTCCTTGGGGACAGGTTTCCCAATAGTAGCCAAAGAGTCCCCTCCCCCTCTCATGGCCACCCCACCCAAACTGAGAACCCTTTCATGCAACTGGGCCCAAACCTGATTTGTGGTAGTTGCCCCTGGTTCAAAAATTAAGTAGATATAACTTGTTAGGCTGCTTAAACCAAGAATTATCATGGAAATGATGAGGCAAAGAAGTGAGGAATTCAGTTCTTTTTAAATCAAAATGTGTTTTTTTATTGAAAGAAAACTTCCAGGAAATCTTAACAAAAAACTAGAATAAAGCAAGTGTTTACAAAGTTGGCAATAAGTTACATTTTTCATAAATATGCTCATGGTCCTGAGCAGACTTCCAAAGTCCCCAAAATACTAGGAAAACTTCTCTCAGACATAATATAACAAAGTTTTCTCAAGTTAAGTTAAATAAATAAACCATGGTAGTGTTTGAACACAACCATTTAAATAAACTCATAAAAAGGTTATGAAACACCATAAATAATTTCCCCACCAAGAAGAATTCTGGGACTTGGGCCCAGTAAGACTTGGCTATTTCATATCTTTAACCATTCTAGATTCCAGAATTAGGGCAGAAGTCCCTAATCCAGCTTTCCCCTGATGTCATCCCTCCATGGACATTTCTGGAAGACAGAATTCTGTTCCTAACAGTGAAGGTAGGAGGAATATTGTGTATTCCTCAGGTCTTAAATGAAATGTGACTTCATTGTCATTTTGTCCTCACTTCCCATCAGGGTAGTTTTGCTCAGCCAGCTCTAACTCTACATAGCTTTTTAATAAATACATAAATAGCAAATATCTAAATTGAATCATAGTTGGAAATAATAACATTATGTTGTCTGAACCTGAAACAAGAACGCAGAAACAGCTGTGGCATTTTTATCCTCATGAACATGCCAGTGAGGTAGAAATGGGCAGGTATTCTTGAGTAGTTACAGAAATGGAGAGATTGAGACAGAGTGAATCAGTGGCAAAATCAAGATATAGCTTCCTTAATTCTCCGGTCCATGTTGCGTATTTTCAAGAGAAACGGGTTTTTTCTGAAGTTTTCTTGGCATCTTCTTGGAGAGATAAATTCATTTATTGTGGGCTATTCTCAGCTCTGCAATGGAAAATATTTTAAGAGATTAAACAATGCCACAAAAAGGGAGCCTTTGATTGCACATCTTTTCAGGAACCTAATATCTTTTAAGCTTGACTTTGCTTTTTCTTTCAAGTCATTTAAAAAAAAAAAGACATCTCTTTGTTGTATATCTAAAAGGAATAGCGTATTGTATATAGTAGATTTGCAGTTTCAAGCGCAATCATCTTTTTAAATATACTATGTTATAAAAAAAATATCAGTAGTAGTAGTAGTAGAAGCAGTAGTAGCAGAATGAAAATAACTTGGATTAAGTCAAGATATGGATTTAAGTCCAGCCTCAGACTGTTGGTAAATGGTGAATCTAGAAAAGTAACTGAATCTTTTGGAGCCTCAGTTTCCTTACCTGTAAATATTCCTCTTTTCTATCTGACTGATTTCTTAGGGAGATCAAGTTAAATAATGTGCATAAAATCTGATAAAACTTTAAAGCCAACTACATAAATTCAATTATTACTATTAAGGTTGTTTCTTTTGTTGAAAGGGTAGATGCCAGAAAGGAGAAAACAAGAACTACTCTGGGACAATAGGCAAATTTCATTCATCTAGTCTCATTTTCCTGATTGTTTCTCTCTTAATTTGGGTTTCTCTGTGAGGAATAATGATATACTCACCTCTTCAAAAACACCTGAAGAACTTTCTGCACCCACTTTGCATGAGGGTCCAGGCAGACCTCCCTATTATCTTGAAGAGTGACACTAAAAAGGAAAAAAAAAAAATCATGATGAATGATCTACTCTGAAGGGTCTCTTTGTTACCAAAATCAATGCCCAACACAAGTCAGTGAGAAATGAAGCCATTCAGTCAGAATGCTGAGATTCTCCCCAAAAACTCTCTTTAGTATACAGGGAACCATGTTCTTTCATTCATGACATCAACCTCCAGGGAGCTTTTTCCTTTGTCATGGAAAAAGGATTCAGCCCCGGAGAATTCAAAGGTCCAGGGGAGAACATTCAGGAGAGCTACTATTCACATAACACAAATGATGACCTGTATCACTGAAGTCAACAGATGGTTCATACTAATGTTAAAATATGGAGACTTTCTGCTCTTCTTCTAATTTATCTTTCACTGTTTAGAGCAGTAATATGCCTAGTTCCTCATTCCATTCTCTGTAATGCCTCAAAGAAATTATATTTAAAAGGGGGGAAAAGCCTTCACAAGCTTCATAACTCAAAAATGTGGAAGTGTTTTGAAAAGTCATGATAAACTTCTCTGACTTTTCTGGAGAGAGCTATACCTCAACCTAGAAAATGGGGAGGTAGGGTAATGTGAAGCCAGAGCACTGGTCTTGGAGTTAGGAAGACTTGGGTTCTAATCCTGCCTTCTACAGTTTCTAGTTATATGACCCTCAGCAAGTCACTTAGCCTTATTCTGCCTCAGTTTCCTTATCTGTCTAATGGGGATAATAGCACCTACTTCAGGTTATTGTGATAATCAAATGAGATAATACATGTAAAGCATTTTAGGAAGGTTACCTAAATGTTGCCTAGTGTTAATATCTAATAGGTAATTAGTTATTCAAGAGTGTTAGCTGGCACAGTGGATATAACACTGGGCTTGGAATCAGGAAGACTCATCTTCCTGAGTTTAAATCTGGCCTCAGACAGTTACTAGCTGTGTGATCCTGGGCAAGTCACAACTCTCTCTACTTCAGTTTCCTCATCTGTAAAATGAGATGGAGAAGGAAAAGGCAAACCACTCCAGTATCTTTGCCAAGAAAACCTCAAATAGGCTCATAAAGATATGGCTGGACTGACTGAACAACAACAGCAATTACTGAGGCTATTAATAATTAATAATTGGCAGCCTCATATAATCAGAGTTCCTATAATTTTATGTAGGTTCTGTTCTTCTGTTCTACCAAAATAAGTTCTAAATTAAAGTCCTTTTAAAAGAAGACTATAGACATGCCTCCCTGAGGGCAGAACAGATTTATGAAAATCACAATTTACTTAAAAGATCAATAATAGGGGAATTACTTATTCTTTGAAAATGTCACCATAGGAATTTGTTAAATATCAAGTTTCTATGGCTTGTGTTAAAACTGGTTATATTACCCCCAGAAAAAATCCAATTCCCATGAAACTTTTTTTATGGATGCACCCTTGGCCAGTTTGGATTGAGACAGATGATGGGGGACATCTCAATAGTTAGGTGGGTTCTCTTGATTCCTTTGCAGCTGCCACAATCCCTCCTTTCTCTCCTTCTCCTCCACCTCCCCCGCTGACTCCACCCCCAGTTTCCTAATTGAAAGCATTGGTTCCTCTCTGAAAGTACGTACATAATTTCTGTGTTTGGGCAGTGTGGTCCGCTGTCAATCATTCTCAGCTCCTTAATGAGTTTTGGATGGAAACGTTCAGTGAGTGTTTTGATGCACAGACACCGGAGTTCTGTCACGGAATGAGGCAATACCGCAGCTGGGAAGGAATAAGAGAATAAACAGTGTTAGTACTGACCAAAGAATCAGCCCCATCAATCCCAATTTGACGATTTTGCTGATCTTGAAATTAATTGGTGATTTTGAAAAATTACTGGCTATCTTATCATTATTATGCAGATTCCTCTAAATCTGAATCCTGATCTCTTATCAGCATCAATTTGTTTCTCTAAACAGTTTTCACTGGTTATTTTTTTGTGTGTGTGAGACAGTGCAGGTGAAATGACTTGCCCAGGGTCACACAGCTTGTAAGTGTCAAGTGTCTGAACCCAAATTTGAATTCAGGTCCTCCTGACTCCAGGGCCGGTGCCCTATCCACTGTGCCATCTGGTTGCCCCCACTGGCTATTTCTAATGGAATTTTATTACAAGTAAACCTTTGAAATCTTTTAGCAAATCCTTCCCTGTTCATTTATCCTCATACTTCTCTAGAGTTATTTGGTATGGAATGCTTCCCTGTGACATCACAGAGCCATTCTACAGAAAGCAAATAAGGTAGAAAAAACAGGGGGAAATGGCGAACAGATATGATTCATTTATTAAATAAATATTTTGAAAGTTTTACAATTAATCAAGATTCCTAGTAATGCTACCAACCAAGAAGTGTCCAGCAAACATGTTAACAAAGCAGCAGAGTTGCTAACTGTTCAGGATTCCCAAGTCTTTCTACAGATAGTAGGATGTCTGAGAAATCATGGATTGGGAAGATTATCATGCACACAAAAAGGAAGATGGGCATTTGTCCAATTTTGTCCAGTTTTACTGATGTTAGTAAGCAGTCTGCATGAATGAGTCTCCAGATGCAATGTATGGAGAACTCATTATCATCAGTAGATGCAATCTATGCCTCCTCTGAAATGTAGAGGTATGTGTCTGCTGCCATTCTTGGTGGATGTGTACGTGAGGGCTTATAGTTGTTATTGCATTATTATAGCTAATATTCCACAATAACAACAAATAGTATAATTAACATTATAATTATGTATTATATATTTAGCATTTATATAGTTCTTTTATAAATATCATCATACGCATAACAACCATGGGAGGAAGGTGCTATTATCTCCTCTTTATAAAGTAGGGAACTGAAGCAAACAAGTTAAAGACTTGTCCAGTAAGTGTCTGAGAAGGGATTTGAACTTGGGTCTTCCTGACACCAGACCCAGAGTGCTCTATCCACAGCACCATCTAGTGCCTCTTTCTACTGATTTATTTGCAAGATACTGTATTCACATTTTGCATATATGTGTAACATGCATGCTTGTATAGGTTTGTTTGTATGTGCACATACATACACATAGATGTGCAGGCATGTTGTATGTGCAAATAACTATAGATATATATTAATATGTATGTGTGCTCACATATGTATATCTAAGTGTATATATAGATTTGTGTATTCATGTGAATACATGTATGTATGTTTGTGGATATGTACATGTATGCATACATTTAGGACCTGACTAGCACTTGGCATTGTGGAACTTGGCATTGACATGACCATAAAGTTCGTGTGTGTCATAAAATTAGAACATCACAGCAACCCTGTCAGCTAGATATTATTCTCCTCATGTTCCACATCAGGAAGCTGAAATTCTGAGAGATCAATACTTCTCCATGATCTTACAGTTTATAAGTGCTAGAAGTAGGAACTATAGGAATTGCTCTCTCCAATCTCATTTGCATTTGCCAAATTCTATCCTGGCTAGAAGGTGTGGTAGATAGAGCATCAAGCCTAGAGTCGGGAAGAGCCTTTGCGAATTCAATCCCAGTCTAAGATACTTAGTAGCTGTGTGACCCTGGGCAAGTCGCTTACCCTTGTTTGCCTCAGTTTCTTCATCCATAAAATGAGCTGGAGAAGGAAATGGCAAAGCACTCCAATATCTCTGCCAAGAAAACCCCAGATGGGGTCATGGAGAGTCAGACACAACTGAAAAATGACTGAACAATGAATGCTTGCTTTAGGATAAACTGGCATAGAAAGACCCTAGGGAAAAAAAAGTGGGTCCCAAAGGAGTCTATTTTCTTTTGTAACCCTTGAAAAAAATAGCTTTCTTTTTACAGAATTACAATTTCTATACATATTTCTAAGCAGGAACCATATTCAGAGAGCGAATCTCCTTATTCTGAATGCTGAAAAGGAGGTTAACTCACCTTCGTTCAGCGCTACGGAGAGCAGGAAGATGGCCAGGAGGGCGCCCAGCAGCTTGGAACTCATGTTCACAGTTAGTTGTGGTTTGCTTGGCTCTGGTTTTCTATTGGCTGGCTATCAGCTGGAGCTCTTGGGAGCTGTGCTGGCTCTGAGGCTTTGTGTTGGTCGGAGCATGCTAGTGGCTCTTTTATACCATTCTAATACTTCTTCATTGTGGACATTATGTCAGAGGAAATTCCACAATCTGCAACCCTGCAGGCATATTGCATTAAACTGAGTCATCCTACTCTGAGTAAAAACCCCGTTAGAGACTTTTCTCAAGATCATGCTTGTTTACATAATACATGACAGTGGCCACATTATTAATAGATATATTTGCATATTAAGAAAAGAACCTTTCAACTTGGGTGGGTCCCTATGGGTTTATTTCCACCTTTTCTTTTTATTCTACCTTATTACAATACATAACATCTAGTTATGCAAGGAATATTATCATCATTATTATTAGGATTAATTTATTTGGCCAAACTCTTTTTCTCCTATAAACTCTCTCCTCCTCCCCACATATCCAAATAGTTTCCAAGTCTTCTATTTCTATCTCCATAGTGACTTTCCATTCTCTCCACTATAATGTTCACCATTCTAGTTTAAATCTGTACAAAGCCCTTAACAAATGGTAGTCAGTTGGTTCCTTAATGCAGTACTGAATCCCCCCCCCACTGTGCTTTTCCTTTACTACCTATAAAAAGCATTTGACTCAATATAGCAAATTAAAACCTTTTGAAATATTTTTTCAATTATTTATATGTAGACACACAGAGATATAGATATAGAGACAGAGAGACAGAGACAGAGAAAGAAGGAGGAAGAGAAAGAGAAAGAGCACATACTGGACTGCCTGTAAGCTAAATTATCTTTGGCCACATCTCTATAAACTCCATCTGGGTAGATAAGGCATATCTTTAAGTTGTATATATAATCTTGTTTATGCATGTTTTTATTAATGGTTGCCAAGTTGATTTCAACTGAATTGGAAACACCACGATGTATTTGGTTTCAGGAGAACTGAATCCAAGTCTCAGCTATATTAGCTGCATGGTGTTGGGCAACTAATTTACCCCTTTGTCTCTTAGATCCTCACTGGTAAAAAATTAATGGATTGAATTGAATGAGTTTTAAAGCTTTTTCAGCTCTAACATTATAAAATTCCATAAATTTGTCTTTGGAATTAGGAATTAACTAAAATATTCAATGTTACAACAAATGTATTGACTAGTTAAAAGGTTAAGAATTAAAGATTTTTAACTTTAACTTTATGACTGCTTAAAATAATGGTAATTCCAGCATCTACTTAAGGGGTGTATGGAGTGAAAAGAGTCCTAAACTCTTGGGTCAGAATATAATGGAGAGAATGCTGGACTTGGATTCATGAGAAATCCAAACTCAAATATTTAGTAGCTGTGTGACCTTGGACAAATCACTTAGCCCTGTTTATCTCCATTTTCTCATCTGTAAAATGAACTGGAGAGAGAAATAAGGATGTGAATCCTTCCTCTGGTTCTAGTTCTGTGACCCTGGAAAAGTCCCCCAAACCTCTCTGGGTTTCAGATTCTTCCTAATCTGTAAAATTGAGGTAATAAGAATATCAACATCACTGGTCTTTATGAAGTTTAAAGGAGATAATGTAGACTGTTTTTCAAACCCGAAAGCACTATTAATCAATCAATCAACAAGCATTTACTAAGTTTCTTCTTTGTCCTAAGGATAAAAAACGCAATAAATGATAGTCCCTAAATGCAAGCAGCTTGCATTCTAATGAGGAAAGCAAAAAAGTGTGTGGATAGATAGATATGCATGCATATATATATATATATATATATATATATAATATATGTGTATATATATACATACATACATAATATGTATGTGTATATGTTTATCCATAAACAAACTAAAATGTGAATCCTTATTATTACTCTTCCCTCCTTAACTTACCACCTTTGAGATATTTCCAACATTTCCTCACATGTAAAATGGAAAAAGAACAAAACAGGTTGAAGTGAAGACTGAGTTAGTCAGTCAACAAACATATTAAGCTCCAACTATGTGGTAAGTACTGGTGATAGAAAGAAAGGCAGAAGTCAGTCCCTGTCCTCCAGGAGCTCTCACTCTAATGGGGGATTCAATATACAAACTAAGTAAGAACAAGCTATCCAGGATGAGAAGACAATGAACTGAGGGAAGGCATGGGAATTAAGAGTAGGTCAGAAAGGCTTTTTGGAGAAGATGGGATTCGGGCTGACACTAGAAAGAAGCCAAAGAGGGGTAAGTGAAAGGGAAGAGTACTCCAGGTATTGGGGACAGCCAGTGTCTGTCAACAGGAGTTGAATGTCTTGTGTGAGGCCAGTGTCACTGGGTCCTGGATTACCAAGAGGTGAGTAAAGTATAAGACTGGAAAAGGAGGAAGGGACCAGTTTGTGAAAGGCTTTGAATGCCAGAGAAAGGATTTTATATTGGATCCTGAGGATGAGAGAGCAACTAGAAATTACTGAGTAGGAGGAAGACAATGAGGTAGAGGGAATGGTTTAACATAAGATAAAAGAAAGTAAATGAAAGCACTTTGAAAACTGTTAAAAACATAATAAGAGCATCAAATATGATTCAGCTTTCTACTTCTGCTAGGAATCTCTTAAGAGAAATACTCCACCCAAAAGCGTGACCCAGTTCTGTACAAAGCCTTTAACAAATGGTGGTCAGGTGGTTCCTTAAGGACCATGGGCAACATTAACTCACTTTGCTCTAGGATGCTTTGACTATATTACTGTAAAAGTACTTGGTTGGGGCATGCTTTCCAGGCAATGCCTTTACTTGCTAATACCCATCAACCAAGTCAGTTGGTTCTTTAAATGACTTCCTATTTATTCACATAACAAGATTCCGGACTACAGGTTGGATTGTTTCTGGCATTTCCCTAGCCTTGTGTGGAATTTCAGCTGGGACTGGAGGCTAGATTTTGAAATAAATAGGTGAGCCACATTACAGTATTCACTTTCATTTCGTGGGAATCATGCTCCATCTGCTCAATGAGAGCTTACCCGTGCTTACCTTATTTCCGCCCAACTTGTTCCTTGGTTGTGAATTTAGTTTGCCTTTTTCAGTTGAAATCTCAGAAGTCTGGAGAGCTTTAAATTAGGGGAAAAGATTCAATCCACCAAGGGAAACAAAGGAAATAATTCTGTTCTAGTACAAGTACCATGGACGTGAATGTACCTAGGCTTCCAAACACTGGATATGAGGACTGTTCTGTGAGAAAAGGAAACCTTTCCATATCCAGGGAGGGCTGCAGCAAAACCCCAAAGGAAAGTACAAGGAAACTCATTCCTGGTTTGGGAATCATTTTAGAGGTATCTAGGTGATTCAGTGAATAAAGCACTGAGCCTGAAATTAGGAAGGCCTGAGTTCAAATTCAGCCCCAGACACTTATGAGCAGTTATTTCACCTTTGCCTGCCTTAGTTTCCTTAATTGTCAAAAAGTAATAACAATACTACCCACCTCCCAGGTTAGTTGTGAGGATTAAATAGGAGAATATTTGTGAAGTGCTTAGAACATATTAGGTGTTTTATAAATGTTTGTCTTCTTCCTTCCTTTTAACTTTCTTTCTGAGACCTATCAGGTAGCATTCATAAAATACCTTGGGAGGAAAAGATGAACAATTAGGTAAGCAAGTTCAGTCTCGCACAGAATAAGTACCTACGAAATGCTTGTTGACTGACTGACTGATACTTCTAAAAAGCAACACCATGGGGCTTTTGAGAGATAGCCAGTAAAGGCAAATTCCTGAGGGAATTACATGCTAATTTCTTTCAATATCACTTTAGTTCACTCGATATTATCAAGAGGTGAAGAAGGTAAAATGCAAATTCATACCTGGTTCATTTGAAGCACTAGTCAATCTGGTTTTTTGGTCTAGTTTTATGGTGAATCTGATCACTAGAGCCAGTCAACTTAAAATTACTAAAATCAGGCTATGGATAACCAAGTTAAACAATCAATCTCACCATCTTATTCCATTATTCTTATAGAACTAGCCATAATAACTCTATGTGAAGAGAGGCCTCAAATAAGGGGAAAATAACATTTTCAGGAAACAAAGCAGTCATTTAAATTTTTAAAAAGAAACTCTTTTGGTTGCCTGAATTCAACACTTCTTCATTTATATAGGCACTTGATTCTCCGAGTCCTTTACTCATCGCCATCTACCACTGGGTTTGTTAGAGCCATTGGATTTCTGGTATTAATGGACTTCAGGAAAGGGCTGCTTTCAAGTATTTGAAAGGCTATCATTGAAAAGGGGATCAGAGACTTGTTCTGTTCAGTTCCAGAGAATAGAACCAAGAGCCATGAGTGAACATTACAAAGAAAACAATTTAGTCTTGATGTTGGGAAGTCAAAACAACAAAAATCCTCCTAAGTTCTCCTAAAGTAGAATAGGTGAGGAAGCAGGATCTCTATCCTAGGAGGGCACCAAATAGAGTCTTGGTGAATAGCTCCCAGGAATATTGTACTGGAAGGTTCTTTTAACGTATGGATTGAACTGTAAGACCATTCAGATCCTTCCAATTTTAAATTCAGCAATTTATGATTCTCTCCACTTCTGGACAGCTACACAAACCAGAACAGTTTCAGATTAATCTATTTCTCCTCCCTCCCCACTCTGACCTCACAAAAAAAGCTTTTGACCACTACATACACAAAGGTGCAGTCAGGAATGTCAACAGGAAAAGAGTTTTTTTCTTTCCTCCTTTTATTTTAAGTTGAATGGGGAAGTACCAAAGCTGGTAGCACTACCTTTTATAACAAAAGCAAATATTTACTTCATAAGAACTTAGCTCATTGCTTCTGTGGTTTCTTTGGTATAGATACTCTTGCCACAGATGAGGATTGGACCCACCCTATACATTCTAGTAGATGGTTTGGGGGAATTTCTAAGGAACTAAAAATAAATCATCACCCGGAATCATGCACCTAGGAAGACTGATCTCTTCTTTGTCCTTACCATGACCTCCTTCTTATACATCTATCTCTAGTACTTTCCAAGGGCATCACCCCTGCTTTGGCTTCACTTTCTCTTCTTCTTCTTCTTTTTAATAGTTATTTCCTAAGCTTTTATCTCATTTCTTTTTTCTTCTTTTTACCCTTTAATAGTATTTTTCCAATTACATGCAAAGATAGTTTTCAAAATTCATTTTTGTAAGATTTTGAGTTCCAAATTTTCCTCCCTCTCTTCCTTCCCTTCCCCCTCCCTAATACAGCAAGAAATCTGATCAAGATTATACATGTACAATCATGTTAAACATATTTCCACATTAGTCATGCTGTGAAAGAAGAATCAGAACAAAAGCAAAAAACTATGATAACGAAAAAAAAAGGTGAAAATAGTATGTTTCAATCTGCATTCAGACTCCATAGTTCTTTCTCTGGATGTGGACAGCATTTTCCATCATGAATCTTTTGGAATTGTCTTTGAACACTGTATCACTGAGAAGAACTAAGTCTATCATAGTTGATCAATGTACAATGTTGCTGTTACTGTGTACAATGTTCTCCTGGTTCTGCTCACTTCACTCAGCATCAGTTCATATAAGTTTTTCCAGGTTTCTCTAAAGTCCACCTGCGCATCATTTCTGCCCAACACAATAGTATTCCATTACATTCATATACCACAATTTGTTCAGACACTCCCTAGTTGATGGACATCCCCTCAATTTCCAATTCTTTGCTACCATGAAAAGAGCTGCTATAAATTTTTTTTATGATCTCTTTGGGATACAGATATAGTAGTGGTATTGCTGGATCAAAGTTTTATAGCCCTTTATATGCCCTTTGGGCATAGTTCCAAATTGCTCTCCAGAATGGCTGGATCAGTTCATCACTCTACCAATAATGCATTAGTGTTCTAATTTTCCCACATCTTCTCCAACATTTATTATTTTCTTTTTCTGTTATATTGGCCAATCTGATAGGTGTGAGGTGGTGCGTCAGAGTTGTTTTAATTTGCATTTCTCTAATCAATAGTGATTTAGACCATTTTTTATATGACTAAAGATAGCTTTAATTTCTATATCTGAAAACTGCCTGTTCATATCCTTTCACCATCAATAGGGGAATGACTTGTATTCTTATAAATTTGACTCAGTTCTCCATATATTTGAGAAATGAAACCTTTATCAGAAACACTGGTTGTAAAAATTATTCCCCAGTCTTCCGCTTTTCTTCTAATCTTTGTTGCATTGATTTTGTTTGTGCAAAAACCTTTTAAATTTAATGTAATCAAAATTATCCATCTTTGCATTTCATAATGTTCTCTGTCTCTTGTTTGGTCATAAATTCTTTCCTTCTCAATAGATCTGACAGGTAAACTATTCTTTGCTTTCCTAATTTGCTTATGGTATCACCCTTTATACTTTCTGTTCTTCTAATCTCAACTCCATGGTTAGCCAGTCTGACTCTATTAGCCAACTCTCTCCTCTTGAACTTATTGCCCTACCCTACCCTATCCCCATTTATGAAGTGTTATTCCTTCAATACTAGGTTACTCCCCCAATCTGTCTCTTCTGTTCTTACTCTGCTGAACTGAGATGGAAGAAGCCACACAATCATTCTGTTTTCATCTATGGTAAACATATTGTACAATCTCCACTGTGTCTTCCCTGTAGCAAGACAATCCTATAATCTCTCCCTAATTGATCCTTTATGATTTTTCCCAAAGCAACTGGCCCCAAACTTCTCATTTTTCTCCCGTATTATTCCCTCTCCTTCCCTTTCAGCTGGGGAACTTTCCTCAGACTTGGTAGCTTATAACTCCCACTGTTACTATTAGTGTAAAACTGAATTTCACTGGCTTTCTTACCAAGCCAAGAATCTTGCATCTCTCTAAGCACTGCTTGTACTTTACTTTTGATGGAGTTAAATGCTACCTTCTTAAAGCACAAACTAGCTTACTGGTAAACAGTTCTCTTTTTTTCATTGAGTAATTTCTGAATTTCCCCACCATTTTAAATTAAATCCCATGTTTGCCTGTGTTCTGGCCTAAATGAGTAAATACAGTGCTGTACATCAAATCTCTGAAAGCTATCTACCCCTTTCTCCACTGTTGCCAACCATGTGTTGACTCTGCTTTTCCTCCAAGTTAGCAACAAACTTTTCATGCATGGAGAAGAGCTCTAATATGTTGGTGTTAAGTCCCTTGACAGTCATCTTGCCTTGGGGATGCCACTTTTATTGAATGTGAATGTTTAGCTTGGACAGGATAAGTCCATGCTTAGTCCAGCACTCTGTGCCATATATCATATCACGTTTGTCATTCACATCCTGTCTATCACTTCTCCTTACAATGACATAGTCTATTAAATTCCAATGTATGCTGCAAGGGTGCTTCCATGTACTTTTATTGTGTTTAAGAAGATGGAAAATTGTGTTGTCAATGAGGTAATGAGATGTACAATTCTCTCATAGTAAAATGGCCATTGCTGTTACTGTTTCTGACTCCATTCCTCCCAAGGACTCCCTGACATGTCTGATAGTTTGTGCCTATTATTGCATTAAAATCACCCAGAATTATAAATTTGTCTTCTTTTGGCATGCTGATCATGAGGATCTCCAGGTCTTCACAAAATTTTTCTTTGATCTCCTCAGGGTTAGTCCTGGTGGGAGCATACGCACTGATGATGCTGGCATGGTGCTTTCTGGAAAGTGGCAATTGTATTATCATGAGTCTGCTGTTCACTCCTTTTGATAGGTATACAAGCTTATTGACTAGATTAGTTTTGACTGCAAAACCTATGCCAACTTCATGTTGTTCCTCATAACTGCAGTCACACCAGAAGAGTGTGTATCCAGCTCCAACTACAGTAAGTTGTCTTTCATTTGCCAGCCTTGTTTCACTCAGGGTTGCTATTTGGATACAATCCCTACTGGGTTCTCTTGCAGCAAGAGCTGTTCGTCTTTCAGGTCTGCTGGATTTCTTATTGTCCATAAGTGTACACATATTCCATGTACTGATGGTTAGTGGAATCATCTTTGCAAAGTTTTTGTACCTTTTTTTGTGTGGTTCAGCCTCAGGGTAGGATGCCTGCCTGCCATGATAAACAGGCTAGGATCAAGTTAGGTGAAACAGATAATTTTTAGGGCACTTTTTATGTCCCCTTCCTTATGCCAGGAAGTGAGGGGTACAGTCTTTAAAAAATGTGTTCAGACACCTGAGGGTTGCCAAATCCCTCTGTTGCATTCAGTAAAAAGAAAACTTCATGGCCTGGGCCACTCATGTTCATTATTGTTACTACAGCTCCCAGTGTATCTGCACTTGCTGATTTCTAAACTGTCTATCACCACAGGACTTCAAAATAGGTTTAAAAAATGGTAAAATGGTATTCGTGATGTTTTTTTGATTCAAGCATAAATTTAAGTAAGGCAGAGTTGCTTGAATTTGTCAGGCTTACTCTGTCTTCCAGAGTCATCAGAATCCAGTGGAAAGGCAAAAGTCAACACAAATGGCAATGACCTGGAATGCCAGAGATGAAGTTGGCATCTTCAATGCTTGACTGAGCTGTAAGCACAATACAGAACCTCCTTCCACCTTTGTGGTCCCTTGGAAGAAATTGTTCCCATCTGCCTGTTTTGCCAAGGGAAGTCTTCACATGCTTAGGGTAGACACCCCCTAACTCACTGACAGGTTTAAGACCCATCACTTTCCCTCAACATGGTTTAGCCTGTCTGCTGAAATTCTTTTACTGGGCTGTGGCTGATGATGTACATGTTACAGCTTCTTGGAGCCACAGATGAAAGCTGGGTAGCAAGTGGGCACTAAAAGTGAAAAGCATCCTTAAAAACAGCTTGGTAAGCCTTCACACTAGAGGTACTAGTCTTCCCTGAACACCCTGTATCCCCCAAACACAAAAGCACAAAAGAGGAGACACTCAAATTAGAAGGAATATGGGTGAACTTAAAACCAAAAGAACCCATAGAAATCATAGACAAAGCCAAAAGTTAGTTATTTGAAAAGTCTAAGAGAACCGATAAAATTTTAACCAACATGAATAAAAAGAAGAGTGCAGAAAATAATTTCAACAAAATAAAAATTAAACCAGATAACATCACAACAAAGCCAAAGGAGGGAAATTATATCATACCCTGTTAATAGTATATGTTAACATGTTAACACAAGTACATACAAACAAAACTGAGAACACAAAAGAAATAGAGGGATATGTTCAAATATATAAAATACTCAAGTTAATAGAAGACCAAATAGAGATCTTAAATAACCAAATCTCAGAAAGGAAAATAGAACTAATTATAAAGGAACAACTAAAGAAAAAAAAATTCCTTGTCCTGATTGATTCACAAGAGAATTCTATCAAAGTTTTATAGAAAAATTAGTATCAATACTAAAAAAAATTATTATTAAAAATTGAGAAAGAGCTCTACCAGACTTGTTTCCTGAAACAAATACAGTACTAATAACTAAACTAGCAAAGACTAAAACATGGTAGAACTATGGATCAATATTATTAATGAATATAGATTCAAAATTGTAAACAGGACTCTTCAAACTGCAAGACTTCATCTAAGGAATCATTCATTATGACAAAGTTGAATTTCTACTAGAAATGTAAGGATGATTAAATATTAAAACACAATTAAAATCATATTAAATACAAAAATATACAAAATCATATTTTTATCTCAATCAATTCAGAAAAAAAAGTCTTTATCAAACTACAACACTCACATATGCTAAAAATGCTACAAAGTATATGTATAGAAGGACATGTTTAATATAATAAAAAGCACTTACCTCAAACCAAAGCAAGCCTCATACACTATAGGGATATAATAGAACATTTCCTCAAAAATATAGAAGTAAATTAAGGATTCCCACTTTCCCCACTACCATTTGATATAATTCTAGAAATAATAGCAATAAGAAAAGAGAAAGGACTTAAAGACATAAGAATAAATAAAGAGGATGTAAAATAATCACTATTTGCTTATAGCATGCTGGTTTATTTAGAAACTTTTAAAGATTTATTAGGGACAGTAATTGAGATAATAGCTCTAGCAAAATCATGACCTACAAAATAAACTTTAAAAATCTACAGCATTGGAGGCAGAGCCAAGATGGAGGAGTAGAAGCACAAACTTGGCATGGGCTCTGGCTCTAAACAATTCCAGTATCTGCAATTCCAGTATTCCAGTCATGCAAAAAATGACTCTAAACAAATTTTAAAGCTACAGAATCCACAAAGTGACAGAGAGAAACAAATCTCCCTTTGAAGATAACCCAGCAGGCTGACAGGAGAGGTCTATCACAGTGCTAAGCACAGTTCCACAGAAGCTGTAGGGTTCCAGCCCCAGGGCGGCAGACCAGAAGCTGCCTGAGCAGACTTCAGGAGAGTGAATAATGAGCAGCTGTGGTGGCTTTCAGACTTCTCAACACATAAACACCAAAGATAAAGTAAAAGGTCAGTGTGGAACTCTGTTGGAACAGGGGGAACAGACTAGCATGCTCTGGCTCCTGCTCCCAGGGCAAGAAGCAGAGAAGGTGGTGTGGCTATGCAGCCACCACTGCATGGCCACCTCAGGAGCTCCTGGCCTGCAGATTGTAGGGGGACCAAACAACCATTCAGAGGGTAATCACTCTTGCTGTAACCTGCTTGGATCTGGATCACGGTTTTGGGTGATGGTCTTGGGGTATGTGGCCAGTGAGCCAGAGTTTGTAGGGTCTGTAGACATGGCACCCTCCTAATAGCTCCAGCAGCTGCAAAAACCCCAGTGATTTGGGACAAAGATATCTTCATTTTGGAAGCAGAATTCTACCATGGCAAAGAGCTCAAAAGTCACGTAATTGGCTGGCAATATGAGCAAGCACAGGAAGCACAAACAGAGCACAGAATCCTTTTTTGGGGACAAAAAGGATGAAGGCATGTAGTGAAAGGAAGATAACAAAGTCAGAACTCCAGCATCAAAAGCCTCCAAGAAAAATATGAATTGGTTACAGGCCATGGAGGAGCTCAAGAAGGATTTTGAAAATCAAGTAAGAGAAGTGGAGAAAAAATTGGGAAGATAAATAAGAATGATGCAAGAAAATCAGGGAAAACAAGTCAACAGCCTGCTAAAGGAGACCCAAAAATACACTGAAGAAAATGACACCTTAAAAATCGACTAACTCAAATGCCAAAAGAGGCCCAAAAAGCCAATGAGGAGAAGAATGATTAAAGAAACCAAATCTGCCAGATGGAAAAGGAATTTCAAAAATTCACTGAAGATAATAACTCCTTCAAAATTAGGTTGGAGCAAATGGAAACTAATGACTTTATGAAAAATCAAGATACTATAAAACAGAATCCAAACAAATGAAAAAAAAAAATAGAAGGCAATGTGCATTATCTCATTGGAAAAACTACTGACCTGGAAAATAGATCCAGGAGAGATCATTTAAAAATTATTGGACTACCTGAAAGCCATGATGGAAAAAAGAGCCTAGACACCATCTTTCAAGAAATCATCAAGCAAAATTGCCCTGTTATTCTAGAACCAGAGGGCAAAATAGAAATTGAAAGAATTCACCAATCACCTCTTGAAAAAGATCCCAAAAAGAAAACTCCTAGGAATATTATAGCCAAATTCCAGAGTTCTCAGGTCAAGGAGAA
>CM053592.1:13088551-13113434 GCA_028646515.1 Pseudochirops corinnae
CAGACACTGTGCTAAGCTCTTTCCAAATCTTATTGCACTCAAACCTCACAACAGCCTAGGGAGATAGGTACAATATTATCTTTATTTGACAGTTGAGGAAATTGAGGCAGAGGTTGTGAACTGTCTAAGGTCCCAGAGTTCATAAATGTCTGAGGCCAGCTTTGAACTCTAAACACCATTCAGGTGCCTCTAGGTAGTTACTGAACTCAGCTTCCATACCTTCAAAATGAGGGGGATGGAGTAGAAAACACATTTAATCCAATCTAGCTTGGCATCCTATCAGTCTTAAAAAAAGATGTGCAGAGACAGTGAGGAAATAAAAGAAATGTCTAGGATTAACCAGGCATAAGAGTTTCTTTTCAGTTCACTGTTCCAATTCTGGAGCTGAATTGGTCGTGCCTATGTCTTAGGCAGATTGTTGATGCCAGGAACTGCTTACATGCTTTTTGGAACTGCTTACGTGCTTTTTGGAACTGTTTACATGCTCTTTCTTTGTCAATTCAACCTGAAGCTTTAGAAAATGAAGGTGAGCTCATTTACCTTCCATACGGCACAAGTCCCATTTTGTGGATGACCAAAGATGACTAAAAGAATGTTGCCATCTTTGCTGCAAAACACCAGGGAGATAATAAAGAGAGAATATGATAGTTGAAAGGTTTTGTCCAACACCTGGTATACTGGAAACCAGAAGGGAGATTGACTCAGCCGATCATAAGTGGGTACCACTTGGCGTCCTTTTGCTCCTTGGTGATCGTAGGGTACAAGGATGGTCAGGAGAGAGCATCTGCCTTGATACACGCTGAAGCACATGGACATTCCAGAAAGACAGAGATTCCCTTCTCCATCTTGACCACTTGGTTTAACTCTACCTTCTCTTGAGTTCCTTGACTGTCCCCATATTGCTGACCTTGCCCTGCCAAGCTTAGCCATCTGCAGCCATCACTCCTTCACAAATGCTGCTGAATGAAGCTGTACTGATTTCAGTCCACTACTAATGGATGTTACATAACCTCAGCTAGGTACTGTCCATAGCAAGTTAATCATTTTCCACTTACCTAATTAACTCACCATCCCAATCACCATAAACCTTTCATTCCTCCTTAACTTTCCCATTCCTTCCCTTTCCCTAACCTCTCAACTGAAGATCTTGCCTTATATTTTAGTGGAAAAAAAAATTACACCATGTGCTGACAGTCCTCCTTTTTCCCTCCCTCTCCATCTCATATTACTCTGATGCTTTCTACTATTATCTCCTCCTTCATCTCTGTCTCACATAATGAAGTAAAAAGGCAACCACCTCCCTACACACAGGTGAATGGTCCCATTCTGTGCCATCTTCTCCAACAGATTGCCCTCCTATCATCCCCACTCTTTCACTTATCTTCAATTTCTTCCTGTCTACTGAATGTTTTTCTACTGTCTATAAACATGCCCATGTCTCCCCCATCCTCAAAAAAACCCTCCCTTGATCCATCTATTCCTGCCATCATTCCATATTTCTCCTTTCTTTTGTGGCTTAATTGCTTAAGAAAACCATCTTCACTGGATCTCTCCTTCCTCTTCTCTTATACTTTTCTTAACCCTCTTCAGTTTGGCTTCTGAGTTTACCATTCAAACAAAATTACCCTCTCTAAATTTACTAACAATTTCTTAGTCACCAAATCCAGTGGTCTTTTCTCAATTCTCTTTCTCCTAATCTACCTGCAGCCTTTGACCCCATTGATCACTCTGCCTTCCTTGATATTCTCTTCTTAGACTATGTTTTCCTCACACCACCCTCTCTTGGTTCTCTTCCTACCTATCTAACTTCTGTCTCTTTTACTGGATCTTCATTCAGGTCAAATCTGCTAACCCTGGTTGCCCTCATGGTTCTGTCCTGGGTCTTCTTCTGTTCTCCCTCTATACTACTTCACTTGGAGATTTACATCAGCTCCCACAGATTCAGTTATCATCTACTCATTCAGCCCTGACCTTTCTTTTACCTTCCAATCTCACTTCTCCAACTGCCTTTCAGATATCTCAGACTGAATGTCCTGTAGCCATCTTACACTCAACATTTTCAAAACTGTACTTATCATTTCTCTTAAACCCAAAACATATTAATACCATAACTATTAATAACTTCCCTTTTCCCCCAGGGCATCAACATACTCTCTCAGTCTCCCAGGCTTGCCACCTAGATGTAATCTCCAACTGCTCATTCTCTCTTATCTCTCATATATAATTGCTCGCCAAGGCTTGTCAGTTTTTCTTTCATATCTTTGGATATGCCCCTCTAATATCTTCTGAAAATGAAGTTTGCATCCTTATAATTCACACCTGCAATATTGCAATAACCTACTAGTTGGTCTTTTTGCCTCAAGTCTCTCTCCATCCTAAACTATTCTCCATTTGACCGTCAAAATAACCTTTCTAAAGGGCAAGTCTCATCATGCTGCCTTCTCCCCCACCCCATCTTGGTTGCTCCCTAAGAGGTTGGGAATGCTTGTCAAAGGCATGGAAGGGGAAGATCTATGATGTAAGATAGAAGGCATAGAAGGCATGAAGGGCAGTAATATATAATAAGACCAAGAAGGTAGGTTGGGGCCAAATTGTGAAAGGCTTTAAATGTCTAACAGAGGAGTTTATATTTGATCCCAAAGGGAATAAGGAGTCATTGCGCTTTATTGATTAGTGGAGTAACAGAGTCACACCTATGCTAGAGGCATCCATAGGAAAGATGTGATAGAGAGGTTCAGACTTGAAAAAGGAAGAGCATTTAGGCTTTTGTAATACTTTAGGCAAGAGGCGAAGAATGTCTGAATAAGTGTGGTAGCTGTATGATGGGAGGTAATATTTTGTCTATGGTGGTAAAAATAACAAAATTTAGTAATTCATCAGATAGACATGGTGACCACGAGTGAGGAGTCAAAGATGACACCAAGGTTGTGAAATTGACTGGAAAGAAGATGGCACCATCGATGGAAATGAGGAAGTTCAGAAGGGTAAGGGCAGGGTGGGGGAGGGGAAGATATTGACTTCTAATTTGGAAATGTTGAATTTGAGATGCCAATGGCATGTCCTGTTTGGAATATCTGGTGGTCTTCAGATTCAGAACAAGTGGCTAAGCAAGGAAAGGGGTCCCTTGATACTTCCAAGCACACATGGGCCCATCTCTGCTCCTTCCCATCATAGGTAAATTTAAATCACTTAGAGAGGTAAAGCTTTGAGGGAAAGAAAAGCTTCTGTGATCAATGGATTCAATATTTCTCAAGTATGGATTAGATACTAGGTGCCATGTATTAAGGATCCAAAAACAAAAGTGGAGGGTACTCAGTCACAGAAAAAGGTCCTATGAAGGAATTGCCCTTCAGTAAGGGCTTCCTCCTTTGTCTTGCCATGCCCAAAGTTCCCTCAAAGTCCATAGTCCCTGCTGAGGGGGTAGGAACAAAACTGAGAAGTGGTAGAAAATTCATGTTGAGGGAAGCATATTCCCTTACACAAGACAGCTCAGTCATCAGCATATGTAGGGGCCTGGGATGCTTGAAGTGTTCCCCCTTTCCCCTCACATAGTCCAGTACACATTCACATAAGCTCTGCTGTCCAAACCGAGGATAATGAACTTTGGGAAAATTGGAGAAGGCTGAGAGAGGAATCAATAGTGGGATAAGGCAGGAAAGTCTCCAGGAAAGTATGGACCTAGAGAAGCAGAGGCCATATCTCTTACCAAACCTTGTGCTTACCTGTACGAGGAGCCAATTTATTGCCTTCACAGACTGATGGGGCAAGGTGAGGAATTTAGGTTCCCTTCTCAACCACTACTGCTATTATTCTCTGGGAGCATGTAAAAAGACTGCTGGGAAGGGGCCAGGTGTTAGGTAATGGTTATTGCTTGCTTCCCATTCATATGTCAGAAAAGAGATTGGTTCTTACCTACCTTTGCCCTAGAAACCCAAGACCAAACTCTTTCCCAGTGCTCCTATCCCCTATTCCTAACAATCATTTACAACTCTGTCCTTTCCCCAACCCCATTCTTGTTTTCTTACTTAAAGGAATATAATGACTAAGCAGCAGACAGTATAAATCTCCCACTCTAAGGCAAAAGTCTTGATCTCCTATCCTAATTATGATTCTGATGGTCAGTGACATTTTTGATCTGATGTAAAAGTTCCTCCTCCAACCCTAGATACATCACCAATTCCCAGAGACTCCAACGAGCTTCAGTCTTTGATTGGAGAAAAGACTTAAAATGAAATTATTCCTGTGAAATGCATCAATGCCCTAATTTCAGAACATAGTATAAATCAGAAGTGTCAGTCACTTCAGCCCCCATTGACTGGCCTGAAATAGATTAAAATGTAATGGGGATATATTTATTTTTTAAATTAAATTTTATGTTTACTTTTAGTTTACATCATTCATTTCAACAAAATATTGAGTTACAAATTTTCTCCCCATCTTTCCCCTACCCACCACCCCAAAACAGCAATCCCACTGTATACTCCCTCCCCCAATCTACTCTCTCCTATACCCTCCCCCATCCTTCCTCCCACTTTCTAGTAGGGCAAGATGAATCTCCTTACCCCAGTGTCTGTATATCTTATTTAATTGGGATATATTTAACAAAATAGATTTAAAAACAGTAGAACATAGATAATGATAAGTCAATTTGACCTCAAGGGATCCTTAGATATGACTTAGTGGACTATTTCTCTTTGAATTTGACAGTATTGATATAAATGAGAAAGCTCATGCCCTGATAGCAGGTTTAATAGAGGGAGAAGGGAAAGAGGAAACACAGGAACTCTAGGAATCTGAATGAAAGAAAGAAAGTAGAAGAAAAGAGGCTGGGGACAGAGGAGGGGCAGGGAAGACAAGCTTCCCAACTTCACATTTGTTCTAACGCCTGGTGATGGTCCTTAAATTTCAAGGGTTTTGAGTTTGGTTTCATGGAGTCCATATCAGAGCCAAAGACCCTCATGTGCTGAAGCTAAGTCATTGACCCACCCTGAGAAGGTGCCATGAGATTTACTTGGTCCTTACCTTAAGTTCTTGGACCCTCCACTATACATTCTTTGATCAGAATGCAAAATATATTCTCAAATACAATTCTAGTTATCCCCAGTTTCAGATGTGAGGCCAGTATTCAAGGGATCATAGATTTGGAACAGGAAGGGACTCTGAAGGTGATCTAGGTCGAGAAACTGTGACCCAAGGAGGTAAGATCATTGAAACCCAAGGTCACACAGCCTGTAGGGGACTGAGCTAGGTCATCTGACTTTCAACTTTATCATGCTGTATCATTCTCAGAACATTGCTTTCATTCTAATTCCATGAAATCTATTCAATTTTGCAGAACAAAAGCGTAAGGAACAGCTTTGCTTACAGCATAGCCTCAGAAATCAGAGAAGTGAAACAAAAGATACTTTTGAGGATGCTTACTACTGAGGACAAAAAAAATTGCACAGTCATTCATCTCTATTACATCATGATAATAAGTCATGCAAATGTAGACCTTGACTGCTTACAAAATAGTTTGCTTAGGATGGTTCTTTGAAGTGGGTAATACCCAGGGGTATATACTGGATCCAGGTTCTCCCAACTCAAAGACGACAGTTCGATTTATAGGTTAAGCACTGATGGTAGGAAATCAGTAAATGCTACAAATTAGATCTTGACTTATTGTTTCATTGGTTGTTTATGCTTAATAAAAGTGATGGAGAAAATGTTATTTAAAAAGATTAAACTTAAAAGTATGTCCAATATATTTCCTTTTTTTCTGGAAATCCAGTGGCTAAACATTACCAATTCCCTCCTGGTGGTACCAATATTATATCCCCATTTTATAAATAAGAAAACTGAGTCACACTGCTAGTGTCAGAGTAAGCCTTTATCCTAGGGTCTTCTGAGTCTAGCACTCTTTTTACTACACTGAGTTAGTTCCCTGGGTTTTTTCCTTGCCTTGAAAGAGGGATTTTTTAAAAATTGTTCCTAAAAAATCCATATATAATATGCTGAATTGACCTATAAGAACCATTCCTGGAGATATGATCTAAAAACTCCATTGGAAATTTCCCTGGATTTCAAGGACATGGTAACTTATTATTTAGGCGTTTCGAGGATCACATACATTCTAAATGCTTTCTTCCATTGGCAAACACATTGCTAAAAGGAAGGGGCTTTTTTAGTATGATTTGATGATCCCAAATGGTCCCTATGTCATCACCTTGCCCCCTAAGAGACTCGAGGAGATGAAAGTTGAAGAGGAGAGAGCTTCCAGGAACAATCCTTCAGGTGGCTCTATGGAAGGGGCAAGGAAGAGTGTGTCCTCCTTTGCTCTGATATCATGGCCTTGCCAACATGACGACTAGTACAGGAGTCCTCAACTAGTCACCCTTTCAGCCCATGGCTGCCTTTGTCCTCTTTGTTTTTCTTTATTCCTCATCTTATACAAACAAGTTCCTTTCCAAGATGAACATGTTCAGGATTGAAAGCAACCTTCCATTCTTGTTTAGAAGTTCCAGAGTTCATAGATCTCATTGGGTTGAAGCTGAATGGAAATGGGCACAGGGGGAGGGTAAGTGGAGAATCAACAGTATGGAAGAATATTTTTTTAAACTTCTTTTTTAGTTTCTCTAGAAATACTAATAAATGCTATTTCATTATCCCAAGACTATCCAGGTTTTTCTTTCCCTTTAGGAAAGTGGAAACAAGAATATAGAGACCTTCATTTGAAGTAGAGTAAAGGCAACACCTAAGTTTCACTCTTACAAAGATAGCATCGTCACTTTCAAGGTCCTGATGCTGATCACAGAAAAGAATTCTTATTTCTTATTCTTATTCTTATTTCACTTTTTTAAGGGAAAGTAGTCCAGGAGGAAACTGAGTAGCAACTATTCTGGAATGTTACTGTGTTTCGATTTATTATAATTTCCTTGTTTGAGATTCCTACAAATGTCACCTTAAATTGTGTTGGGGATAGAGTCATGTTAAAAGGCATAGGGAGACAATGCCAGTTTAGACATCACTGTCTCCAAATTAGAAATGGCTTGGATATGAATTAATGTTAAATTCCATAAAATTATTTCTAACAGACTTAAGCCTAAATTACAGAGTACATTATTATCATAGACTTGTTCCTTTGCCATCTGTAGCTACTCTAATCCTCTTGGAGGAGGTGGCTATTCACAAGAAGACTGGCCCAAGTCTGGCTATTTTATCACTGAGGTTATGAGGATAGAACTGGACCAAGGTGAAAGTACAATGCCTAATGAACAGTATTGTTTTATGTTATGATGAAGTTAAGCAATGATAATAATTGCTGGCATTTTTTTTTCAATAACCCCTTAAGATTTGTGAAGTGCTTTACAAATAATATTTCATTTAATCCTCAGAAATGCCTTGGGAAATAGGTATCATTACCATTGTTCAGTTTACAGGAAGGAAACAGAGGCAGACAGAGTGAAATGCCTTGTCTGGAGTCATACAGTTCAATAAATAATTGAAATAGAATGAAAATCTAAATAGATTTCTATAATAAATCTAAAAACAGATCAAACTCAGGTCTTCCTGCCTTCATGCCTGGCACACTGTGTCTTCTGCCACCTACCTGACTGAATGCCAACTCAAGTTAAGTTTCAGCCTTCCAGCTAATAGTAAAAGTAGTTATTCATTAAGTTACTGAATCCTATTTAATTCATTGTTAATATGCACTTGTGAATATTCTCTGCAGGAATAAATTACCTGTCCTATGTATTATACATATTATACACTGAGTGTCTCCTTTTCCTGCCCTTTTGGGAGACCTGGATGTGAACTATAGCTTAAGTCTTGTACAGGTTTCCATGTGAGCTCGGGGGTGGGGAACTTGAAGAAGCCAATATAAGTGAAAGACAGAAGCCTGGTTGCCTTTTATTAGAAGCAGCTTACCTTGGACAGAAATCAGTTCAAATCCCATGCCTAGATACAATAGGTCCATAGTACCATAGCTTCTTTGGGCCCAGCAATGATGCCTCAAGCCCAGAGTGGCATGGGAAGAAAGCACAGGCTCTCCATGAAAAACATTTATATGATGAAGGATTATCTATTCATCTACCACCTTGTCCTTGAAGCTGGGCTATGAGGGGGTCCAGTCCTAACTCCTGCTATTACTAATTGTCTAACTTTGAGTAACTTCTATGCTCCTTGGGCCCAGGTGCCAAGGTTGTTTCTCCAAGTTAGGCCTTAGTTTTCTAATTTATAAAATGTGGGGATAGGTTTAGTTGAACTCAAAGCCCCCTTGCAGCTCTGTGATTCAGTTGTTTTTTAAGAAGAGAAAATGGAATAGTAGTTTGCTTTGGGGTGGGTATGGGATCTTGGACAAGGTCAAAATTAAAATTAAAACCAATATTAAAATTTCTTATCAGTGTCTGGGAAAAAGCAAATGGGAAAAAGCAAAAAGCAATGTGTAAATTTAGTACTAGTAACATAAACTTACCTGTTCCTACAGCCTCCGGAGGTGAAAAAAGTTTCATGTGAGGAGAGCATTTGTGACCTAACTATGATAGCTGGTGTAGCAAAGCAAAAAAATAGAGCCATTATCATTCCCCATAAGCCCATGGGGAAATTCCCTCCATTTAAAAGAGAGTTAAACAGGTATGTGCACAAACCCACACAACAAATATTACTGGATAGTGTTTAGATAGTGGGACTGCCAGGTATTTTTAGTGTATTAGAAAAAATCCATTCTACTCTTTCCAATTACTATGATCTTAAATTACTTTTTGGGAGTAAGCAGTTATAGTTTGCCTTATCTGTAGGTAGAGTAGGTACTTACCTGTATGGGATAATTTTAGCCTTCTGTCATCCCTATCAACTTGCCTGAAATTCCATCTTGAGAACTGAGTTCCTTTGGGTTCAGATTACCTTTTAAATCTCTTCTTTAAAAACCCTTTCCTGGAAGGGAGTAAAATTATAATTTTATCATTTATACCTTAAAGTAATTTAATTTCTCAACCACTTAATTATATTTATTGTTAGATAAAATATGAATGAAAATTAAAGAGTTGCTTATAGTTGAAAAGAGAAAAGGCTAAAAAAAAAAGTAAAGATAAAAAAAGTAAAATACTAAAGTATACTTAATGGATTATCTTTTTTTTTTTGGTATCCTCAGTGCTTAATACAATACCTGGCACATAGTAGGTACTTAATAAATGCTAACTGACTGACTCCAGAATGACTGTCAAACAATGAAACAGAGAGTGAAAATAATTTCGATTTAAAAAAAAAAATGGAGATGGGCATACTTAGATAGTAATGTCAACAAGCAGCTTTCAATTTGATGACATGTCCAATGAATAGAAAAAGTATATCAAAACAAGTAAGTTTAAAAAACAAAGCAACAAACTTCATATCTGCTGTAACCATAATGAATTATTCTCACCACAATATTTGGCAGAGTCTCAGGATCTCACACAGTAGCAGGTTTGTGTTGGAACTAGTTGTAACCAAATTGTGAGAGGATTGTTAAATTTTGAAAGTGTTAATAATGAAGAATAAACTTCAAAGTGTATTGCACATACTTTTCACTCCAAAGACCATGGTTATTTAACATTTACTAGCACATCATTGTATTGCTTGAGAAACATTGCTAGAACTAAGCAGGAATGCAGCAGAAAGCTCAGCGAATGAAGTCATTATCAAATTGGAGGTCTGGTGATTGAAAGCTAATGATAACGATGAAAAAACTGGCATTTATATTGTGCTTTGAGGCTTGCAAAGTACTTTATGCCCATTATTCCATTTGAATCTCACAGCACTTCTGCCCAACAGTCTGCTGTGGCCTTTGCTCTGGTAAAGTATATGAAATTAGGAAAGGTGAAGATATTTAGGAATTTTTCCAAGGATAGGCATCAGATACCACCATAAGCAGAATTGGCTTGGGAAAATGGTTTAAAAAAACCTCTGGAAATACTTTGGAAGGGTATATCAATTCTATCCAGGAAACACAGTAGAAAACTTGAACACCTGATCTCCTGATGAAAGGCAATGACAGATGAACATGTGGGGTGGAATTGGAAAATTAAAGTGTAGCATAAATGCTTGGTACCCTTAATCAGCAACTGTTAGTGAATGCCAAAAGGTTATGGGCATATAACAAATTTAAATGGCACAAAACAAAAACAATCTGATATTCATCAAAAACTACAGTGCAAAAGCCTGGGGAGCAAAAGAATTAGAGTAGAGAAATTCTGAAGAAGGAAGTCAACAAAAAAATTAGAAGAAATTCAATTAAAAATCAAGTGGAATCAAACACAAAAGAGGAAGTTTCTGTAATGTTAATATGATGAGTGGCAGAACAGTTGCTTCAGAGAAAGGGACAAATGTTAGCTTCTCTGCAAAACTTGAAAGAAGTAGGGCTAGACAAGATCCAACTTGAACACTATGTATGAATTACTAACAAAGCAAATTTAGTTTTTACTATCAAATTTCTCTCTGAATCAATTTTGATTCTGTCTTTCTTAACTCAAAGCATGACATATTTATTATCAAAAGCTGATAGCACTAATCTATACACACACAGGCCATTTGCTTGCTTATGTACTTCATACAAAGCATTCAAAGTTTGTAATAATAATTTTTTTAAAAATCTAAAGATATCTACGGTCAGGGGTGGGCTGGCAAATTTTTGGCAATTGGCTCTCAAAAGAAATGTGTAAATGAATACAGCATAGGCCCCGGAGTCAGGAGGACTTGATTACAAATCCAGCCTCAGACACTTAACACATAAACTAACCACGTGACCTTGGGCAAGTCACTTAACCCCAGTTGCCCTACCTTCCCCACTCCAAAAAGCAAAAAAAAAATAAAAATAAAAAAAGAAATGTGTAGGTGACATGCCTTTAAGTTTAATCTGCATCATTAACATTTTCCTTGTCACTTTCTTAAGTCTAAAAATTAAGAAAATGATAAATCTAAGCATGATCTGAAATTGATTTTTGTCATGTAAATGCTCCCACTGAAAATTTAACACTTAGTTCTACCAAGTTAGATCAAGCTGGTCTTTGCACACCTCTGTTGATTAGAAAACAACATACTGGCTTAACAATAAAAAGGGTGTGATGAGAAGCCCAAGGAGTATAAAAAGTAATTCCATGATTTTTGAGTAAATTATCTCAAAGTTCCCTAATTTTTATACTACCTTTACTGTCATGAAATCTTTGATTCAGTTCTGCACTCATTGCTTATTTACCTAGTGAAAATATATAGAACATACTCAAGTCAGAATGAATGCTGGAATATTTGATATACAATCTGAAAAACTTGTCTTTTAAAACATGTAACCAGAACAACAATTTCAAGAACAATTGTTTTAAACTATGTCATACAGTTTAAGCTCATTATGACTTTTATTAGCCTTAAATTAATTATCATCATGCATAAGTAGAACTAAGGATGGATCCTAGTCAAAGAAGAATTAAAATAAAAACAATTATATTAATGACTTGATAAACATGGATTATATCAAGTTAAATGACTACATTGAAAATCATATTGAACAACTCCATCAATTAATGGAAACTTTCTCCATCAATATTAAAGTATCATTTGTAAAATTCTTAAAAATGTACTAAAGAAGAATAGATACCAACGACCTTTAGCTTCAATTTGGAGGTCAAATGGAATGAATGGATGAAAGTAATGCTTAAAAATTCTTTGGTCTTCTTTAGGTAAGTCATGTTAACAATAAGTAAGAAAGTCAAGGCTGTGCACATCAAGGGATTAGCATCCTAAGGTCAAAGTTGAATGAGAAAAAGTTCAGAAAATTTAACATAGTATAAAAGCATAATAGCCACATAACAACATAACAGTCATAAGAACAGTCTTAATGTCTACTTTAGGCACAGTAAAATTGATTACAACAGATCTAGAGGATATCCAAACAAACAAAACATACCCACACACACTGTTCACAAAAAGCAATTTTAAAAACTGCAAAAATACTTTTAGAACAAGGATACTTTATTTAAAAACAGTGGCAAAGGCTGACAATAGGTATACATCACCAAATTTATTAAATGTAACCAAGAATAGTTTGTCATGGGACAGAGCTCATGAAAGGGCTAAGATCCAAGAACGGTATCAAAAGGCACTTCATGGTCAAACTCAACCAACCATACTTCAATCAGGAAGTGAAATGGTTGAATGATGCAACTTTAATTATATGAACAGGTGTTTAAGATTATGACTCAAGATCAGGTCATGACTACCAGAAATTATCTTTAAGGAACCTAATCCTATTCATAACTTCAGATCACAAGTTCATGGAATCATAGATGTAGAGCTAAATGAGATCATAGTAGTCATTGAATTCAACTCCTTTTTTTTTTTTGTAGATGAGGAAACTGAGGCACATTAAAAATTTTGATTTGCTTATACATAGTTTCCAAGTACCCAAGACAGGATTTGAACTAGGTGCTCCTGATTCCAAATCCAATGTCCTGTCCCTTAGGAAAACATTACAATATATTATTGAAGATTGTAAAAATTTTGATTCTAGGAGTGGCTAGGTGGCACAATGAATAGAACACCAGGCCTGGAGTCAGGAGAACCTGAGTTCAAATCTGGCCTCAGACATTTGACACACTTACTAGCCATGTGACTTTGGGCAAGTCACTTAACCTCAATTGCCCTCCAAAAAAAAAAATTTAGCTTCTACCAAATACCACAAAAGTTATGAGCAAGAGAGTAGGGTTATTCACCGGAAATTCACTATCCTTTATAACCTAAGTAACCAAATCCCTGTGTTATAAACACAAACTGCAAACTCTACTCAAGGATTCAACAAATAAATGAACTGTTACCACAGATATCCCTAATGGCTGTTCACAACCCCCCAGGCATTCCATTGATCTCTAAAAATTTCAGAACATTATTAATAGAATACTGTACTGGGGATTTATGTTCTCAAATTGAGTGGAATGAAAAGCTTTCTAAATAGAGGCATAGCAGAAGAAATTAAAACCATGTGGGTTTAAGAAAAAATTATTTTAAAATGAAAAAAAGCCGCACCCCAAACTAATGGGGGAACAGGACAAGCTGCATGTCATACCCATCAGATTAACTGTTAACAAAGTTTTCCAAATGATACTTTTAGTCACTCTACAGAAATTTGACTTGACGACTCAATACTATTCTTCAATTATAAAAAAGAAGTCATTTAATACACCTGTACAATAGTCCACAGAATATCAGATATAGAGGAACAAGAGGATAGTGACTCAAACTCTGTGAAAAGAGAAAAAATAATGATTATTTCAATAGCTAACATTTATGCAGTACTTTAGTTTATACTTTTACTTTCCTCTCAATAGCCCTGCAAGGTAAGCAATAAATATTTTATAGAATCATGGAATTTGAGCTAAAAGTGATTTTAATTCTGTGACTGAGCCACTCTGGAGCCACAATGAGCTTACACTGTAGCTGGGGAAACAAGGTTTAAACAGAGGAAATGATATTTTTTTTTTTCAAAATAGGGCCAATTGCAGCATCTTACACCTTCTGTGCTATATTGCGCAAAAAAGGATGAATAAGGAGTAGGACTTTCTATGTTAATTGTGAATGACAGATTAAAGAAAGAGAAATTACATCAGGGAAAATTAATTTAGAGTTGGAGCTGTTAGGGAAACTGAATGGAAACGATGAAATTCGAGTTCAGTGTTAGAGAACAAACCTGAAATAGATACTACTTTGTAACACTTCTTGGTTTTCCCACTACATGTATGACCATTTCTTCTCAGTTTTCATTGCTGATCATAGTATCATCACCTTTCTAAAGGTGGTCATAGTTTAAGCCTCTGTCTTAGGCTCTTTTCTATTGGTCCAATTATTATCTATGTTCAGGTGACTTCCAAATTTGTAACTCCAAAGGCTAATATCTCCTTGTATATCATTCTGGAATGTCAACCTGAATGTCACCTAAGCATCTCAAACACAACATGTCCAAAATGGAAACTCATTATATTCACCTACGTCAACCCCAAATTCATCACTTCTAAAAAAAGCTTCCTTGCTTTTATTGTGGTCATTTTATTTCCAGTCACTCAATTTCACAACCTCAAAATTATCCTGACTCTTAATTCCGTTAATCCTGATATTCTAGTAGTTGCCAAATCTTGGCATTTCTATGTCCACCAGATCTCTCATTCTTATTTCCTTGTTCGTACCCATACAGCTTCTATCCTAATTCTAGCTCTCATTATCTTTCACCTGAACTATTCTAAGTCACCTAGTTTGACTTCCTGCTTCCAGTCTCTCCTCTCACAACCCCCTCTCCACAGAGCTGCCAAATTGATATGACTATAACTAAGATGAGAAGACATGACTCTTCTAGTCAAAAATCTCCAGTAGTTTGCTAAGATAAAACACAAAATCTTCAGCCTGACATTTAAAGCTTCCCTCCCTGCCACAACATGGCTCCCACCTACTTTTCCAGTCCTAAATAACTTGATTCCCTTTCATGCATTCTCTGTTTTAAGCAAACTGTTTTTCTAGTTATTTCTTGGAAAAAATACACTTCTGGCTCTTAGATTCCTCCTTCTTTCAAACCACAACTAAGTTGTTATCTCCTACATGAGTCTTTCAAGATGAATTTACCCCCACTCCTAGTTAGTATTCTCTCCTTATTGAATTTGTTCTTTTGGAATAGTACAGTATTTGTACTTATCTGTTTATGTGTGTAGCCACACAGCAGAGCGTAGCTCCTTGAAGGCAAGGATTCTTTCTTTTTCATCTTTGTATCTTCAATGAATGTTTGATGAATTGATAAGCAAAGAAGACATTTGATTAGCAGAAGAAATGGTGTAACCCATCTTAAATAGTTGCCAGCCAATGTTATTTAACTTTAAATGGAATTTGTTGTCATCTGGCAAAAGTTCTATGATGTATATATTTGCTACCATTTGATCTATATTTGCACCCCCCCCCCCAAATCTCTAATGTAAGGAACATTTTTTACATATTGAAGGAAAATGATAATAACATTTTTCAAGGCAAAACCAAATCAACCAAACTGAGCACTTGTCAGGATTCCCCAGAACATTCATGGGCAACAAAAGATAACTCCATCCTACTCAACTTTCAAGAAGTTTGTAATTCCCCATAGTCACTCTTAGATTTTTCATATGAGTTGCATCAGCTTTCCAGAATTTTCCTGTTGCACCTAACACTTCAATGTTAAGGTGTGGCTTTGGTTACTAACTATCCCTACAAGAGTCAAACTTGTGGGAAGTCTTGCCATTTTCAGAGATCAGGCCTAAGGAAATTCTGTTCGGGTAATAATATATCTGTTATCAGTGGTTGAATCTGCCTTACTGATATGAGCACAGACTACCATTTCATAGTATGATGGGAAAAGATGATAATGAAAGGGTGATATTGAAAGGATGGATTTCCTGCCTTGAAAAAAAAAAGTCTACAGAAGTTATTTCACTGCAAAAATCCCATTTTCTTAAGCATTGAAGACTTTTCAACACTTCAGTACTATGATCACACCTTAAAACTATTTCACTCTCCACTACTCCACTTCTTCCAATCTGAGTCCCACCTGAAAAATTCTATTGTAACTGTTTTCTCTAAGGATATTGGGGGCCTCCCAATTGTCAGATCAGATGGACTTTTGTCAATCTTCATCTTCCTTGACCATCCTCCTGGCAGGTTTTGACACTGTAGACCACTCCTTCCTACTAGAAGCTTTCTCCTCTCCCCTTGGCTTCAGGGACATCATACTAATCTGGTTGTCCTCCTACCTCCTTAACTACTTCCAAGGCTCAGATTTTTACTCAATTTTCTAATCCTCTTACTTATTCTCTTGGTAGTTTCATTTACCCTAATGGTTCAACTTTTCAGAGATAACTACCAAATCTCCATCTTAAGTCTTGACTCTCCCTCTGACTCTGATCTCTAGCTCTAACTGCATCTCTAACTCTAACTAACCATACACTGAGGTAGTGTATCTCTTTCTAGCTAGCATCTCAAACTCAACACATCCAATGAGAAGATCAATTTAGTTTCCCCTAAATCTCCTTTCTACTTAAGTGTCTAGTACCACTGTTGGCCTAATAAAACTCCCTTAATCATGCTTTTATAGGGATTTTGATGCAACCATGGTTTCAATAAACCCATAGTCATAAGATTAGCAATCACCTTTCAGTCTCCCCTCCCCTTCCTTTTTCATACACAACCAGTTACTAACTGCTATTAATTCCTCCTCCAAAATACATAGTCTATCTTTTTTCTTTCCCTCCCATCACTATAAATACAAATTGGAATTTCTAGCTGCCTTTAGTATTGACATAGACTCCTCGGTGGTGTGCTTACTTCCACTCTGTATTTCCTCCAATCCATTGTTCATACGATAGCCAGAACAAGTCTTCTGATGCCTAGATCTGGTTATGTTGCTCTGCTTAAAAATCTCCATTTGTTCTCAGTTTCTAGCCAAGTAAAAATTTAAACTCTTCTTCCTGCCATTTCAGGTCCTCTAGCCTTATCTCATTATTATATAATATGCCATCTATATACTTTCTGATATCAACAAACCAGACTATTTTTTGTCTCTAGAAAATGCAGCTGTCTACATTTGTTTGGAATGTCCTTCCTCTTCTATTCCAGTTGTTAAATTTTCAGTGGTCTTTCAAAGCCCAATTCACAGACTAATCACACTTATGAGTAGCTCCTACCCTTCTGTAACCATATGTCATTTTTAATAACTCTTCAATGCACTTATTATATAATAGTATATACTCCAGTGATCTGCATTGGAGTCTTTCCCCTTCACTAACCCACTTAGGGCAGATATCGTGGCTTCTGTAAACCTTGTATATTCCCCAGCTTAATTTTTTTTCTTGGTGTTGAGTGAAATAATTTAATTCAACAAAGGATTTTTTAGACTATTATGTACAAAACAGTATACTAGAACCAGAAAAGATGAAAATATGAGTAATAGAAAGTACTTGCTCTCAAAAAATTATAATCTACTGGGAAATATGACATGCATAAATAAATATATACTAAATGTGATATAGTTGAAGGGAGAGGTACAAAGTTCTGTGACTATAGAATAGATAAGGGTGACGGTGGGTGGGTCATGCCAAAAGGCTCATTTAATACAATTGTCCTGGTATTATGTGGGGTTAAATCTTCTCCCTGTTTCCACAAGTCTTATGCTACCTAAATGGCAAAATGGATAGCTAGAGGAGATAATGGAGACAGTTCAATCAAGTGAGAATTGGCTTACAATGGGAGTTAATTGAAAGAAAGAAAATAAGCTACTGGGGGTGGCTAGGTGGTGCAGTGAATAGAGTACCAGCCTGGAGTCAGGAGGACCTGAGTTCAAATGTGGCCTCAGGCACTTAACACCTATTAGCCGTGTGACCTTGGGCAAGTCACTTAACCCCAATTGCTCTGCCTTCCCCTCTCCAAAAAGCAAAAAAAAAAAATAGTCTAATATTTTGGGGGGCAGAGCCAAGATGGTGGTGTAGGAGCAACAACATATCACAGCTCTCACATAGCCACCTCAAAATATCCATGAAATATGACTCTAAACAAATTCTAGACTCCAAAACGCACACAAATATACTTTCCACTAAAGTCAGCTCGACTCACTCTCTGAGGGAAAAAAGAAAAAAAAAGAAAAAGAAAGAAAATAAGCTACTGGCCAAAAATATTGGGGACTACACGAAATTTGTGCAGATGGTTAATTAGTAAAAAAAAAAAGTATTCAACTGAAATGGCTGAACAGCAACTATAGGGCATTGAGTGAACAATAGAGATAATGTTCCTCCTATAGATCCCGACTTAGTCATTCAGGATTGTTAGAGGTGAAGTGTCTTTTGAGCAAGCATCCATCACAAAAAGAGGAAGAAAACTGTAAAAAAAGGAAAGTCTGACTCAGCAGAATATATGACTTGTTATGATATACCACATCCTGTTATTTCCTAGGGCATTAACCAACATCATATGACACAGCAGAAAAAAAGCCTTTATTTCCATGATGACATTTAAACGATGCGTGAAGAGGGTGGGGAAGATGACCAGAAGTCACCAAATCTTTGCTATTATCAAGAAGTTAATAAGAGTTCTTTTATAATAGTGATGGTAGGGCATATAGACAGTACAGGATAGTGTAGAGAGAGGTGTCAGCACTCCTGGCTGTCTGACTTTGGGCAAGTCCCTTAGAGAATTGCCTTGGGAAACTAAGAGCTTAAGACTGTAAGTGGCAGAGCTGCAGCCAACCTGTGCTAGTGGAGGTGGCTTCTTCACTGGGGAACTCCCTACCCTCTGAAATAGTCTGATAAACGATGTTTACAGCAAAATAAAATAATCTTGAAAAAATAGCACTAAAAAGCAACAGAAGAGTCTGTTTGTTTTTAATATCACTAATGTATTTCTAATCCTTCCATAAAACTACATTACAGTTTTACAGTTTATTGCAAGAAGATTTCTTATCTGTTGATATTTGAACTATAATAATATTATTTAATTGTCACCACTATTTACAGCACAATGGAGAGTGCTTTTTTAATAAAGAAAAAAATAGCAATTCAGTGGGGGAAATGGCAACCAAAAAGTCCTTTTACCGAAACAATTACATCTCTATACCAATAGCTACATTAGAAATGCTATTTCTGAACAGGCACAGGATTAAAGAGTCATGATGAAAGGTACCCAGGTTTTGTCCAGAAATGTGCTATATACTGCACAGTTTATCTATTTATTCATCTATCTATCTATCTGTCTGTCTGTCTGTCTATCTGTCTGTCTGTCTATCTATCTATCTATCTATCTATCTATCTATCTATCTATCTATCTATTAGCAAATCCTAGTTTGGCAAGCTTCAGAAGGCAAAAGTCTAAAAGTATAAGTTTCAGTGTCATACACCTACTTAGTCTTCTTGTCCAGAAGAATCTGGTCACTGGTACTACATCATTATAGAGCACACTGTCACCAATGTTTTTGTTGTTAATTAATCCATCTAAACAGCAACATTCATGTCCTTAAGATACAAGGTCTAGCAAGAAGCCTCCCACTAATCTTCAGGATAACACTATGTTCTGTTTGATAAATTCTATTGACTCTTCAATGATGGTATTGATTTCAGTTGCAACTTTATTTGCTCTTCTTTTAACCTTTCTTTTTTCTTTGTTTACATCTTTTCAACTCTCTTCCAGTCACTTTGCACATAGTCACTATGACTGGTAATCTGCAGGAGAAGAAAGTCACCACCCACTGCAATTTCTGCATGTTTTCCAACTTTCTAGCTTTAAAATCCTGCACACCATCCAGTAACTCTACCCCTTGCAATCTGAATAGCTACAGAAGATTTCTCTACAATAGGTCCAGAGCTGTGGTCAAGCATAATGTTCCACTGGTGGTGTCTTCTTTCATATTCGGTTAAATCCAGTACTTCATAAGAGTCATTATCATTGTCATGTTCTGTGGGATGGGGGTTCCATGGTCACCATTGTCAAAAAACACCCCAACTCCTATGAACCCCTTCTGAGAGCTGCTGCCCCCACCACTTTAGGGACCACTCTCTCTCCTCCCCTTTTCTTGAGTGAGAAGTATGATATAATGGAAATATTATTAGATTTGGGGAAGGGATAGAGAAACTCAGTTTTAATGAAATTCTTATTTGAGGTCAGAGAATTCAACCCCAGATCTTCCGACCTGAAACCCAACGCACTTTCCCGTTGCTACATGCTGAATGCTGGTTTGGGGTAACCATTCTGCTTTTCCAAGAATCTCAACCAATATAAAACCACGCACTATTAGATCATGGATGAATAAACATTTCAAGAGCAAATATACTAATTAACACATGAAAGTATAAATAATAAGAGGTAATTATGTAGCAAGATCATTCTTTGCACCTGTTCAAAAATAGGTACCACTTCCCATGAAAGGCTCCTGAGAGGTTAGCACCACTAATTCTACAGAATATTGGAAGAGAGGCTCAGTCACTTAGCTGTCTGCATCATGGAATCTGGCAAAAGCTTCTTAATGTGTTTTGGAGATCAGTGAGGCTTCTCTGGGGTCAGCAAGAGCTTGTGAGCTTCACTGCATTTAGGAATATCCTGGAAATATTGCTTTAGCTGTTCATTTTGTTTTCTGTCCCTCCTGTCAGAGGGCATTCCATCACATGCCTTCAGTTTTGTCCCTCCCACATGTGGGTCTCTGACTGTGCCAGGTTTATAAAACAAATAAAAACTTTCTATGCTCTTTGCTACACTTTCTACAAATCAGAGTCTTTCTTGACAATGCCAAAATTCCAAATTTTACAGCAGCCATTCATCTCTCTCCCCTTTCATTTCTGGTGTGCTCTTTGTTTTATTTGACACACTTGATACACCACAGCAGTACCAAGCAGGCATTCACCAAATGTGTAAAACAAATGAAAGTTGCCTTTAACTCAAAATTGTATTTATTTTAATCATGTAATTTCTTGTAAAATTTCCTTTGAGATCTCAAACTGTTCAAGCAAAAAAAAAAAAAATTAAAAAAAAAACACCCTTGAAATGATGTTCTCTTTTTGTTCAAATCACTCATTAAATTAAATGTGTGGGGTTTTTAAAGCAATATTGACATTTTCATTATCCTCACAAGGTCCTACCCTGATGTCTCATTGAGCCAAGGTGATGAATCTGAGATCTTGAGGTCTGTGACAATTGAATGGATAATGGTAGATTCCATCAGGCTAAAAAGGCTTTGAGTATGGACTCACTGAGACCTTGTGTATTTTTTCTTAGGATGACTGCAGAGAAGTACAGAGACAGCCATCACTAGTAGGTTGGTCAATAGGGGATGAATCTTTTGGTTATGGTGGAGTAGGGCAGATCTAACTCATTTAGGGCTGTATGTTCAGGTTCAGGATTGGAACAAAATGAGAATTGGAGATTACCTAGATTCTAGCCAAAGGAAGTTTACTTAACCAAAGAATGGGAAGAATATTCATCAAGGATAGAATCAGTCAGTCACCAGGCATTTATTAAGTTCCTACTGTGATTGAAGCATTGTGCTAAGCACCAGGGATATAAACGAAGGCAAAAAACAATCCCCACTCTCAAGAAGTTCACAGTTTAATGGTAGAGACACCATGTAAACAAGCCTGCACAAACAGGAAAAATGCAGGAGAAATTCATTGATTCCATTTGCTTAGCTCTCTGCCTTTGTTCATTGGTCATGCTGGTTGGTGTACTAGTCAGGTCTGAGGGAGAAGCTCCTTATTCCTCCCTGAGTAGCTTTTTAACTTAGGCCACCAGGAAGCTACATTAATGGCTCAGGTCTCAACCCCCCTCCCCAACCAATTTCATTTCAAGGGCCATTCTGAAGGATTAATGATAAAAAATGCTATCCACTTCCAGAGAAAGAACTGATGGACTCTGGATGCAGATTGAAATATAATTTTTCATTTTCTGTATTTTTATTCTCCTCTTTTTTGCAACTTGACTAATATGTAAATGTGTTTTGGGTGATTTCACACTTAGAATTGATATCACATTTCTTGTCTTCACAATGGGTGGGGGAACAGTGAGAGGTAGAATATTAGGAACTCAAAAAAATTTTTTTAAAGAAATGTTAAAATAGATAATTAGTTTTAAAAGGGAAAAATATAAGATGCTTCTTGGTCCTGTGTAGCTCCCTTCTGCTTCTGTATTAATGGTGGAAGAGTGAAAGAAAAGGGGAAGAGTAGGTGTCAAGGAATACAGTTTTTAGAATGTCTACATATATTAAACAGCTGCTGATACTTTCAACCTGAAATCTTTGCCCTTTGACATACTGATCAATATCCTTCCTAGAATGCAGAGCTTGAGCTGAGTACAGCACTGAAAGTGGGTCCATTCAGGGCAGAGTATAATGAGATGGTCATTTCTACATTCCTGGACAAAGGCGGGACCTCTCTGTTCTGTTGCACTCTGAGACATAAACCAATCTGTTATTTACAGGGCAAAAGGCACTGGGAGTAATATACGGGAACAGCAAGGTCATGACCAGTCAAATTGCCCTACTCTGATTTCTGGCACAGTGGAGAAAGCATAGAACAAGAAATCTTACTCCAGGGTTTCTGGCCTTTCTTCCATTCCTGGGCTGGAGTGGAAATTGAAGCAAATCCTTTCATGACTCCAGCCTTAACTTTCTCATCTGCAAGATGGAGAAGATGACACTTGTTCTCCCCACATCCCCCTCTCATGACTCCTACCTCACAGAGTTATTGCCAGGATCAGAAGTGATCATATGTGTAAAGTGTTTTCAAAATTATTAAAAAAAAAAACAAACACTTGGCCAGTAGTTCTTTTTCTCATTATTCACAAAGAGGTTACCTTTTCAAACTCGACTTCAGATCCATTTTCTGACTTTTATCCCAGACCTTGGAAAATTCTGCTAACCCAGGGGTTCTTTTAAAAAAAAATTAATGGATGGGGGCAGAGTCAAGATGGTGGCATAGAAGCAGGAAAACTGTGTAGGGTCCCCTGCATAACCACCTCAAATACCTATAAAATATGACTCTAAAAAATTTTAGAGCTACCGAACCCACAAAGTGACAGAGAGAAACAAATCTCCCGTTGAAGGCAGCCCAACAAGTAGACAGAAAAGGTCCATCGCAGCAAGCTAGGAGCAGAGCCCAGACCGAGGTGAACCCAAGGTTTTAGCCCCAGGGCAGCTCTGACCAGCCTTGGCTGGAGCATTTGGGAGAGTGGATCACCAGCAGCTATGGCGGTTCCCAGAATTATCAACCCATAAATGCCAAAGTAAAAGGTCAGTGGAACTCTGCTGGATCTGGGGCAGGGATGGAGTGTGGTCCAGCCTCTGCTCCCTGAGTGAGAAGTAGTGGAAGCAGGGCCCCTATAGCCACACCCATGTGGCTGCTTCAGAGCTCCTGGCCTGCAGATCGTGGGAGAGCCAAGCAACCATTCAGAGGCTAAGTGCTCTTGCCTTAACCTGCCTCTATCTGGATCGTGGTCTTAGGTGGTGGTCCTGAGGTGTGTGACCAATGAGCCAAAGCTGATGGGGGCTGTAGAGAGGGAGTCCTCCTAATTGCTCCAGCAGTTGCAAACACCCCAACAATTTGGGACAGAGCTCTCCCCTCTTGAAGCAGAGTTCTACTGTGGCAAAGAGCTCATAAGTCAAGTAATTGACTGGCAACATGAGCAAGCAAAGGAAGCAAAGCAAACACAGCAGTCCAACTTTAGATTCCTTTGTTGGGGACAAAAAGGATCAAAGCATGAAATGGGAGGAATACAACACAGTCAGAACTCCCGCACCAAAAGCTTCCAAGAAAAATATGTACTGATTACAGGCCATGGAGGAGTTCTAGAAGGATTTTGAAAATCAAGTAAGAGAAGTGTAGGAAAAATTAGGAAGAGAAATTAGAATGATGCAAGAAAATCATGAAAAGGGAGTCAACAACTTGACTGAAGAAAATAACACCTTAAAAAATAAACTAACTCAAATCACAAAAGAGGCCCAAAAAGCCAATGAGGAGAAGAATGCATGAAAAAGCCAAATTCGCCAGATGGAAAAAGAATTTCAAAAGCTAATTGAAGAGAATAATTCCTTCAGAATTAGACTGGAGCAAATGAAAGCTAATGACTTTATGAGAAATCAAGATACTATAAAACAGATCCAAACAAATGAAAAAATAGAAGGCAATGTGAAATATCTCACTGAAAAAACCACTGACCTAGAAAATAGATCCAGAAGAGACAATTTAAAAATTATTGGACTATCTGAAAGCCATGATCAAAAAAAGAACCTAGAAATCTTCTTTCAAGAAATTCTCAAGGAAAATTGCTCTGATATTTTAGAACCAGAGGGCAAAATATAAATTAAAATAATTTACTGATCACCTCTTGAAAAAGATCCCAAAAAGAAAACTCCTAGGAATATTATAGCCAGGTTCCAGAGTTCCCAGATCAAGGAGAAACTATTACAAGCATCCAAGTAGAAACAATTTGAATACTGTGGAAACACAATCAGGATAACACAGGATCTAGCAGCTTCTACATTAAGGGATCAAAGGGCTTGGAATATGATATTCTGGAGATCAAAGGAGCTAGGATTAAAACCAAGAATCACCTACCCAGCAAAACTGAGTATAATGTTTCAGGAGAATATATGGTCATTCAGTGAGGTGGAGGACTTTCAAGCATTCTTGATGAAAAAAGCCAGAATTGAATAGAAAATTTGACATTCAAATACAAGAAGCAAAAGAAGCATGAGAAGGTGAACAGGGAAAAGAAATTATAAGGAACTTATCAAAGTTGAACTATTTACATGCCTACATGGAAAAATGATAACTTTAATTTTTGAAACTTTTCTCAGTATGAGGATAGTTGAAGGGAATATAAATGTGTGTGTGTATATGTGTGTGTATGTGTGTGTGTGTGTATGTATGTATACATACATATATGTCTATATAGGAGGGTATATGTGCATATGAATACAAATATGAGTGTGTGTATATATGTGTACAAGTATACATAGACAGAGGACACAGGATTAATTGAACAGGAAGGGATGATATTTAAAAGGTGAAATTGAGAGGTGAGAGAGGAATATAATGAGAAGAGACAGGGAGAGACAGAATAGGGTAAATTATCTCACATAGAAGAGGCAAGGGATAACTGTTAAAATGGAGGGGAAGAACAGGGAGGCAAAGGGGAATGGGTCAACCTTATTCTCACTGAGTTTGACTTAGGGAAGGAATGACAGACATTTTAATTGGACATCTTGCCCTACATGAGAATAGGGGGAAGGGGATAAGAGGGGGCATAATGGAGGGGAGGGCAGCTTTGGGGGGAGGGGAGTTAGAAGCACACATTTTTGTAAAGAGACAGGGACAAAGTAGATAATAGAACAAGTGGGGGG
>CM053592.1:13123729-13146873 GCA_028646515.1 Pseudochirops corinnae
ACATAGGAGAGAATAGACTGGGAGAGGGGGGACACACTGGGATGGCTGTTTTGGGGTGGTGGGTGGGGGAAAGAGGGGGAGAAAATATGTAACTCAAAATCTTGTGGAAATGAATGATGCAAACTAAAATAAAATTTAAAAAACATAAATAAAATAAATAAATATAAAAAAAGAAATAATCTTTTTCTTAATATTTTTAGCTCATGTTTTTTTAATGTATGCAAAGTAAAACAGGACCCTAGCAAAACATTAACAACAACAACAAAAAAATGATACCATATACTAAATGAAAAAATTACAGGTCTTTCTTCCTATTGAGAGAAGACCAATGTTGACATAAATATTGATAAGATTTAGGACATTATAACTTAAGGAAACCATATGTCTTGCAAATTACCTCCAATAATTCCAGTTCTAAACTTAATAATGTGTCTCTTCTTCGATAATTTTTCTTCTTCCAGTATTGAGTGACTTGCTAGATTTTTGTTCCTTGTGGTTTACTTCAAGAAAATGTCATGAGGGAGCCATTTTGGATTTTCCCCAAGAGTATAACTAAGTAATAACAGTGTCAAAAGCCAATCTAGGACAAAGAAACTTAGAGGTGAAGACTCCAAAAACATTTCCAGGCCCTTTGATCCCTTAATGTCAGGGTTGAATGGTTGGTTGATATTGCATTAAATAAATCTCTTAATCATGACTGGTAATCTGAAGCTAAATAAGCTGTTTCTAAAGAAAATTGGCTCATTAAATGAAGATTAAATTTAAGTTTCTCTCCATTTTAAGATTGAGTATACTCATGCTGTTCAATGAAAGAAATGTGTTCCTTCAAAACTCTGCTTTGTAAGTCACCTCTTTTTGCTTTTTCCTACTTCATCAACCTTACCCAATCTCCAGAGGTTCTTTGGACTTTCAGCAGGTACATGCATCATTGACACAGTTCTCATTTGTACTTATTACTTATTCAGACTCCTTGAGGAAATCTCTATTTTACACTACTTTTCTAGCTCCCTACAGGACCTACTTCTGTGCTTTATAAACAGTGTAATCTTGGTAAATATTGCTGACTGTCTATAATAATATTTTAGAGTTAACCAAAGATAGAGAGGAGGCCTGTGATTTTATTGCCTTCTCTTATTTAGAGAACTGTCTAGAACAGCGGTTCTTAACCTTTGGGTTGCGCCCCCTTTGGGGTCAAATGACCCTTTTACAGGGGTCACCTAAGAACATTGGAAAATGGTCTGATGGTCTTGGGAACCAAGAACACTGCTCCTCTATCTGTCTCCAGGCAGGTCTGCCCACATGCAGTTACAGCCACATAAGAGTATTAAAGAGTCCTGGCATTAGGAAGGTTGAGAACCACTGGTCTAGAACATCAATTCTTCTTTTGTTTTTTTGTTTTGTTTTTTGGAGGGGAAAGGTAGGGCAATTGGGGTTAAGTGACTTGCCCAAGGTCACATGGCTAGTAAGTGTTAAGTGTCTGAGATCAGATTTGAACTCAAGTCCTCCTGACTCCAAGACCAGTGCCCTATTCACTATGCCACCTAACAGCCCCGACAATATTTCTTAAAGAAGAAATTCCACCTACCAATCAAGTTCATCAACTTCTCTACCATTTGTAGCCCTAGAGAGTTGCCTAGAGCACTGAGAGTCCCCACATGTAGCTAGCTATGTGTCAGAGACTGGAAGGGAAGGAGTTAACATTTATTAAGTACCTATTATGTGCCAGAAACTGTGCTAAGTACTTCCAAAATATCTCATTTTACCATGGGAATCTGGGAGGTAGATTTTATTATTATGCCCATTTTATTTTTCTTAATGTAAATACTATTTTATTTTTTCCAATGACATGTAAAGACAATATCAACACGCTTTTTACATGATTTTGAGCTCCAAATTTGTGTCCCTCCTTCCACTCCCTGTCCCTGACATGACAAGCAATTTCCTATGGATTACACACCTTTTAATGCCCATTTTACATTGGAGGAGATTGAAGTGAAATGAGGAATGAGCATGGCTTGCTTGAGCACTTCCTCAAAATGGAGATTCTATGAGGAAATCAACAATTGGCGGAGGGAGGAAGCTTCAGAGATGGAGTTATCTTCCCATATCCACAACTCTCTATTGGAAATTTCAAACTTGATATTCCTTGAGTATCTCAAACTCAACATTTCCGAAACAGAATTCATAGCCTTTCCCCCAAAACCTACCCCTTCTTGATATTCACTCATATCAAACATGCAATCAGTTCTCAAGCCTTGTAGTTTCCATCTCCACAAGATCTTTCATCCATCTCTTTTTCTCTACTCTCAGAATCCCCTTATCACCTTCCCTTGGAATATTTCAAGAGCCCCTCAATAGGTTTTTCTGTTTCCAGTCTCTTCTTCTCTGCAATCTATCAGTTACACAATAGCCAAAGTGGTTTTCCCAAAGCTCAGATCTGAGAATGTCAGATTTCCTCCTCAATAAGTTTTATCAGTTCCCTAGTGACTCCAGGAATGTGTGTGTGTGTGTGTGTGTGTGTGTGTGTGTGTGTGTGTGTGTGTGTGGTGCCTTACCTCATGTCTTAGGGAGATGTAAATTTTACCTCTGTGAAGGTGCTGAGTGATCAGTCTTGATGTCCGATCTTCAAGATGTTATTAGATTTGGAATTGTATCTACTACAAGTCAGGTATTTGGAGCCTATGGGCATGAGTCTTTTGGAATTCAGGAAAAAAGCCATTTTCCTTGGTAACTATGGGTAGAGAAAATAGTTCTATCCCATGTCTGGAAGGTTAATTAGCTAAATATCCACTAGTTTATTTTCCTTTCTCACTATTAATCAAAAGAAAATAACAGACAGCAACCACACATTTATTCAAGTCAATAGCACAGTAACTGGATAAGCCACAGAGATTAGTTTAGGTGATAGAATACACAAGAATTAGGAGCTTGATCAAATCTCAGCTTAACTGTGGAGAGAACCATCTCACCCAATGAGTCACTCAAGTAGGAATTGCTAGGGGATACAGGTACTGGGAAACCAAGTACATGCTGGGATGTTGGGTTTTTTTTTCCCTCCCACACACCTATAGCTTGAGAGGTCTCCCCTCTGCCATTCAAAGTGCTTATTTTGTCTTTTCTTATTTTGTTTCTCTCCTTCCCTTGCTAAACAACCTGTTAGCCAATCTAGTCATAGTTTCTGCAGTGCAATCTTTCAGGGGTCCTCTTAGAGGCAGATTTCATTCAATTTTCATTTTTTGCCTGTTTAATAACTTACATAATTATTAGTACAGTAATACATGTGTATATGGGCATCTAGGTGGCACAGTGGAGTGCCTTCCCTGGAGTCAGAAAGACTTGTCTTTGTGGGATCAAATCTAGCCTCAGACACTTATTAACTGTGTGACTCTGTGCAAGTCACATAACACTGTTTGCCTTAATTTCCTCATCTGTAAAATGAGCCAGAGAAGGAAATTGCAAACCACTCTAATATCTTTGTCAATAAATTCCCAAATGGGGTCACAAAGAGTCAGAAATGACTAAACAACAATGACATGTATATAATTTATAATTAAATATATATCTATATTTGCAGTGTAAGTTCAAAGAAATTTTTACTGATAAGGGTCCATAACCCCAAATTCTGTGGAAACCACTGATCTAGCTTTTGGAGAGCCATGGAGTCATGGGGTATAAGCGGTTCCAGAGAAATGGCACAGAACTGTTTAAATTACATTGAGCCAGAGTCTCTTTATGCTTATCACTCTGTGGTGAGGTAGTTAAAGGTAGGTACTTTTGACTAGCTGTCTTCAGGCTATGAAGATTATAGTTTTTGTATATTTATAGATGAAAGGGACCCGGGAAGACATGTAGTTCAACTAACCCATTTCAGAAATGAGAAAAATGAAGACCCCAAAGGTTAAGTGATTTGTCTGAGGTTACACAGAAGTATTACACATCAAAGGCAGGATTTGAAATGAGTCCATCTCGTTCTAAATCCAGCACTTTTCCCACTGTGATTCTAATAAATATGATATTCACTCACTCATTCACTCACTCACTCATTCAATGTACATGATGGTTCCCTTCCTCTCAACTATATCACTATAACAGTGATCTCTGTACAACTGGCTCATGTCAGAAACTCCAAGAACTCAAATTCTATTTACCCCAAAGGAACTATATCTTTTCAAATCCCCTCCTATTCCATCCATGCCCATTTTCTTGGTGTTGCAAGGATGAATGTTGGGTTTCTTGGATACATTTCTACATTCCTTTCTGATTTGAGCAGCCCCAAGAGAGAAGGAAGATAGATCCCAGGGATTTCGTGGTTGGCTGAGTTTGCAGGATTCAGGTGACTCATTGTTTGTTGATCAGGTTGGGCAAAGAAGCTGCCCTTTTACAGGAGAGTCTTCTTCCCCCCACCCCCACCCCCTCCTTCCCAATATCAACAGGTGAAGATTATTTATTCAATAGACAATTCACAAGGAGGTCTTTTCATGTGCATATCAGATGAGGTAAAATATTTCAAGAGGGAAACCAGAGGTCCCAATTAAGTTGATGCACTCATATAGAAAGCCTTGTCTTGTGGGTCAACCTTTTCTTGTCTTAATAGTCAAGTTTCCCAGGAACATAATCATGCCCCTCTCAGTCATGCATGAAAAAGTTTATTTGGGATTAATTGGAAAGCAGTTTTGTAAGTGCCTTGGTCTTATAATTTAAAACCTTCCTAATGCCTTTCAGTTTATAATTCATTTCCATAGAACTCTATTCATATTTCCTTAGTGTTATCTAAGTCCTAGAGGCAGTGTATTTGAAGTTAGGAAGACACAATAAGATCTGCCTCTGGCATAGACTTGCTTTGTGACCTTGGGCAAGTCCCAACCTCTTCCTGGCCAGTGATGACCTGCATTGGCAAAGGGAGTTTCCACTCTGTGAGCTTGATACACATTTGCAATTGTATATCTGGTTTAATTAGGAAACAAAACAAAACAAACAAAACAAAACCTCTACTCTGGAGTTTGGCCAAACAGAATAAAAAAGTGTTTTCTCTCTCTCTCTCTCTCTCATATTACAGAAATTGTGGCTAAAATTGCATGGGGTGAGCTCCAAAATCCTTCTACACACATCATAGAGAGCCCATCCCCATGTTCTAGGGTGTAACTCCTAACATAATCAGTGACCACTTCCCCAGTCAGATGAAACATGGATTCACTGTACCAGTGCTGCTGCTTGCCCCCCAAGTTACTAAATTCTGTGTACCTATTGGTCCAGCAATATCACAACCAGGTCCAACTGAAGAAAATAACACCTAAAAAAATAGATTAACTCAAATGGCAAAAGAGGCCCAAAAAGCCAATGAAGAGAAGAATGTCTTGAAAAGTTGAATTTGCCAGATGGAAAAAGAATCCCAAAAGCTTTCTGAAGAGAATAATTCCTTCAGAATTAAGTGGAGCAAATGGAAGCCAATGACTTAATGAGAAATCAAGATACTATTAAACAGATCCAAACAAATGAAAAAAGAGAAGGCAATGCGAAATATCTCCTTGAAAAAACCACTGACTTGGAATATAGATCCAGGAGAGACAATTCGAAAATTTTTGGACTACCTAAAAGCTGTATCTCAAAGAAATCAAAGAAAGAGGAAAAGATTCTATGAACACACAAATTTAGAGCAGCTTTTTTCTGTGATGGCATAAAACTAGAAACTGAGGGGGTTCTCATCTATTGGGAAATAGCTGAACAAGTTATGGTACTTAACTATAATGGCATACTATTGTGCTATAAAAGATTTGTATAAACTGATACAGTGTGAAGTGAGCAGAACCAGGAGAATAATTTATACAATGACAGCAGTACTCTAAAGATAAACAACTCTGGGTCAGCTAGGTGGTGCAGTGAATAGAGCACTAGCCCTGGAGTAAGGAGTTTCAAATCTGACCTCAGACACTTAATACAAAAAACTGGCCATGTGACCTTGGGCAAGTTTCTTAACCCCAATTGCCTTGTTTTGCCCCCTCCAAAAAGACCAAAAAAAAAAAAAGATAAGCAACTCTGAAAAACTTAAGAAATCTTATCAATGCAAAGATCAACCATGATTCCAAAAGACCAGTGCTGAGGACTGATGAACTAAATATGAAGACCTAGACATACATTTTTAGACATAGCCAATGTGTGAATTTGCCTTGCTTGATAATGCCTATTTATTACAAGAGTTTTTTTTTTCCTTTTTTCTTTGGGGGATGGAAGTGAGAAAAAATAAATATTTGATAATTGAAAAGAAATTAAAATTAATTTTTAAAAGGAATGATGTTTGGGCTATAGGAAGCAGTATCTCATAAGAGGGAGCTTTGGCATCCATGGAATGAGTGCTAAGCTTTGCTTTTCTCTCTATGCATTAGTATTATCTACCACTTTAGGTTTGGTAAAAGGGAATATTTTGAAGGAAAGTTAATCTAAGGAAGATTGGAAGGTGATCTGATAAAGGAAGTCACTGACAAAGTCTTTCTTTTTGTATTAATCGGCATTTATTATTTAAGTTCAGGAACAGGTTATGAAGGGGATGAGGGTACATTCAGAACAAAGAGCCAAAGATGGAGTCCAAGGGGAGGAGGAGGAGGGAGGAGGCAGGGAGACCACAGCCTCTCAGCTTTGTCTGCTCTAGATGAGGTCGATCCTGATTTCTGAGCCCTCCTCCAGGGCACACCTTGACGCACATGATAAGATGAAATTGCAGGTGTACCATTTTAGGAAATGGGGTGGCCAAAGTTTACACGGCCCACCAAAGGTGGGGGCTGGGATTCTCCTTGGATCAGCAGCATCGCTTCCTTTTATGGAACAGAATTCTGGAAGTTTGATGAATTCCATCCTGTGCATTTCAGCTCCAATGAAACACCCTTGTAGTTAGCCTTTGTGCTAAAGAATGCTTTCATCACCTCTCTAACTTTTGGCACTTGGCTTCTAGTTTCTTTGAATTTGCATCGAACTTGTAGGGGACCTGCTCAAGAGCTGCTACTGGCTCCTCAGTTAAAGCGATCTGATCCAGGTCAGGCTGAAGTAAAGCACATTTCTGGTTTCAGTCCTATAGGTTTCTACTTCTGGATAATTTTCATGTCTAGATACTTCAAGCTACTCATCTTGCTCATATTTTACGGAACTTTCTAATCTCCACTAGAGGCTCTCAGCTCGTCTGTCACATACATGGTTATTTTGGTGAACATGTCCTGGTCCAGTCCCGTGGTGTTCGCCTCGGCGGGCTCCGTGGCTTCCTTGGCTGTCTCCACCATTCCATCCTCTAGGCCTAGGAAGGGATGAAGGAGAAAAGATAGAAGGAAGGATGGGGATAGGAGAGGAGTATAAGGGGGCGGAAGGGAGGGAAAAGACGAGAGGAGGGGAGGGAAGGGGAGAGGAGGCGGAAAGGAGAGGGGAGAAAAAGGGGGTCTTTCCTTTCTTTAAATTTAAGGCTCACTTTAGCTCCATATCACGCACATCTTGCCTTCCTTTTTTTTTATTTTATTTTTTTATTTTTTTATTTTTTACGTTTGAGGGGACTCATTGCCACTCGAAGATTTCAATTTCTAATGGGAAGTCTTCAGAGATCAGGACTGCGGAACAAGGCTCTCTTCCATCCATCCATTTTTCCTACTCTTCCTTCCTTCCCTGATTTAGTCCTTTGAATTTAATGAAGAAATATAGGTCCCTAGGGTGGAGAAGCTTTCCCTACAGTCGGGAAAACCGCACTCTGAGCTGGCGTAGTACAGAGCGTCCCTTCGTCACCAGTGACCACGGTTTGGCCACTGGGGAGGAGTACCTTGGCAGCCCCAGCGCCGGCTCGTGCCTGGTCTCTGCCAGTGGCTCCCCATGGCAAAAGTTCATTGGCGAGCTGGGCTGGGCTTGGGCTGGGCTGGATTTCCTCAGGCTTTCTTCCCGCCGAGGGCGGGCCAGGTCCAGGAGGTCCTCCACCTACTTCGCACCGCCCGCCCCTTACTCCCCAGATCCCTACCCCCATCTCCTCAGGGAATTTCCCGAAAATGCCTGGGCAGCCAATTTCCTCCCGGAGCCCCTGCATGGACGTGGATAAAAGGGCCCCAAAGTGCATGAGGTGCACAAAGCTGAGGAACTCTCTCCACCTGAGTTTCTAGACCTCCTCCTTCCCGCCCTCTCCATTACCATGCGCCCTACAGCTTGCGCCCTAGTCACTGCGGGTTCCGCGCTCCTTCGGTCGGGGCTGCTGCGGCTCCTGTTGCTGGCCAGTTTAGCCTGGATTGCCAGCGGTGAGAAAGGGAGCTAAGAAGAGGGTTGGTAACGTGGTTTGGGGAGAGGGAGGATGGCCCCGGACTGCTTAGCCTGGGATTACTAGAACCAATGACCAATCTCTGTTTGCGTCTCGGCTTCCTGGCCAGGGTCTGTTGGAGAGCTTCGCTGCAATTGCGTGAAGACCGCAGAACGAATTCATCCTAAAACCTTGGCCTCTTTGGAACTGCTCAAAGCCGGACCCCAGTGTCCCAGGCCCGAAGTCATGTGAGTCCCTGTGCTCTGACAACTCCCAGCTTTTAAAGGTGTTTTTGTCCCGTCCCCCCAATTCCCCAATCCAGCAACCTCTGTCCTAGCCACGTCTCTCTCACTCTCTGGTTCTTCTCTTTCCCCGTGCAGAGCCACTCTGAAGAAGGGGACTAAAATTTGTCTCAACCCAGAAGCTCCTTGGGTGAAGCAATTGGTCCAGAAATATTTAAACAACTAGTCTGCCCATCGAATAAGGTAAGTTTCTGGAAAACTTCATTTGCCAGGATTACAGCTATTCTACTTAAAACTCCTCAATTGCCTCACATTCCAAACCTACTTTTATTTAGCACCCTGCATTTGTCATGAACAGGTTCCACTGAAAACGAGATAATGAAGTCAGATCTCTCTCTCTCTCTCTCTCTCTCTCTCTCTCTCTCTCTCTCTCTCTCTCTGTCTCTCTCTCTCTGTCTCTCTGTCTCTCTCTCATAGATAGGTATGTAACACATACATACACACATCTATATGTACATGTATGAATGTATTTCAATATAATTTTAAAATGTTAGTTTTGGAACGGATGAACTAGTTCAGCTTCTTTGTTTTACTGCTGAGGACCGTGAAGATCAAAGCACACGGAATGGGGACAGAGGTGTATGTGGCAGTGTATAGAACACTGGACTTGGAGTCAGGAAGATCAGGATTCAAATTCTGCCTCCAACACTTATTAGCTTCAGGACCTTGGACAAATCACTTAACCTCTCTAAATCTCGTTTTCCTTGTGAGTAAAAGAGGCAAGATAGCAGTACTTACCTCGTGGTGCTTCTCCTCCTGACTTCCCCTGGCTTCTTTTAAGTCTCAGCTAAAATCCTACCTTCTGCAAAGGACCCTTCCCTGTCCTCCTTAATCTTTACTCATTCCCTCTGAGATTCTCCTTAATTAGTCCCCTAAATATCTTGTTTGTACATAGTTGTTTGAAAGTTTTCTCCCCCATAGAATGTGAGTTCCTTGAGAGTAGGGACTGTCTTTGCCTTTCTTTATATCCTCACCCCTTAGCACAGTGCCTGGCACAAAGTAGGTACTTATTTAATGCTTGTTGACTTAACCATGCTACTAAAGTAAACCTGAGCTCTTAGCACCTAATCTTCCTGAGACTTAGCTTTTTATGTTTCCCTTTACACAGGGCCAGGTTTTTTTTCCCTGACTTTATTGATGTTTCTCTTCATCTCTCAATGAATTTAAAGTTGTACTTTAAAAGACTCCCCAGTTTTAATGAGAGTAAACATTGATTAATCGTTCACAGATTGAAATTTAAACTTATCCTCTCCTTTTCTCAAGAGTGGAACTGAGAGAAGACTAGTGAAGTGAAGATGCTCTGTATGAAAATTTGGATTCCTTAGCAGAAAATCTTTCAAGGATTTTTTTTTCTTTTGGACTTACAAAGAATACTACAAGAAACATTCTTCTGGGTGTGTAATTCAGCCAGTCAGCTAGCCATCACTCACTGATTAGCACCCACTTTATGGACAGTACTTTCAGCACTTGGCATTCTCATTGCCTTATTATGAACTTGGCATTGATTTTTTAAAAAATATTTTGAGCTATTTATTTTTTTTACATGGCATATTACTCCTGTATAGTGAAATCTTTGGCATTTGATCAACTCTTTGGAAGTCACTACACTAAGTGGCACTTGGTAATCTATGAATGCTTTAGGACCATTGTAATCAAGGCTTCTCAAGAGTTGAAGATAAGCAACATACACTCCACAGCTTAGCATATGAATACGGGATGAATTTTATTGCAAAAGAAAACCATGACTATTAGGATAAGGGAGATTAAATGAAAGGTATTCACTCCAACTGGCTGTGAAGCTAGCAAGATTTTGCACTAGTTACTTGCACATTTAGTGAGGTTCATATCTCAGTCTGGAAAGAATGCTCAAGAAAGCTGGAGTGTCATACATTTATCCATCACATTAGTTTATTTAGAATTTCCAAATAGTTGAGTTTTAAAGAAAGGAATGCATATTTTCCATATAATTTTAGAATGTGGTGTCTATTTTAGTATGGCATAATGTCATTGCACATGGATCTTGCTAGATATTTATTCAATATTATTAGAAGCTCTGTTTACAAAGCTAGTCATATCACATGTGTGCATATATATAGATTGAAAGATAAAGAAACTAAGAAAATAATTAAATTCTTAATTATGGATGTTATATATTTCCATTTTTCCAAATATATTTTAAGAAAAAAATTAATTTAGTATGATTCCCCCAGTTTTGAGAACTTACAATATAGTTGAACAAGTCTTCATGTAACTTTCCTTAAAAATTAGATGAACAATTAACAGAGTTTTGGAGGGAAAAAGCATTTTTATGCTATGATGAACAGGTCAAAACTACTTTTTACCTTTTCTGTTATAAGAAATTATTATGTTACTATTATGCTGCATAAGTACTTTTTTTTTCCAGTTAATTGTACTTGTTTCAGTCCTCCTGGGGGAGAAAATAAATGTTTTCCAAATTCAAATGATATTGTATTCTTCTTGTTTTAGCCTGATGGTAAAATATTTGCATTTCTTATCCATTCATTTTTACATCATTTAGATTTAATAAATTATGATAATTTATCTCCATCCACACACACACCCTGATTATGACCTTGTCATAGCAAATAGGCTTGATATTCAGGTCAGATAGCTAGTTCAGTGACCCAGAAATCATAGGATCATTGATTTGGAGGTAAAAAGAACCTGAGTCCCACCTAGTCATAGAACTATAGAGCTAAAATGGGAAGCAGTAGTGTGTTGGCAATTGTTTAACAATGGGTTCTCAAAAAAAAATGTACACATGACATACTTGAAAGTCCCATCTACATTATTAACATTTTCTTAAATCAAGACAATCAACAGAACAAATTCGAGGTTGGTAGCATTTACTGATTTCTGAGGTGTAAATGCTTACAATGAAAATTTAACAAATGGCTCCAGCCTGTCCGAGCTGGCCCCAGTAAGTCCCTGGCTGAAAGAGCCTAGCAGGGCATCTAGTCAAGTCCTCTCCTTTTACAAAGAAAACCGAGACCCAAAGAGATTTGGGATTTGTGTTTTTTTCATTTGTTTGTTTTTGCATAAGGATACAGGTAGTGAGAGAGGTGAGATTTTAATACATTTCCTCTGAACTTAGCACAGGTCTCTATGCTCTCATAGCATGGGTTACCCAATAATTTTATGACAGTAATTTCACTTAAAAAAATCTTCCTGTTGTAGGGTGCACCAAAAACATACATGTTTTTCTAGATGATTATTCTCACTTGGCTAATAGAATGTCCCAAAAGTCTTAGTTCAGGTTCAAGCTTTCATACTTAAATTGAAAAATACACTGAGACTTTTGGGACACTCTATTAGCCTGTGATATCACTGGTCTTCTTCAAGAATGAAGGACAAAACAACAACAACAACAACAACAACAGAGAGACTGTGAGGGAAATGTCATTTGCCAGCTGCCAGCAATAGCCTAATTAACATTTTTAAATTTATTGACATTTCAGATTGGTGTGTGCAATAATGCCAGGAAAGCAAATTGATTCAGACACAGGTGAGAACAAACCAGATGCACTGGTACAATGGAAAGAGCTCTGGATTTGCAGTCAGAGGATCTGTGTAGGCACCTATTTATTGTCTATTGAGAGGAATGATTATTAATAACTAATGATTTGGGGAGACTGAGTTCCCATTTCCTTTTTTTCTCCTTAAGACCTCAGTCTTTGAAAGTTTAGTTAAATTGTAGAAGTTTTACTTGACCAAGAACCTCTAATCTCTGGTGAATTCCATTCAATCAAGCTTGGGTGGAGACAGATCCTTTTGTCTAGACCAAGGGTGTAGAACAGGTGGCCTTGAGGCCATGTGTAGCCCACTAGGTAGGTCTTCAAGTGTGGCTTGGATTCAGTCAAAGGGCTGTACTTGAGGACCCAGAGGGTTACACATGGCTTCAAGGCCACAGGTTCTACAGCCCTGGTATAGATAACCCAAGGCTGAGGGTGGTCTGAGTACAGGGATAGTTTCTCTGTCCAAGCGTGACATGAAGTCACTCACAGCCCCTTGTTTTAATATAGATCACCTCCTATTGTGTTATCCAGTCAAAGTTGATTGCCACCCTTCAGGAACACCTACTCTTTGAAGGGTATATAAACTGTGAGCCCACCACCATGATTGTGTTTGGTCTAAGAGAGATGGACAAATGACAATCCTTTTATTAATAATGTACTGACCTTATTAATAAAGTGACAAAATTACTCAGGAGCTTTGTCTCTTGAACCTTTTTAATCACCACACTATGGGACCTAGATCAAGTCTCTTAATTTCTCCGGCCCTTAATTACCTCATTTGTAAAGTGAGGTTGAATTGGATGACCTCATTTGTAAGACTTCTAGTCCTAAATCTTTGATTCTAGAATCCTGACCTCATCCAGAATATCATTCTGAGTTCTGGAATTATAGTTGAGGAAGCTGCAGAATTGAGGGAAAAATGCTGATCATGGGACTTGAGAGTCTCAGTTCTTCCTGACTTCAGGTCAATGTTCTATCCATTGTACCACCTACCTGCCCTCATGTAAACATGGTGAATAAAATATTAGCAAAGAGGTTATATCAACATATTAAAGAAATTGACTGTTCGGGTAGGTTTTATGCCAGAAATGCAGAGTTTGGTTTAATATTAGGACAATCAGAAAATGTAATAGACCCTATTAATAACAAAATAATTAAACCACATGATTATAGCAATAGACAGAGAAAAAATATATAGTTTGACAAAATACAATGACCATTCATGATAATAACATTTAAATAGTATGGGAATAAATGGATCTTTCTTTAATGTGATCAATGACGTGCATTTAAAATCAATAGTTGATTTTATCTGCAATGCTAAAATGCTAGGAATCATTCATAAACTCACAAATTTAGAGTCAGAAGAAAACACAAAATCTATGTTGTTTGACCTCCTCAATCTGGGGCTCAGAAAGGTTAAGTGAACTCCCCAAAATCAAACAGGTAATAAGTGAAAGGGGTAAGATTTGAAATCACACCATCTGCCTCCAAGTTTAACACCCTTTCCACTATACCATATAAGCAATAATAATAATAATAATAAGTGTTATCACCATCATTATTTGATACAGCTATGGAAATATTACTTCTAGCAATAAGAAAATATAAAGAAATTGAGGGAGTAAGAATAAGCAAAAATATACAATTTTTACTTCTTTAGAGAACCAAATAATGCAAATCAAAATTGGCTGAAATGATTAGTAACTTCAACAAAGTAGTAGGATATGAAATACCCCCCCCCCAAATGTCAACCTCTGTGTTACCAATAAACCTTTCAGAAAGATAGAAAAAGAAATTTCCTTCAAAATATTAAATGTACAAAAGGTTAAATCAGAATATTTAAGTTCTTTATTTCAAGGGCAACCCAGAACATTCTGTCCAATAAAGTATAGTTACTTTCCAATTTTTAAAATGTTATTATACTCTTTTCTGGGTCTTTGGAAACATCTGGTATAGTTTACCTTGTGATTTTTTTTCTTTAAGTGATAAACTATGATGATCATTCATGTAAAGTTGATAGTAACAGTATATTTCAAATCCCATTATCAATACCCTGTGCACTGCACAGGATGTTACAAAGATCATAATATGGTTCAAGCTTTAGTAATTTAATGCTATTACCACTCATCATGGAATAGGTGGCAAGGCTAACTGTCTCTACATTTTCTACAGACTTAAAGGCTTAACATTGTTTCTATGGACTAACTCCCAACTCTTAACGTACTTTGTACACTATATACATTGTTCCAATGTCTTATGGCTTTGTTTAGAATGAATTACTTCAATTGAAATCCTTAGGAAATTTTGTTATTGTGGTTTTTCAGTCTTGGTTAACCCCTTACAACCCCTTTGGAGTTTTCTTGGCAAAGCTACTGGAGTGACTTGTTATTCTCTTCTCCAATCTTGAGGAACAGGAAACCTTAAATATCTAAGGACATAATGATGTTTCCCTTTCACAAAATCTTGAAAAATTAATAGGATGCTTTTGTCTTTGTCTGTCAATGGAATTTTTTTTTCATTTCCATCCTAGAGACACTCCTAGATAGACAGGGTAATTTGAGAAAGCAGCTGCTTTAAAAGCCAACAGTTCTGGTAAATGCTTGGTTCTCTGGGGGGAAAAGTGTATTTATGACATATTTTCAAGTTTAACACTCATCATTAGCACTAACTTATCAGTTTTTAAATTCTAGACAATCAACAAAGCAATAAATTAAACTCTGAGTAGCAGAATTTGCCAGTTTCCACTGTGTGACTACTCTTACTTCTGTCTACAGCTTAGTCTTCTTCTTGGACTCCAGCATGATCTGTCTAATGAAACATCTGGGAATTGTCCTGATCACTTTCTTACCCAATCCCAAACCCCCACAGAAGCAGAAATGTGATGGCTTCATTCAGGCCCTGCTTTACTCATAAGGAGATTCTTTTTCTTCAACTGAGATTGGCTTCCCCTTAGCTCACATGCTGTCTCATCCAGCCTTCTCACAGAAGCTAATTTGTTGCCACTAGTCATCTCTCTTCCCCAGTTTCTCTTTTGTCCTGATATAATAGATATCTAATTTTTAAACTTTCTCTAGAAATAAAGTACATGGAAATTCATTTTTTGCTGGTTATTTTAAAACCTTACTGGTTTGTAAACAAAATGGAAAACTATTGGTTGGTAAATAACATTGCCCTCCCTTTTTCATAATGTTGTGTAAAATGATTGGCATTGTGATATAAAATACATCAGAAGAAATCCAAGTTTTCTTTTAATCGTTTTTTCCTGTTACTTTTTTTCTACTTGTGAAACAACTCCACTCCTAGTCATTCACCATCTGTAAGTTTATATTCTAACTCATTATTCTTTTGGCAGTCACCTTTCTCCATGTGGGTCAAATATTTTCTGACTAATGTGCTTTCTGGACTCTTTTGGTCTCCTTGTGGTAGCAATTAAATTAATTGGTAAACTTTTGGGGTGAAATGATTATGGTCACTGCTGATGTAATTTCTATTGTACAATTCCCATTTTTCACTTTTCAAATGCTCATTTAAGTAATATAGGATTATATAGTTTAAATTGTTTACTATATGGTTTTTTCATTATTATCCTTTCTTCTTGTTTTTTTAAAATAATTATTTTGAGCGTAACTCAGTGTAACAAATCAGTGACCTGAAGCTACTTAGCACAGAACTTGGCAAATTATGAGCATTTAATAAAGGCACATTGCCTCATAGACTGGTTATCTGAGTGTACACAGATGCCTCACGGATAATTTCCATATCAATAATAAGTCTTTGTCTTTCTATTAAAATTAAGTCAACTTAATCAGTTATTTGGTGCCTATAATACTTAGTGCTCTTTTATTCTCTTTTTAAAAGAAAATGTTCATGATATAAAAGCAAGATGTTTCTATGCAATCTACAATTCTTTGGCCTCTCTCATTTCTTCTTTACAGACCACACTTTTCCATAAATTCCAAAAATTTCATAAATTCCAAAAATTCCATAAATTTCTCCTAATCTTTACTTTTCCCATTTGTTTCATTTAAGTCCCCAGGTATCAAGGTGCATGTTGGTTTAATTTGGAGAATATGCTCAAGTTCCTCATGGAATTTCTCTGACTCTTCATCCTCAGCCACCAATATTCATACATAAGCTGCAATTATTTTCATGGTGGTCTTTTTGCAGATATTATTAGAGTTGTAACAGATGATGGCCAGATAGGCCTTGAGATCATGTTTGTTATTGTTTCAGGATGTATAAGAGCAGCTACCCCTCCCACACTTTCTTTGCTTTTTGCTTTGCAAATTCTCCCTACATTTAGTTGCAATGTCCTTCTTTCTTCTTTATGTGTTATTTTAATAGCAAGAATATCAAGATTGATGTGATTCAGCACCTCCAGCCATACATCCACTTGCTGGCCAAGGATCTGACATCTAGTGCCCACAGGCAAAATGAAGTTTGCTAAGAGTCAAAAACGGAGTGGTTCTTAGCAGTCAGTCAACAAGCATTTATTGTTTACTAAATACTAGGGACACAAGGAAAGTAAACCCCCAGCTCTCAAGGAGCTCCCATCTAATGTCGGAGACAACTACTACATACAAACGAACTATAGACAAGATGAATGGGAAATAATCAACAGAGAGTAAGCACTAGGAAGAGGGACTAGGAGAGTCTTCTTGCAGAAGGCAGAATTTTATCTGGGCCTTAAAAGGTCTTGTAAGTCAGGAGGTAGAGAGGAGGGGGAAGAACATGCCATGCATTGGGGCCAGCCAGTGAAAATACATGGGGAAGCTAAATGGTACAGTGGATAGAGGATTGGGCCTAGAGTCAGGAAGACTTTCCTTTCTGAGTTCAAATCTTCAGGTGGTAGCTACCCTAAGCAAGTCACTTAACCCTGTTTGCCTCAGTTTCATCATCTGTAAAATGATCTAGAAAAGAAAATGGCAAAACATTCCAGTATCTTTGCCAAGAAAACCCCAAAGGGGTCATAAAGAGTTGGACATGACTGAAAAAGGAATAAACAGCAGCAACAATGACAAGAAGTAAAAATATATAGATTCAAGAGATGGATTACCTTGTCGAAGAAATAACAAGGAGGTCAGTGTCACTGGATAGCAGATTATTCTTTTCTCATCTTCCAATCACTCCAACACCATCCCTGAAGAAGCAAAAATGGGCTGTAAGAGACCAAAGACCATTTAAAATTTTCTTTGTTTCATCAATTATCATGGCAAAAAAATCTACAGCCAGATGGCTAGACTACTTGCCTCTCTGTAAATAGATAATTTGGATCTTGGAAAGTAGGCTTAAGCATGTTGTAAGGATTCTGCTGGTACATATAGATTGGATGCTGGAAGTAATACAAGTGGCAGGGTATTTAGGACCTTGCAACTTTCATTGCCTATACTGGTGATATTATATTAAGGGACTGATATTGATGGTATCTGAAGAAGGCCATTAGTAGAGACCAGAAAATTTTCCACAAGAGATGTACAATGTACCACATAGTATTCTTTATCATCTTACAAATATTTGAAAGGTGAGAATACAGGATACCATTGTTCCTATAGTTTGCCATCATCAACAACAACAATGATAACAACAACAATAAACGCATTTAAATCAATAGAATAGAATGTTATTATACAGGTTCTTTTCCAAAAGTGTCTCCCACCCATTCATCAAGATTGTTGTTTCCTTGGCAATGTAACAACAGAATCCATTAAATGACCTTCTGTTCTGTCACCCTGTCATCAGGTGGGGTATAAAAAGGGAAAGATAAACTCACCAAAGGTATGCAAAAAAACCTTTTGGGACACCCTGCATGTACATGTTGTCTCTCCCAATAGATCTTTGAGAATAGAGATTGTCTTATTTTTTGTGTCCCCAGTGACTAGCTCAGAGTAAGTGTTTAATAAATACTCATTGGTTGGTACTCTTCATTCTCTATAGATCATAACACAAGAAGATCCCTCATTATAATGCATCCAATCAATCAAAAAACATTTATTAAACTTCCACCTGCAATGGTCATTCTCACCCTAACCACATGGTTATCAACCATTTTCCAGCATACTCTTATGTTCCTCAAGTATGTTTCTGCATTTAAAGATACTTTAGAAATGACTACCTTAGAGCCTATATGTGTGTGGTCATGGAGAGAAGGTGGTGTTTGGTCTGTGATTCTGATTTGGGTTCATTTTGGTGCAATAGGAAAAATCCTTTGAAAAAGATGACTTTCATATTAAAAAATACTTTTAGTGGGTATTCTCAACTCCCATTTTCCTTTTGGAATTACCCACACATAAGTATTTGGCTAGGTTATCCATAATTAAATATAGCTCAAAGATCCCTAAATCATCAAAACTGCAGAACAAACTGATGCTGGTGCCTTATCTTTTTTGTTGTTATTGTGTAAGCACCTTTCCCAGTCTATTCCCAGAAGCCTCATTATCTTTCATTCTTATCACCCAAGGCTATCTCTGGTCAGCTGTCCTGATGGGAGAGGGCAAACTCTATGTTCCCTTGTGCAATCATTGAGGGCATGATGGAAATGGAGTTCACCTGGACTTTTTTTTTTAAGAAAACATATTCAAAACCTAATGTCTATAAGTAACAAATTATTGTGTACAAAACTGATAGATCTACAAATTATTCCAACCCTTTAAAAAAAGTGACTAAAAATGTTCATTTGTTTCTCAGTGCTAAGTACATATCTTTAAGATGTCAAAGACAAAAAAATATCCAAAATGCACCAAAAATATTCATAGTAGCACATTTTGTGGTAGTAGAGTACAGGAAACAAAGCAGGGACCTATTGGTAGGAGAATAGTTCAATAAATTGTGGTACATGAATGAAGAATTCAGAGAAACATGGGGAGATATCAAAACTGATGAAGACTCAAAGTAATCAGAATACACAGTATTGCCACAATTGCAACAATGTAAATGGAAAGACCCCCCCCCCCCAAAAAAAAAAAAGAAAAGAAACAATTTTGTAACTATAAGATCCAAGCTTGACCTTAGGGAAGAGTTAAGTGCTTTAACTCATTTCAAGGACTGTTTTAACTGCCATTTCAATTGATCCTCACAAAAACCCTGTGAAACAGATGCTATTATTATCACCCTCATTTCCCAAGATAGTAAGGTGAAGCTGAAAGAAGTGGGAAGAGGGAAAGAATTATTTGTAAATACAAATAATGTATTTTGGGGAGAGGGAAAGATATTTTTGGAAATGCAAATAATGTAATTTGAAATATAATTTGACATGTAAGATCTAAAACATGTTAGTCATATATAATTAGTTATATATTGGCATGTTGATTATTATATGTTGATAACATCATATATGTTGATTACATGCTAATATGTAATATATTAACATGTACCCTGTGTTAATCTCCTTTCAGTTGTTTTCCTGACGTATACATTATTTAGTAGACTACACTTTCTCCTCTCTTCCCCTTCCCAACATACACTAATACACAAACTAGCATCCATGTCTTTGTAAAGAAGAGTCTTCTCTCTTCTGTTTAGAATACACTTCACATTTTAAAATCACCTTTCTTCAAATTATTAGGCATTCTTCACTGTCTTAGACTAATGACCAAAGCAAATTAGCTCATAAGAAACAGTAAAATATTGTATCTGACATTTATAGTGTTTAACCAAATCTATTGTTATAACTGAATGATGTGGAGATAAGTGGGAAGCATTATTGTCTCCACTTAACAGCTAAACAAAATTAATAGCCCATGTTTAAGATACATCAGAAAACTTAGAAAATGTGAGACTGATATAAGATACACCTCTCCTTTTGACCCTTGATCCTGGACTTCAAGGACATTTAACTGTCCTATATGAGACCGTGGAACTTCAAGTACTTACCAAATCTATTGCATCAGATGAAGTGGGCTAGAGGAGGCCCTGAGAGCAAATCCTGGATATAGTTAGCTTTCCCTTCAAGGCCAAAAGGAGGCCCCTTTCTGAAATTCCCAGCATTCCTGGTTGAGATTGTGGGGGTGGGACTATTGATATGAGGGCAGTTACTGATAGGTTCTAAGTTCAGGAGAGAGTTGAGCCTAAGCCTTTCAGAATTTAAGATCAGGAAGTGTAAGCACTCCCCTCTCCACTTCAGGTTTAGCCTCCAAGGTTTGGTTTATTGTGCAACCTAGATTAAAGGAAAGGAAATACATTAATCAGAAAGAGAGCTTGAGGAAAGGATAATTTTTCCTTTTTTCTTTGATCTTTTTGGGATATAGACTTAGTGCTAGTAGTATTACTACACAAACGGAATTTATAGTTTGTCAGCTTTTGGGGCATAGTTCCAAATTATTCTCCAAAATGTTTGGACCAGTTCACAACTTGACCAATAGTGTCCTTATTTTCCCCATCCCTGCTAGCATTTGTCATGTTAGCCAATCTGATAGGTATGAGCTGAAACATCCAAGTTGCTTTAATTTGCATTTCTCTAATCTACAGTGATTTAGAGCATGATTGTATGACTACAGATAACTTTGATTTCTTCTTCTGAAAAATTTCTGTTCATATCTTTTGACCATTTGTCAACTGAGGAATGAACGGCTCTTATTTTTACAAATTTGGCTTAGTTCCCTGTATATTTGTGAAATGAGATCTTTAATCAGAGAAACTTGCTTTAAAAATCCCCCCTCCCAGTTTCCTACTTTTCTTTTGATTTTGGCTGCATTGGTTTTATTTGTACAAACCCTTTTTAATTTCATGTAATCAAAATTATCTATGTTATTTCCCATGATCCTCTCTTTCTCTTCTTTGGTTATAAATTCTTCTCTTATTCCTAGATATGACAGGTAAATTTTTCCATACTCCCCTAATTTGCTTATGATGTCCCTAGGTGATATCTTGAGCTGAAATTTGAATATGGTGAAGACCATAATCCTTTGGCCACAAAGTGGTCATTCGGTAACAACATCTCAGTACAGGACCATCCTCCCTAGGACCAGTCTCAGAGATTCTTAGATTTGCAGGTAGACTATCAATCAGTTCTGCAGTGCATATTGCAGAACATCACCAATAACACGGGAAGAAAGGATTGTCAAGCAACTGGAAGGAGGGCTTTCTTCCTGATGGTTACTGCCTCTCAGTAACTGGTGGTAATGCAGTGGATAGAATACTGGGCTTGGAATTAGGAACATTTATCTTCCTGAGTTCAAATCTAGCCTCTGACCCTTTTTGGCTGTGTGACTTGGACAAGTCACTTAACTAGGGTTCAAGTCACAAAACCAGTGGTTTACCTCAGTTACTTATCTGTAAAATGAGCTGCAGAAGGAAATGACAAACCACTCCAGTAACTTTGCCAAGAAAATCCCAAATGGGGTCATGAAGGGTTGGACAGAACTGAATAACAACATCTGGTGCCTAAACTTGCTGATGGAGTGCTCTGTCACAGGCATGCTGCTCTGAGCCTGGACCTTGTTGTCATGGAAGCTCTTTGGTCTGATGCTGAACCATTCCAAGCACTCTATATATCAATGAGCTGGATTATCACCTGATCCAAGATAGAGCACACTCTCTCATCTGTGTGTTTCCATAAGCTTTCTCCAACCCCTCGCCCAATCTGTCTTTCCTCTTCCTCCTTAATGATATTGTCTTTCCTCTTGAAATCATCTTCAATTTTCCCCATGTAAATCCTTTATGTATATCATTGTTTGCATGTTGTCTCCTCCTTTAGATTGTCTCCTCCTTGAAGGCAAGGATTATTTCTAACTGTTTTTGTATTCCCTAGATCCTGGCAGAGTGCATGGTATATAATAGGTACTTAATAAATGCTTTTTGTCATAATTTGCCAGTTAAAACCCTTGCCTCCCTTCAAAGCTTACCATCTCCTTCATTCATTTCTCCCAGCTTGAATATATTATCTGCCTCTTCAAATTTTCTTAAAGCATTTTGCATCCCTCTTTTGTCACCATCACATTCTATCTCATAATTTTATTAATGTATTTCCCTTATTAGAGTATAAGATCAATGAGGGAAGGGATTATACAATTCTTCACCAATATATCTCATGACAGTGATATGCACATAGTCGAAACTCACTAAGTGTTAGTAAGTTGCCTTTGTTCCCTTCCCACATGGAATTGTCCAGTCCTGCTTTGTCCAGACCTTGTGTCCTCTTGAATACTGGAGTCATTGATTGGCCAAGGTCTTGTCTCTGGGCAACTAGGTGGAGTTCTGGATAATGCATTGAACCTGGAGTCAGGAATTTTAAATCTGAGTTCAAATCTGATCTCAGACACTCACCAACTTTGTGAACTTAGGTAAGTCAATCTCAGACTCAGTTTCCTCATCTGAAAAATAAAGATAATAACAGTACTTAACCCCCAGAGTTCTTTTGAGGATTGAATCAGGTAACTTCTAAGTGCTTTGTAAACCTTAAGTTACTATAAAATGTGAATTGTTGTAGTTGTTGTTGTTGCTAGAGTGTTTCCTGGGGAGTAGGTCTCTTTTGTGGTGTTCTGTTTGTCTATATGAGGAAGACAGGCATTTTTTTTAACTGGGAAAGTTTGATAAGAGATCCAACCTGCATAAGAATGTCATAATAAAACTGGAAACTGAGACAGGTGCTTTTAAAAGAAGCCAAGAAGCATCTTTTCAGTCCACAGTGACATGTTGTGGTTGAAAGTTTGTGTAAAGAAAAGATTTGTCACTGTATACATAGTTTTCCTTATCCACCCATGCCATAAATTCACTGAAAACTAAATAATGAAACCACAATGCTTATCAACTGAGATTATCAAATAATGAAGAACAATCAGTGATTGGGAAATCTGGTTCAACAGCTCATTTAATAAAATCAGAAAGCAACGACAGTAAAATAAACTACTTAAATCAGGCCAAATATCTTTTTTTCGATTCAATTCAAAGCAACAAATACTTATGAAGTGATAACTTTACATAAGGCATTGTATGGATCTAGAAATACAAAGACAAAAATCAGAATGCTTCTTTTCTCAAGGAGGTTACATTGTACTGGAAAGCTATGACTTAGAAAGAATATTGGATTCAGAATCACAGGACCAGTATTCCAATCTG
>CM053592.1:13147373-13182439 GCA_028646515.1 Pseudochirops corinnae
ATATACTATATATATATTATATATATGTATATATGCATATATACATATATATAAAATGCTACAATTATATTCAAAACATGGCAATTAGTTACAGCCCAGTGGAAATATGCAAGGTGAATTCAAATAATGTAACCAACTCTCAAATGGGTTTCATTATTGCCACCAATTGGGTACCTACCTAATGGTACAAGGTTTAAAGTAACTGGGGCAGCTAGCTGGCACAGTAGATAAAGTGCCAGGCCTGGAGTCAGGAAGACCTGAGTTCAAATTTGGCTTCAGACACTTACTATCTGTGCTACGCTAGGCAAGTCACTTAATCCTGTTTGCCTCAGTTTCCTTATCTGTAAAATGAGCTGGAGGAGGAAATGGCAAACCAGTATCTCTGTCAAGAAAACCCCAAACAGGATCATAGAGACAGGCATGACTGAAATGACTGAACGGCAAAGATAATGTAACTGACGATTGAGGAGGAAGCAGAGTTGCAGCTCATCCATAAGAAAAGGTGTCTGGGAGGCAGATTGAGGAGGGAGGGTTTTCCAGGAATGAGAAGTAACTTTTGCAATGGAGGCAGGATATAGTATAAAGTTCATATAACAATGGGCTGGAAAGAAATATGTGAAAAGGAGGATTATGTTGTAAGAGTGAAAATGCAGGGGTGCGGGCTGATATGATGGGGTGGCAGAGAAGTTTGTGTGTAGTCTGAGAGGGGATTCTTAACCTAGCTTCCACAAATGTGTGTTCTTTTTCAAAAGGTCTTTTAATGATTCTATTTCAAAATAATTGGTTTCCATTGTAATCCTATATATTTTGTTACTCTCATAAATATGCAAGCTTCTGTTTGGATTGTGACTCCTTTGGATCCATATAGGTGTTCCACATGCATCTTCATTTCTCTTTTAATAAATTCAGTTTTACGTGTTTCATAAAGTTGTGATTTCTGATTGACAGTTTTATTTAATGCATCTAAAAACATAGTGGTGAGAAGGGATCCATAGACTGCACCAGACTGCCAAAGAGGTTCATGCTGAACCATCAGATTAATTACTTCCATCCTTGAGACACTAGCAGTTACTGAAGGTCTTTAAGTGTCTTAAAGAAGATTATTTTGGTAACTGGATGAAGTGAAGATTACAGAGCAGGAGACTGAAAGTGAGACCCAATGAGAAAGCTATTGTCATAGTCCATTTGAGAAGTGACAAGGGTCTCAGTGACAGCAGGAGGTTGATGGGGATAGATCAAAGAGACAGCATGGAGTTGGAAAGGACAAAATCTGTAGACTGAGCAGCTATGGTAAGGTGAAGGAGACCAATGCACAAGAGGAAAGTACTGTCCCCAAAAGAAGCAGGAAAGTTCAGAAAGGGGGAAGGTGTAAGGGACAAGATGATCAATTCTGTTTTGGGCAGTCTGCATAAGGGAGGCAGCATGAACAAGGAAGGACAGCAAGAGATGATGAAGGTGGTGATTAGAAGATTTTTTTAGTGTAGCAACACTCTGACTTCATTCTTCCAGAGTGAGACCAGCTACATATCATCTACATTTTGAAGCATCTAAGTGACCCTATCAGATAGAACCTTGGGTCTTGAGTCAGATCTGAGTTCAAATCCATCCTCAAATAATTACTAGTTCTGTGACCTTGAACAAATCGCTAACTTCTGCTTGCCTCAGTTTCCTCACCTGTAAAATGGGAATAACAATAGCATCTACTTCACAGGGCTGTTGTGAGAATCAAGTGTATTTGTTAAGTGTAAAATTAATTTACAAATGCTTTTTACAGTGCCTAGTATGTTGTTTTTCAGTCATTTCAATGCTGTCTGACTCTTTGTGGCCCCATTTAGAGTTTTCTTGGCAAAGATATTGGAGTGGTTGGCTATTTCCTTCTCCAGTTGATTTTACAGATGAGGAAACTGAGGTTAACAGGATAAAGTGATGTGCCCAGGGTCACACAGCTAGGAGGTGTCTGAGGCTTCCTGAACTCAGGAAGATAAGTCTTCAGACCTGGCACTCTATCTACTCCATCACCTAGCTTCCCATATTTGTATGTTCTGGGCACTTAATAAACGCTTTTTTCCTCCTTTCACTGGGTTCTAGGGATATCTCTCAGCTGTTGTGCTGTTGCTTCTTTTATGATATCAGCTAAAGTCCCTATCCTGGTAAGTTTTCTCCTGCCATCAGCAGCCAGTGATTAGCACCCCAATTTCAATTAAGAACAATTAGCTTTTAACAAAGAGATATTTACTTTGAAGATACAGCAAGACCAGAAGTATAAACATTTCCCCCTAACACCTAGGGCAGCGGTTCTCAACCTGTGGGTTATGTTCAATTTGTAACAATGAAAATACATCCTACATATCAGATATTTACATTACGATTCATAACAGTAGCAAAAGTACAGTTATGAAGTAGCAACGAAAATAATTTTATTGTTGGGGGTCACCACAACATGAGGAACTGTATTAAAGGGTCACAGCATTAGGAAGATTGAGAACCACTGACCTAGGGGCACCCTATCTCCTATACCACCTCAGTCCCTGGGGAACATCTGTTCAAACATAAAGAAGTTTCTCCAGAGTATTCATGCCACCATTTGAGGCACAGTGGTGCCTTAGACACAGATGTCTTGCATCTCTGCTACTGCTGAGTTAGGTCAAGGAAGTCCCTCTGGACTTTGCTCCTCCTTGTCTGGCTTCTGGCAAATCCCATCATGGACTCCAGGTCCTGAACTCCTATGGCTTTCTCTCCATACCTTTTTTTCTTTTGTTTTGTTTTCTATTGGAGCAATATTTATTGTTCATGGTTAGATAAAGCCAGTATAATTTTTAAAATGACAATGTTTATCTAACTAAGCTATTTATTCAATGTCATCACAATCAAATTACTTTTCAAAATTTATACTGAGTTAGAAAAATCATAAAGTTCACTTGGAAGAGCAAAAGAACTTCAAAGAAACCAGGAAAAAAAAATGTAAAGGAAGCAGATTCAGCAGTATCAAACCTTTAACTACATTACAAAGAAGAGCATTGTTGAAATGTAAAAAGCATAATTTTTATTATTTTAAGTTAAAAATTTCTTGGACAAATGAAACCTATATAGGAGGAACAGCAGGAAAAAGAAAATTGGGAGAAAAAAACTCATAGAAAACCTCTCAGATAAGATGGAATTGGATTGGAATATTGCTGTGGTGTAGGAAATGATGAGCTGGTTGATTTAGAAAAATCATGGAAAGATTTGGATCTATGAAGGAAGATGCTCTCCATCTTCAGAGAAACAGATGATAGGAGGAAATAAGCATAGAACAGCATGTGTGTATGAGTGTCTATGTGTCTATATGTGTATATTTATAGATATCTATGCATATGAATATATATCCACTCAATTGTAATCTTCTTTAGCGTGGGAAAGGGAGGGGAAATAATGTAAGAAGTGCATAACAGAGAGGCAAAAGAAATCCAAGAAGAAAGCAAAGCAAAGCTGGGCAGCTTCGAAAACAATGTGTAATAGTATATAGATTTTCTTGAAATAGAAATTTATTGTGTTACATTGAATCCTGTCTTGTGTTCTGCTGAGTACATGGCAATTATTTTTCTTCTCTCATTTTGTATTTAAGTTTAAAATAAGAAAAAAAAAATACCCCCCCCCCCCCCCCAGTCACTTAAGTATCGTATATTCTATTGAACTGGGGACAAAACCAAGGTTGCTCACATTCTCTTGGACGGAAAAGGCAAAGATAAAGAGGAATTTCAGGAGGGAGGGTTCCTCGCCGTTTTAGGGCGGTCAGCTTAGGGTCTGGTGCCATTGAAGCTTAATGAAGCCCAGTCTTTTTCCCCGGTACCAGCCCTCTTCATTCGCGTTCCAGCCTTGTAAAACAAGCCTTCATAATTGTAGGGATGGGACTATACTTGTGAATTCACTGATCGAGGGAAGTCCTAGATGAAGAAATTCACCTTCTCTGAACTTCCTAGTGCAACTTTCCTTATTACCAGGCTTATTTAGTTCTTTGGGCCAACTTCCAGCCTAGCAAATTGTTGTTTTGGTTGTTGATTGGGGGAGGGGGGATTACACTAGAAATCCAAGTTCACACCTACTTTCGTCTGAGTACTCAGATACGAGGCCCCACCCCCACGTAGTCCCTAGTAGGAGGTACTTTTTCCTATATAAACGGAGGGAATGCACACTTGTTTCCTGTGCTGAAGGCTTCGTGGTCTAGGCAATCTAGAAAGAAGACGATCGGGCAGTACCTCAAGATGAATGCTCTGACCAAGGTTAAGCTCGTCAATGAGTTGAACGAGCGGGAGGTGGAGCTCTGGGTGGCCGAGAAGGTATCCTGGCACACCGAGTACAAGGATAGCGCTTGGATTTTTTTGGGAGGGCTCCCACATGAACTAACTGAAGGGGATATCATCTGTGTGTTTTCTCAATATGGCGAAATTGTTAACATTAATCTCGTACGTGATAAGAAGACTGGAAAGTCCAAAGGATTCTGTTTTCTTTGCTATGAGGATCAGAGAAGCACAATTTTGGCCGTTGACAATTTTAACGGAATCAAGATAAGAGGAAGAATTATCCGAGTGGACCACGTGGCTAATTACAGGCCCCCCCAAGGATTCCAGGAATCTGGAAGAGCCAACCAGAATGCTCCGGGAGGAGGGCTGTGCGATTAAAGCCATACGTCCTCGTTCATCTGAATCCTCTGAAGATGAGATGCCTGTGAAAAAGAATAAAAAAGAAATGAAAAGGAAGAAAAAAGACAGAGATGTTGGAATGAGTACGGATAAGCAGGGAATGCATGCATCATCCTCCACAGCGTCCCGATGCAAGACCAGAAAGGAAAAGGAAGGAGTTGGCTTTGGGAAATCTGCCGCTGTAGGCCTGGAGAAGAGCTCACATCTAGAGTGGCAAGAAGGTGGTAGATACTTAAGTGGCCCATCTGTGCTCCCCTGACGTCAGTTTGAGAAAGCAGAGACCTCAAGGAGGGATTCAAGGACGAATAAGCCATGGTTTAAGTCAAGAAGATCTGGAGAAGCTCCAGCAGGTGAAGGCAGTCTAAGAAGGGGCCTAAATTTTCAAGTCCCAAAGCTTTGGGAAAGATAGTCATTCTAGGGATCCAGAACCTCCTGATTGATGCCCACACAGGTCCAGTTTAATATGTGGCTTAGTACAGTATCTGTTAAACTAGAAATAAAGATTCATTAAAAAAAATCCTCACCTGAGTTAAGCTGTTATTATTGTTTCAGTAAATAAAGTCTCTGCTACTAAGTTAAAAAGAAAGAAGGAGACAGCTGGGTGGTACAGTGGACAAGGCACTGGTCCTGGAGTCAGGAGGACCAGAGTTCAAATCCAGCCACAGGCACCTCACACTTACTAGCTGTGTGACTCTGGACAAATCACCAAACCCTCCACTGCCACCCCTCCCCCCCCAGTTAGTTGAACCTAGACATCATTTTTCAAGAAATTATCAAGGAAAACTGCCATGATATTCTAGAATCAGAGGGAAAAATAGAAACCAAAGATGTTTAGAACCTTGAAAAACTGGTTAGAGAACTTGGTCAGAAGATCACAATAGGTGGGAAAATGCAAACAACTTTATAGATCAGCTATTCTCACTCCTTTTTACAGATGAGGAAACTGAAGCCAGTGTACTTAGCTGACTTGCCACCTGGTTCAAAGCCCCTTTGATTCCAGATACACCATCCCTTCTTTCCTCTCTCTGTTGGAAATGTGGAGGGAATGAAACTTTGGTGATTTGGGAAGTGAGGTGGAAGAGAAGAGACAGAAGGAGGGATGACATCTTTAAATTCTTTACCAATGTCAAGTGGGGAGATGGGGCTAGGATGGGTGTGTAGCCAGGGTATCTATTTAGGAGGATATTGCAATAAGAAAGCCAGAAGCAATGAAAAACTGAATTTGCCTAGAAATAGAGGGTATAGGGAAAAAAAAAAAGGAACAGAGGTAAGTGATATGGTAAAGACCTAAGGAGAGACTTTCTGGACTATTCATAGTGAAGGAAGAAGAGGAGGAAGAAACAGTTGAAGGAATGGGCCAAGGTAGAGAGAAAAACATATTAGGGAAGCCAAGGCAGGGGGAATTAAAAAAGACCCAGTTGTGTCCATGGCTCCAGAAAGACTGATCTGACAATGTCTCAAAGTCTTTCATTCCTAATTTGGTCTAGCAAGGGGAGGAGATGATTGATGCTCCTGGCACTCTCCATAATTTTTCTTCCCTTTTCTCCTAGACCTAGAATAAGTTCCTGCCTCATTGAGAAGGAAATGAACAGTATTTAGCCAAGAACAGCTTCGTGTTCTTATCAACTATTTTGTAAGGAATCGGTCTCCTGGTATACAAGAAAAGGAAAAATTTATAGCAGAGATCATGATTGATGAGTCTAGAACATGGATGAATTGAGAGCTGATGTCTCAATGTAACATGTGTTTGTGTGTATCTTTAATGTTCTATTACAGAAAGTGTGAAGGCAGAGAGAGTGCCTGAGCAAAGTCCCTGAGGTAGGAGAAAGAGAGACTGGTTGTTCAATTTGAGTGGAGAACGTAGGATTCTCTATACCTCTCAAAGTTCACATAGACATCTTCTATCTCTTTTGTCTCCAACCAAATAGGACGAAATGCAAAGAGGCCAAGAGTAGAGTTCTATATTCATAGGCCACATGATGGCCTGGGATGAAAAGACCTGAAGCCTCTCTCCTTACATCATTGTCCCCATCACCCAAACTACCAAGAGGAAGTAAGAAGACTGGCTTAGTGTTAGGTCCTGGCTTTTTGAAGGTCTAAAAATCCCTTAGCATGCAACCAATCAATACTGCACATCTTTATTGTGTGTTTAGCAGAGAGAACCCCTTAGATCACATCTGCACATGCTCCGAGTCAGGGATCAGAGACCTTCCATTAACCACGATCTTGCCTTTCTTCCAATTTACCACGTGAGTGATTCTCTCACTCTCCTTCAAATTATACTAGTTTCATGGAAGGAATTAGGACCTTCAAAAATGGTTAGTCCAGTCCCCTCATTTTATAGATGATGAAACTAAGATTGGAGAAAGTTTAGAAAAAGGGTAACCCCTAGGCATGAGCAAAGCTGGCACAGTCACCATTAGGTTTGCCCAAATGATACAAAATAGTGACCAGAAACATTTCTATTTGCGTCTTTGAACTGACCTGTGATTTCTTTGGTATATGGAGTTAATGACTGAGGAATGTGCTTGACCACAGGAGATCACTCTTTTCTCTTTATTTTAAAGTCTGAGAGGGTGCTTAGGTTTAAAAAGAAACATTTCTATAGATAAGCATACCATACTAATATTTCAGACTATATTTGCATTGTACTGAGTTTCAATGAGGAAGGAAAACATCAAATTTTTTCTAAGTATAATCCAGATTTAAGTTCAGTCATTTTCCCATCATGTTTGACTCTTCATGACCCCATTTGGGGTCTTCTGGACAAAGATAATGGAATGGTTTGCCATTTCCTTCTCCAGTTCATTTTACAGATGAGGAAATTCACACAAACAGGATTAAGTGACTTTTCCAGGGTCACACAGCTAGTAGGTGTCATCAGATTTGAATTCAGATCTTCCTGACCCCAGACCCAGAACTCTGTTTACTGTGCCACCTAGATGCTCCAAGAATAGATTATGCCCTTATTTTCTTCTTTGACAGGATTACTGAACTAGTAGAAAGGAATCTGTGGATGTGGTTTACCTCAGTTTTCACAAAGTGTTATGGTATCTCATATTATTCTCATGGAGAAGATGGAAGATGTGGATTCGGCATTTTGTTGGAGGGCTAGACCCAAAGAGTAGTTGTTGATGGCGTCACACAGTAGGTGGGAGCTGTCCTGTGGAGTACTGCAGAAATCTATGTTTGGTCCTGGGATTTTTAACATTTTAATGGGTGATTTGGATAAAGGCAGAGATGACATGCTCATCAAATTCGCAGACGATAACAGCAACACAGGTAATAACAGGTAACATTGTGAGTTAAGATCTGCAAAACACTTTGCATAAATGTGGGAAGGATCTTCAGCACTGTGCATGGCAGAGTTGAGATTCCTTCTGACAATTTAGAAACCACGAGGCTAAACTTCACAAGATGAAATTCACTTAGGAGAAACATAGTCTTTCTCTTGGGTCCAAAATATCAGCTTCACAAGTGCAAGGCTGGGGCAGGCACGGATAGTCAGGGTTTTAGTGGACTCCAAGCTCTATTTGTCGTTAGTGTGATGTGACAGGCCAAAAAAAAAAAAAAAGCCAACGCAGTTCTGGACTGCACTGAGAGGCTTAACTTTCAAAAATAGGGAGGTGACGGTCCTATCGTCCAACATCAACTAGAGGGTACCACCGTTTAAGAATGCCATTGATAAGCTGGACAGTATCCAGAAGAGGGCAGATAAATTGGGGAAAGGTCTTGAATCCATGACAGATGTGAATCTGTAGAACTGGGCATGTTCAGCCTAGAGAAGAGAAGATTTGGCAGGGGGGAAGGGGGGTAAGGCGGCGGGGGGGGGGGGGAACATGATGGTTGTCTTCAAGTATTTGAAGGGCTTTTATATGGAGGAGGGTTTAGACTTGCTGTTATTGAAGCAAGTCTACAGGAATCCTACAGTTATCCTTTCCATATTTCAACTTTCCCCATCATGGTTTTGATATATTTCAGGCTGGCCTAAGAAATTAAATGGGAATGTTTTGAGAGCTTCACCAAAGTCACAGATGACATGTGAGGGCCAGCAGAGAACACGAGCCTATGACCAAGTATTTAACCTAAAATTTATACTAAAGTACTGTAAACACCTCATAAAAGAAAAAGAAAAAAAATCAGATTTATCCAGTGCAAAGGGAGGGTCAAAAATTTTTCTGTGGATCTTCCAGATTGTGGGTGTGCTGTGTCCCTAACCCCTGAGGTGTGAAAGAGTTAACTTTAGTTCCAGAAATGGTAGTTCTAAAGAATCAAATCTAGGCTTGATGTCAGGAAAAGCTTCATCACCATCCTAGAAGGTGCTCTGAGAGGTGGTGGTTTCTGCTGCTTTGCAGGTCTTCAAGCAAAGTCTGTACAGCTTCTTGCTGGTTAGAGAAATCTCTAACAGTAAAGATTTCTTTTGTGTATAGATTAGACTAGATAGTTCCTGTGATCCCTCTTGACTTTAAATCCTGTTATTTATTTTTAGTAATTTGGATAATTAATAACAAAACAATAACCATTATTACTCAATAATTATAATAATATAATTATTGTTATCATTATATTATTATTATTATAACTAACAGTACTTAGGCAGCTTAGGTGGAGAGTGCTGGGCTCAAAGTCAGAAAGACTCCACTTCCTGAGTTCAAATCTGGTCTCAGATACTTACCAGCTGTGTGATCCTGGGCAAGTTACTTTAGCCTGCTTGTTACTTAGCCTGCTTTAGCCTGTTTCCTCATCTGTAAAATGATCTAGGGAAGGAAATGGCAAACCGCTTCACAATTTTTGCCAATAAAACACCACATGAGGTCACCGAGAGTTGGACAGGACAGGAAATGACAACAAAAAAACCAGTGCGTACTATGTTCTAGGCACTGCGCTAAGCACTTTAAAATTATTATCTCACTTGTCATGTCACAGGACAACTCTGTGAGGTAGGTGCTATTATCCCCATTTTATAGAGGCGAAGTGACTTGCCCAGGGTCACACAGTTAGCAAGTATCTAAGATTGGATTTGAACTTGGGTCTTCTTGACTCCAGACATGGTCTCACTCTGGAATAATGTGCTCAGATCGTTACTATATTAGAATTTGGCATGATCACTACATTCACCATCTGCTGTTGTCACATCCCTCTCCCTAGCTGCCCCAGCTATTGGTGAATGAACTGGTGCACAAAGGGAGATATTTGGCTACCATGCTGTGCTTGACAGTATCAGTAATCTGGAAAAGCAATAAAGGGTCAGACTATTTCTGAAATTCAAAAGGAGTTTTGGGTGTGGGGGTTAGGATGGGAAGAAGAAACCACTTCTCCTTTGAAAGCTTCCTCTTTGGGCTAGGCGAGTCCAAAGAGTTGTTATACACAGTTCCTCAGCTGTCCACATTTTTTTTTTTGTTTTGTCTTTTCCTTTTCTTTGCTACTCCTGGCAGCCTGAGGCCCCACATTCCACAGGCTTATGTCAATGCCAAAGGAGGGGGCTGGTCCTTGTTTCTATAACAGGAAGTATTTTCTTGTTTTGCTCAGTTATAAGAAATTCTATGAAAATTTTGGACCAAATGAAGACTTACAGCTGTTCAGGAGGTAAGCCAGGTTATTTCATAGCCAGTCCATCTAAAGCTTAACAATATGGATTTATCACATCAATATCACAGACAGAAATGAGTCCATTAAACTCCATGTTCCTTCCTACTTATCCTATCTCGTATTTCTATAGGGCTTTAAAGGTACGACAAAGTGTTTTACTCACAATAACCTTGTGAGAGTTGGGGTATACATAGTTATACATTCCCATTTTAGAGATGAGAAGGCCAAGGCACAAAGGGATTAGCGTAATTTACTGTCAAATAGCTAGTAAGGATTAGAGTTTCACTAGAAACTGTGCTCATTCTACTATACTAGATTTTCTCTAGAATCAAGGAACTTAATGCTAGAAAAATTTTAATGTTTATTGTATTCCATAAATTAAAAAAAGAATGCCTTATCCAAGTCTCTCACTTTACACAGAAAGAAAATAGGCCACCAGAAGGTTGTTTGCCCAATTCTTGGTGGAACAGGTGTACTTAGAACCCAGTTTTGCAGACCTCAAGTTCAGGACTCTTTTTTTCTGTCTTTCTCTGCTTCTTCAGGATGCCAGATCAGTATCACCAAGTATTTAGAGGAAAATTAAAAGCACAAAGTAGACAATACATAGGATTAAGATATTTCTAATCTTGCTGTAGATAAAGAGTTGACTGGCACAAGTCCCTAAAAGGCTGCTTGTTCCCATTCCAGGCACCATTCTAGAGTCTCTCTTGGCTTTTTGCCAGCTCTTCTAACCTACTTTGACATCTAAAGTTGGTAGCCAAAATATATGCAGCAACACTTGGTTAAGGATAATTCTCTCCTTAGGTGAAACTTGACTTGATAGCATCTTGTGCAACTGGCATTTAAGCTTATCCCATATTCTCTGTATATATTCCTCAATAACCTCACTATCAAGCCTTGATGGTTCTCCTTTTGAGGTCCAGACCCAACCCCTTTCCTTTTCCATTTTCAGTTTTTGTGTCAACTGTCAAATTCCCATTTCTGTCCTAAGGACATTTCTGATCTTTCAGAAGTTGGCAAAGTTTGGCCCAGATTCCTATCATTTCCATGCTGCCAGCTGCACCCACTTATATATGCTCTCATCTCTTAGGTGTCTTTCTTACTGTTTCACAATGTAATTTAAATTTAGATGAACTAATGTTTCCACTTCTGACTTGTAAAGGAGAGATTGTACGGCAAAAGAAATTGGAGAAGAGGCTGAAGTGGAAAAAAAAATGAGATAAGGAGTTATGGAGGTCATTGGGAAAGCTGGGGAATTGTGAAGAAGGACAGGGATGGATTTTGGAGAGGAGATGGGGAAGAGTTGATAAGTGTGGGAAAATAATGAGCTAAAGGAAAAACCAGCCTCAAGGAGAAGAATCTGGGGAGAAAGACCTGAAGATGATGATCAGAAGAAAGGTGAAATACCTCAGGAGAAGGAGGAAGGAAAGGAGAAGAAAAAAGTTTGGAGACAGAGGAAAAGAAGAAGAAGGTATAGAAGGAGAATATAGACATTAAAACAAGGTAAGTTAAACTAAGCAAAATCATATGACAAAGGAAGAGTTTAGTGAGAAAAGGAAGGAAAGAAGAAAAGAAGAAACATTAACAAGCACTTACTAAGTGCCAGGAACTGTACTAAGCACTTTATAAATATTATTTCATTTGGTCCTCACAACAAGCCTGCGAGGCAAACGCTATTATTACCTTTATTTTGTAGTTAAGGAAACTGAGATAGACAAGGTTAAATGACTTGCCAAGGATCATAGCCAGAAAGTGTCAGAAGCTAGATTGGAATTTTAGTCTCCTGATTCCAGGTCAGTGATCTATTCACTGTACCCTAAGTCATAGATAGTTGAGTGTGACTATCAAGACCTTAAGAGATATTAATGAGACTCTCAAGGTGTTAACAAGATGTTAAAGAGAAAGAAAGTGAGAACTTTGGAATTGGAATTATCCATGAAGAGTTTGAAAGACTGAACATCTCATTTAATGTATGTATGGGAGAACAGGAAGGAGTTTGCAAAGACTAGTACTTTATTGTGTTTGTACTTCTGACTAGTCCCAAACTGCTATCTGGTGTCCAAAGTGAGGGCATCTAAGTGGCACAATATATAGAATGCAGGGTCTGGAGTCAAGAAGGCTTGAGTTCCAATCCAGCCTGTGTGACCCTGAGCAAGTCACTTAATGCTACTTGCCTCAGTTTCCTCATCTATAAAATGAACTGGAGAAGGAAATGGCAAACCACTCAATGTCTCTGCCAAGAAAATCTCAAATAGGATCAAAGAGTCATGAATGAAAATGGCTGAGCATCGTGTCCAAAGTGCAGACTGGTATTTCTGCTAGAAGATAATGTAAAGGGGTATGAGAAATCCCTCTCCAAACACCAGATTATTAGGGACAAAAAAAGTGTTTCTTTAAAAAGTTGCCATTAAGGGAGTGAAAAGGAAAAAAAAGAAAATGAATAGGAAGAGGGAGTTATGATTTGTGTTAAGAGTCGGAAGATTGGAGAAAGTCCCACAGGGAAGGAAGGAAGAAGGTTCTAAGGCACAAATTGAAGTTTCTTCTCAAAGAAGAGGAAACTTGATGCTTTCAAGGAGGAAGCAGCTGCTTGTCCTCTAAAGAATGAAAAGATAGATCCACAGATGTTGTCAGGTGAGCAATCATCCAGGAAAAATCAGAGTATCAGAAGTAGAGTGTGAGATGTTGGTGAGGCAGAACACCAAGGACAGTTCATTTGTTGACTTGGGAGCAACAATAGAGATGCCTTCTGTCTCCTTAGGTTGTGTATCTAAGATACAATGGGAAAACGCATGCTACCATAAAAATAGATGGCTATAAATCACATAAATGGCAAGATGGGAGAGTAGTATAATGCCTTCAAACTAAAAATGTCAGAAAAAGGAGTCATGTGTCATATATAGAAAGCTTAAGGTGAATCCACAAAATGAGAAGACATACACCCTATGTAAGTTTTTTGTTTGGTTTTTTTTGCTTTTTGGAGGGGGAAAGGCAGGACAGTTGGGGTTACATGCCTTGCCCAAGCTCATATGGCTGTGTTAAGTGTCTGGGGCCACATTTGAACTCAGGTCCTCCTGACTCCAGGGCTGGTGCTCTATTCACCGTGCCACCTAGCTGCCCCTCCATGTAAGCTTTAAAAAAAATCCATGAAATAAAATCAAACAACTGAAACACTTAGTAGTCCCACACAGCATCCTCAATCTACAACCCATATCAATGCCTCCTTCCCCCCAGCACCAAACAAAACAAAACAAAAATAGCCTTTACATACCTGGTTTTAGGGTGTGACTGTGGAACCTCCCCCCACCCCAACTCTAGTATTGATTCAGATTGAACCTCCTTCTTTGCTTCCATACCACAGAAGAGGTAACCACCAGGAAAAGGCAAAGGGAGAGTACCAGACAAGAGGTAAGGTAGAAGACCTCTCAGCACAGAGCCATCCAGAACAGCGCTGCCTGAAGTAGAAAGCTTGCATCTCAGAAGGTGAGCAATATTAATCATCGCACCGCAGGGAGAAAATATTCGAACTTCTATTTATCTTTATTTAATGAATTCAACTTTAGTGATCTCTAACATACAGATTGACTCTGGCACCTTCAACTGAACATCACACATGGTGAATAAAGAAAGAGTGGAAAATCCACAATGCATATGGACGGACTGGGTCACTTATAGTTCATCACTTTGTTTTCAGTCTATTTCAACTTATTGAGGTTTATACTGTTACAAAGAAATGGATAATATCCAGTTTTAATTGAAACCACTCTCACAAGATATACGAACAGCTCTGAAAGGCCCTTCAAAGAAACCACAGGCCAAAGATAACAAGAATTATGCAAGCATGATTGAGCAGCAACAAAATTGCTGAATGACTGGAATAAGAAGAGATGAATTAGAAAACATCATTTTTCCCACTTCTAAGCCCAGAGCTTGACTGATAAGTCAGCTTGGCAGAGTGGACAGAACATATCTGCATAATTTTTAAAATGTGTGCAATGTGTTGTTCTTATATCACCCTCATTCAGAATAAATCCTCTTCCCTCTCCCAACTCTGTGAGTCGTCCCTTAAAACAAAGATACAGTTACCGAAAAGCCAACAGACACAGTAACTGACTGACAGGCTATGCACCATGAACTGTAGAAGCCATGTAGAAGTCTGCTTCTACAGGCCATGATAGTTTTTCCTTTAGAAGTACTGAAGTCAGCCTTGAGATGTAATTGACCCAGATGATCAAGGCTGAAATGACTTAGGCTACAGCTTCATGGTACAGCTACAGCTTGGGCCACCAAGTCCTAAAAGTCAACAAACAAGTGGTGAAGAGCCCCTCCCTCAGACTCAGGTGGGGGAGCAAAGTCAATTCAAATGCATCTCCCTGCATTTACTCTCTAGCCTTTTTGAATTTCCCTGCTTTTAAGTCTTAAATGGTTTACCAGAAGCTTTATGGAACAATTGATAGAATACCAGGGGGGCCTAGAATTGGGAAGACCTGTGTTCACTTCTGGCTTCACACATTTGCTAGTTGTGTTACCTTGAGCAGTCATTTAACCCTGTTTTCCTCAGTTTCCTCATCTGTAAAATGGACTGGTGAAGGAGATGGCAAACTACTCCAGCATCTCTGCCAAGAAAATCCCAAATAGGGTCATGGAGGGTAGGACATGTCTTTGTCATGTCCTACCTATACATAAAATAGATTCAAGCACAGTAAGAACATTCATTTTTGATTATGTAGAAAACATTTTTTTTAGTATGAAAGATACCACCAACACAATAGTATTATGAAAAATTGACATAAAATGTGACATCATCCAGAGGAAGATTTTAAGCCTGGTATGATGCTGTTCTGCCTTAAATTCATTATTATTACTCCCTATCAGTCTCTGTCATGGGACTCATTGGAAAAAGACCCTGATGTTGGCAAAGACTGAAGGCAAAAGGAGAAGGAGAAAGCAGGGGGCAAGATAGATAGAAAGTGTTCTAGAAACAATGAACACAAATTTGGACAGATTTCAAGAGAGTGAAGGACAGAAGGCCCTGGTGTTCTGTGGGCCATGGGATCATGAAGAGTTGGTCACAACTGAACAACAGTCTTGAATAGAACTGAATCTGACTTTTAGCTCAGAATTGTACCAAAACATCATGTTAACCTTTTTGATGTACTTGGATGACAGTGAGTTATGTACTACTACTCTATAACACATTAAATAGCTATTTAGTTCATGGAAACTTTCATCAATGATACCAAAATTTAAATTGGACTCAACAAGTATAAAAATATTAATGCACACCAAGACAGAATGGAAACTGAAACCTCTGATCTTCAATCTAGGAGTCAAACTGAATAAGTAGATGTTATTTATAAATACCTTGGACTTCAAAAATTATTAGATAATTAATTTCTTCAGTTATAATTAAAAAAAAAAAACTTGTGCTGACCTGAGTCTAATTACAGGTTTTTGGGGGGGTTTTTTTGCTTTTTGAAGGGTGGAGGGCAGGGCAATTGGGGTTAAGTGACTTGCCCAAAATCACATGGCTAGTAAGTGTTAAGTGTCTGAGATCAGAACTGAACTCAGGTCCTCCTGACTCCAGGATCGGTGCTCTACTCACTGCATCACCTAGCCACCCCAAGCTGACTATTTTTTAAATCTTTTTAAAATTTTAGACTTGACTACTGAAACTTAAATACATAATAAGAAAAGAAACACTATAAACTTAAATATTAAAACAAATATAAAAGAAAAAATGTCATGTGCATAGCAGAATGTAAGAGAGGATTTAAAATACATAGCAATTAATTTCCATTTCAAGAAAGCTTATATAATAAATATTACATGTTGTACTGAAAGCCGTCCATCTTTCTTTGCTTCCTTGTCAGTTTTCTCTTGCTCTTTGTTGTACACTTTTAATTTTTCACCCCTTTTTTCCTTCTCCAGCCCAGGCTACAAGCATGGTTATATTTATATATAGATATATCTCTATACACATATACATATACACACATATATAAACATATACTTTTTCTAAGACATTCTAGTCCTACTCTTTGTTTCTATGTATGTGCATATCTCATATTTCAGGCTGACTTCTTAATATTAAATAAACTAACCATTGTTAGTCAGACTCATTGAATACAGAAATATTTTGGGGAGCTAATAATTATGTTGGCCAGTAACAGATTAGAGCTTTATAAAAAAAATTTAAAACTTTCCACTTGAATTATTTTAATTTGATGAAAATTTATAGAATACTTGGAGGGGGGTGTGATGAGATTCAAAGTAAGAAGTAACTATTTTACCAGCGAAAAATAATGTAGCTCATTTTATCCAACCATTTCAATATCATTTGATTTACTCTGAATCTAGGCATCTGTATTTATCTAACACAGATATTGCAGATTGTGGCAACTTAAATTTCTCCCAATTCTGAAAAAACAGATCTACTTTGTACCTTTTCATTGATGATGATACAACATCAAATTTCAACTGACCTTTTGATGAACATTTTATGGGAAAGTCACACCGTTTTTGTTGCATTCATAAAATTTGATGAGGATTTTCTCAGTAAGAGCATGCACATTTAGCATTTGTTGTTTTCTGATTTTTTTTTAGGATCAAATAAAAACCTAAAGTTACTATGCACATGAATAGTACTCTTGATAAAGTTGTAAAATTTTTCATGTATTTCATTCTAATAATTTTTGAACTTTTAGGTCCTCAGGTATATCATTGGGTATTAGCTATTTGCAAAATAATTACAGATGATCTGTTTCCATAAAAAAATGCACCAAATACTTTGTACTTGAAAAAGATGTAAGAATAGATATAAGAATATCTAAGGAAAAGATGAGACTATGAACAAAAGAAGCAGACTAGCATCCTGAAGTTAAGCCAAAATGGGAGGAATACATTTAAGGCAATGAACAATGATAGAATATTGGTCTTCATGCAGAAACACAAAAACACATACATACATACAAATATGTATTTATATAGACATATAACGATGTGTTTATGGATGTACTGATAGATTCATATTTGCATTATGAAATGAGTTACAATGAATTTAGAAGATACGTCAACAAAATCTGAACATATAAATGCAATCCCTGCCTTATCATCACCATGACAGCTATAGAAAATTAAACATTTCCTCCTCAACAAGAAGGAGGAGGATGGATGGATACTCTCAGAACAAATAATAAACACATTTTTAAAAAATGTTAATACTTTTGGAACAATCAGACCTTACTTCACAAAGTAATTATAATGTCTGATGATATCTGTTTGTCACTGGATTTATTGAATACAACAAAAATGGTTTATCTACGTCTTGAGGTGTACTGGTCTGCTTGTGCCAACTCACAAAAGTCATTTGTTAAAAACGTGAACATTTATACCTGCTGCAAATTATGACTTGATTTATTGTTTTTTTGATTGTCTAGACTTAAGAAATGTGGGATTAATTAGGGAAATACAAATTTAAACAGCTCTGAGGCATCACCTCACACTTATATAATTGACTAATATGACAAAAAAAAGGACAATGATAAATGTTGGAGAAAATGTGGGCAGATTGGGGCATTAATGCTTTGTTGGTGGAGTTGTGAACTGGTCCAACCATTCTGTAGAACAATTTGGAACTATGCCTAAGGGGCTATAAAACTGTGTATACCCTTTGTCTAGCAATAGCACTACTAGGTCTGTATCCTAAAGAGATCATAAAAATGGAAAACCACGAACATGTATAAAAATATTCATAGCAGCTTTTTTTTTTTGTAGTGGCAAAGAATTGGAAGTTGAGAGGATGCCCATCAATTGGGAAATGGCGGAACAAGTTGTAGTATATGAATATAATGGAATGCTATTGTTCCATAAGAAATGCTGAGCAGGTGGATATCAGAAAAACCTGGACTCACATGAACTGATGCTGAGTGAAGTGAGCAGAACCAGGAGAATATTGTACATAGTAACAGCAACACTGGATCAACTTTGGTAGACTTAGTTCTTCTCAGCTATATGATGATCTAACGCAACTCCATAAGTCTCATGATGGAAAATGCTATCCACATCCATAGAAAGAACCATGAAGCCTGAATGCAGATTGAAGCATACTATTATCTATTTTTTTCATTGTTTTTTTTTCCTTTGTCCTTTTTCCTTTTTGTTCTTGTTCTTCTTTTACAACATGACTAATATGGAAATATGTTTAATATGATTGTACATGTGTAATGTATATCAGATTACTTGCTGTCTTGAGAAGGGAGGAGGGGAAGAAAGAGAAAAGAGAAGGAGGGAGAAAAAATTTGGAACTCAAAATCTTCTAAAAGTGAATGTTGAAAATTATCTTTACATATAACTGGAAAAAATAAAATACTATTGAATGGAGAAAAATGAAATATGGGAAATATGAATATGCAAGATCAATTTAAAAGTGTGTTATGTACACATTATTGTTTTGGAGAACTGATTATTAAACATTTATAAGCCCTCTTTTTTCCATAGTTGAAAAGAAGGCTGAGATTTCAGAGTAGAATTCAAAGGTCCTCCATGAGTAACGTCCACATGAATTCAGCCAACCACATGTGAACAAATGAGTGTCAAACAAATAGCTGAGTCATGGAGTTGTTTTTTTTTAATAGAATGGAGGAGTTTATGATAGCAATTCAAGATTAGATTTGTGCCACCAGAAGTTACAGAAAGGATCTTCAAGCAGCTCAGACTTGCTGATTCATGCAGATTATGCAACAAAATAGTTGAAACTATGAAACTTCTCATGGTGGGTTGCAAAAATTTAGCATTTACTGGATACTTAGAAAGATGCAGTTAGGTGCTTGGAATTATGCACTAGAAGCTCACTATTCTTTATAAACTCACAGATGACAAATCCCTGAATTACAAATGCAATATCCAAAGATGCTCAATATTGGAACCTAGGATCTGACTATCAAGCTTTCACCTTATTTTACCTGTTTCAAGACCTACCACATAACTCCCTGGCAATTTCTAAGCTCTAATGACACATGAGTACCCTCTGCCATGCCCCACCATTTAATTTCCAATTCTTACTCCCCCTTATGTGTTTTCTTCTCCTATAAGAATGCAAGCTCCTTGAGGGAAGGGACTGCTTTGCTTACTTGTATCTGTAATCTTAGCACTTAACACAATCCTTAGAATATAATAAATTCTTAATAATTTAAAAATATATTTTAAAATAAATCTAGGGCCTCATTGATTTAGAAATTAATTTTGAGTCAATAAACATTTATTAAGTTTCATTTTATGCCATTTCCATTTCTTTTATAAAATAAATAAAATCATCTAGGACTTTGATATGACCAACCAAGAATCATGGTTCCACTGTCCTTAAGAGAAAACAATTTATTATAATAGTGTAATGTGGTTGACTCTGGCCCCACACTCTCAGGACCAGGCCTATTTCCATCTCCTCTTAGGGTTCAAGGTTACTCTGAGGTGCTTGAAATGTCACTTTTCTCTGCTATTGACTTGAACTTCTAACTACTGTGTTTCCCCCCATTTCAGTAGTCTAGCGATTAGCACTCCAAGTCCATATAACTCTTAAAACTGATTAACTTTTATGAAGGGATATTTACTTCATGCATGTAACAAAAACAATATGCAAACATTTCTTCCAATACCTTGAGGATGAAGAGGAGATTAGGCAGACAAATTCTTTCAGTTCGCACACAGCATTGGTGCCATCAAGGCCATGTCCAAATCAGGCATTGCCACTGGTTTTTGTTGGATTTGAGTTGTGGTAACACTGTTCCTCATGGTTAGCACTTGTTCAGTCATTTCAGTCATGTCTAGGTCTTTGTGACCCCATTTGGGGTTTTCTTGGTGAAGAGAATGGAGTGGTTTGCCATTTCCTTCTCCAGCTCATCTTACAGATGAGGAACTGAGGCAAACAGAGTTAAATTATTGCTTCTATTTTCAGATTGTATGCTGAGGGTCTGTAGGTTTTTGGTGCTTCTAAGATGGTGTGATCCTGGGAGAGGTATTGTCTCTGCTATCCTAGTCTGTGCTCTGGTCTTTACCCAGGAATGCCCCCTGCTTCTCTGTAGCTTCAAGTACTAGTGGTTTTCTCTGCCTTGGAACTTCGACCAGGTTCCCTGTTCCCTTGTGACCATCCACTAGCCCTCCTCTCCACCCTGGAACTACTACTCAGGACTGTATATGGGCAATAGAGTTGCCAGTCAGTGCCAACTGCACTGAGTGCCAGCAAAAATTCCATTGTATTCTCTTTCTTATCATTTGTCTGACTCCCTTACTTATGCATAGATGTATAGAGCTCCCAAAGTGGCTACTGCTGCTATCATGGCCATCTTCAAGGCCCTTTACTGGTGTTACTACTGGATTCTGGATTAGTTCCTACCCTGATGCCATAGACCTTTCCTGCCAACCTACTAAGTTGCCTTAGGCTGGAAAAATGTTTTACCCTAACCTTTTGTTGACTTATCTACTCTAAAATTCAATTTGAGGCATTATTTTAAGTTTGTTTGGAAGGAAATACTGGAAGAATTTGGCTGGGTTACTGCCTCTACTCTACCATCTTGGTTCTACCTCCCAATACATTTTATACAATTGCCAGAGAGATTTTTCTTAATTATTAGACATGACCAGATCTCTGTCCTACTCAATAAAATCCATGGGTTCTCCATTACCTCTGGAATTGGCTATTAATTTCTCCACTTGGCATCTATAATTCTTTACAGCCTGATCTCTTCCTACTTCTCCAGGCTTCATACACATTATTCTCTTCTATACATCCTAGAAATAGATCATTCTGGCAACTTTGTCCACCTCACATTTTATCTTTGACTGTGCCTTCACACTGACTCTCCCACATGCTTGTTTGAATGTCCTCCCTCCTCACCCATACCTCTCAAAGTCCTTGGTTTTCTCCAAAACTCAGCTCAAGTGCCACCTTCCATTAGACACCTTTTCCAATCCCTACAACAGTGATTGCCCTCCCTTCAGAAACTACCTTGTGATCATTTAAAAAATATATATTCTATCTATTTAACATAGGTATACATTTTCTCACCCCCTAAACATATGGTCCTTGAGGTCAGAGAGCATTTCGTTGATATTTTTGTATTTCTAGCACTTTGCACAATGCCTAGCACAAGTAGCACTTTGTTGGCTCAGCTACTCCAAAATTTGATTTGAGGCATTACTTTAGGGTTGTTTGGAGGGAAATATTGGAAGAATTTGGCTGGGTTACTGCCTGTACTCTGATCAATAATTATTGATCAAATTGATTTCATCAGTTTTGCTCTTTGTAGAATTTGTCTATCTCATTATCAACATTGGGACATAGGCTGCAATTATTTTAATTTTAATAATTATAAATAATAATGACTTAATTTAATATTTTTCAATTTCTTGCCCTCACACCTATGCCTTCCTTACTTTTGAGATGAAAGAAAAAAGACAACATTCTTGAAACAATAAGAGAAAAAGAGAGAGAGAGAGAAAGAGAGAGAGAACCTCTTTTATGAGTGTGTAGATATACACACATATAAACAATATATATTGTTTATTCAAGCAAGACTAATTTTCATATTGTCCATGTCCAAAACTATGTTTCATTCTCCCTGTTGAGTTCACCAATTCTCTTTAGGTCACAAATATCATTCTTCATCATAAGTTCATTGGAACTATGATTGGTCATTGTATTGATCAAACCTCAAAGAATCTCATTTCTAAGACATGAGAAATTGCTACAGATTTACAAGAATAAAAGCCATTTTCCAATTGAGAAATGGTTAAAGGATATGAATAAGCAGTTCTCCAGAGATGAACACTAAACCATTAATAATACGGAGAAATGATCCAAATCTTTAATAATTAGATAAGTGCAAAGGAGAATACCTCTCAGATTCAGCTCACATCCTTCAGATTGGCAAAGTTGACAAAATCAAAGGAAATAAGACAAAAATACCAGAAGCTATAGGAAACAGATACATTAATACACTATTGTTGGAATTGTGAATTTGTCCAACTATGCCAGAAACCAATTTGGATCCATACCCCTACTCTTACTAAATTGTTGTTTAGGTGTTTGGGGGTGCCTGTTTTATAAAGACCTGTTGGAAGTACTGTAATATGTGATGATCAGTTGTTGCCTTTGGGTGTAGGATAAAACCCATTCCCTCAATTTCTTTCTTTGCCTCTCCAAAGAATATCTATGTATCATTCTCCTGTTTAGCTGCAGGTTCTTTTCCTCTTCTGGTTTTGTTTATTCTAAGAATATTGAGATTGTTATAATTCAACAATGTCAATACTTTAACAATGTGGCAACTTGATCATTGGGAAAAACTCTCAAAATTAGAGTACCAACAGTCGCATTAAATTTTATGAATGTTTATAAAATTATGTGATTTTTAGGAGCTTTCTCCCCTCTCCTCTCACCCTGTTACCACACTGAAGAAGAATGGAGTTGACATAACAACCCCATTTTTTGGCCATGACAACCAATGAGGCAAAGAAAAAAGTCCTAGAGAATTTAGCAAATAAGGTGTACTGGGATCACAGGATTGTTAGAGATAATTGTCAGCCTGGGCAAATCTGAGCACCTTGGTTTCTTGTGGGGATTGTAGTACTCCCTACTGCCCAGAGTTGTTGTGAGGATAAAATGAGATAATGTTTGCCAGTGTCTGGCACATAGTAGGTACTTAAATAAATAAATGCTTGTTTCCTTCCTATTGAACACATCCTAATATTCAGTCAAAATAATTTTATCCACCCTGACAATAGCATTAAATGTAAAAGAATACTAGCAGGACAACAACTTGGCCATTTCTATCTGATCCCTGTCCAGGTTGAGAACAAGATGACAAGGATGATAAGATTTATAATAATTCACACTTACATGGCACTTGGGACATCTGGGTAGCAATGCAGTGCCTAGAGTGCAAGGTCAAATCTGGCCTTGGTCACTTACTATCTGTGTGACTCTTTTACCCTATTTGCCTCAGTTTCCTTATCTGTAAAATGAACTGGAGAAGTAAATGGCAAACCACTCCAGTATCTTTGCCCAAAACACCCCAAATGGGATCATGGAGAGTTGGATATGACTGAAAATGACTGAACAACAACCACAACATATGGTATTTCAGAGTTTACAAAGCATTTATCTATAACCATAGACCCATAGAAACCTTTCATTATTATTACCCCCAAAAAAACACTTTACAATACCAGATTTCTTCTGCAAGACTCAGAGCCACACAACTTAGGACACTGTCCTTTTTTTACCAGGTCTTCTTAAGCTTAGAGACATCCTTCTGAGATTTTCTTCCATCTATCCTATACATTTCTTGTTTCTTCATAGCTGTTTGTATGAGGACTTTTAGTGCAAAGGAGAATACCTTTGCTTTTGTCTTTGTATCCCTGGTACATGTGCTTAAAAATGCTTGTTGGCTCAACTGAGACAAACAGGTTAACTGATTTGTCCAGGGCCACACAGCACATAAGTGTCCATGGCTTGATTTGAACTCGAATCTTTCTGACTCCAGGCCCAGTGCTCTCCACATCCAACCTCCTAGCTGCCTCATAGCATAAATGCTGTCTGATGCATTCTTGGCTTTTGCTTGTTTGTTTTTCAAGGCAGTCAGGGTTAAGTGATGTGCCCAGGGTCACACAGCTAGTAAATGTCTAGTGTCTGAAGTTGGATTTGAACTCAGCTCCTCCTGACTCTAGGGTCAATGCTCCATTCACTGTGTCACCTACCTGCCTCATGTAATGTATTCTTTTTTAAAAAAAATTTTCACCAGAAATACTTACTTTAAAAGGTATAATCACAAATATACAAACTTACTCCCCCAACATGAGACAGAATCCTCCTCTTCTCTCCCCTTTTGCCCCCTCTGTGTCTGTGGAAGGGAAGGGGCTTAGCTTCAGTTTAGCTCAATTCCTATAGGTATGTCCCAGTTGCTAGACCACATCCCTCCTGGGGCTGGAGTCGCAGGTCCACTGGCTTCTCAGGGCTTCCAAGCAGGGCTAGCTAGCTGCACCAACTGCCTGTAGTCCTGGCTCTAAAGTCTTCACCATGGTTCTAACTCCCTGGTACAGGGAGGCTTGCTGCTGGCCCTTTTAATGCAGGACAGATGATATCTTTTTTACTTGAATGGGCTTGGGAGTGTTTGTTTCTATTCTATGCATTGCATTCTTGAAAAACCACAACTCACTCAGTGAATTAAGGCATTCTAACATTTATGTCTAATAAGAGAAGAACAAAAAGTGCTGGACAGGTTAATTATAAAATATAGCCTCGTCATCTGGGAATGTAATCATAGATTCAGATTGAGAAAGAGTCTCAGAGGCCTAAGCATCTTATTTTACAGATGAGTAAACTGAAGCCAAAGAAGCTGGGTGGCACAGTGGGTAGAACACAGTGCCCAGAGTCAGAGAGCCCTGAGTTCAAATCTGGTCTCAGACACTTCTTAGCTGTGTGACGCTGAGCAAGTCACTTATCCCCATTTGCCTCAGTTTCCTCATCTGTAAAATGAGCTGGAGAAGGAAATGTCAAACCTTCAGTATCTTTGCCAAGAAAACCCCAAATGGGGTCATGAAGAATTGGACGTGACTGAACAACAAACTAAAAACCAGATAGGTTAACTCATTTGCCAAGTTAACCTAAGTACTAAGAATCATTGGTAGGCAGGATTTAAACCCAGTTCCACTGACAGGTCTTTCCACCTATTAAGCAGCTAATGAAGTGCGTGACAGCATATTAATATACTTCATAAAATCCTATGTACTGAAATGTACTGCTTCTAGTTTTAAAGTCAGAAGATCATAATCAATGTACAATACCAACTCAGTCCTTCTGTACATTCCTAAGATAGCTTTGGCCCCAGCTCCTGTGCTGGAAATTCCACTTTTTCATAGAGGAAGCTCTGCAGCAAAGAAATCGTATTACAACATTAATCTTAAAATAAACAATGAACTCAGCACCACCACTTTGTGCTAAAGAATTTCTAAGTGGATAAGTGAGGTCTTTGATCTCTATACGTACGAAATGTGTGAATATTTCATTTCTTTCTATCTCACCTTCACTTTGAATATATCTCCCTTCCTTTTTGTACTCAAGGAGAGACAGAAACAGAGACAGAGACAGAGAGCCAGAGACAGAGAGAGAAGAGAGGGAGATAGAGAGAGACAGAGACAAAGAGAAACCGAGACTGTGATAGAAAGAGACAGATAGACAGAGACACAGAGACAGAAAGAGAAAAAGACAGACAAGTGTCAGAGGGAGAGAAGAGAGAGAGACAGAGATGGAGTTGAGGAGACAGAGAGAGACAAAGAAACAGAGACAGAGATAGAGAGATAGAGAAACTGAAAGGAGCGGAGACAAAGACAGAGAGAGATACAGGGAGATAGAGACAAATAGATTATATATTATATATGTATTATATATTCATATACACACAAACAGAGAGAGAGAGAGAGAGAGAGAGAGAGAGAGAGAGAGAGAGAAGAGGGACAGAGAGAGGCAGATAGATAAAGTAATAAGGAGAAGTCATTCAGAGAAACGTATGAACCAAGTCAGGCCATATCTATGTAAACTCCTTGTTTATAAATGTAAAAGCAAACTTTCTTATGACCTTAGCTGCTAGAAGTCTTACATTAATAGGAATCTATAAATACTATATAAGTTTAGATTCCCTCTGAAAGACTTAGTCACAAAGCACATAGAGGTGATCTCCTTGGGAGCAGGGACTGTCATTTTCATCTGCGTACTGGATCACAATAGGCACTTAATAGTGGATAGAGCACCTGAGCCTAGAGTCATAAAGACTTAATTCAAACCCAGCCGCAGACAATTACTACCTGTGTGACACTGGGCAAGTCACTTAAACTCTGTGACTCAGTTTCTTCAACAAGGGTAATAATTGCACCTTCCTCCCGGGCTTGTTGTGAGAATCCGATGAGATCTTTGTAAAGTGCCTATATTTAATAAATATTTGTCTCCTCTCCTCTTTTTGTGGTTTGTTGGTTGACATAGATATGCCATGTCGGTCAGACGGCTTTTTTGCACGTACACCATAAGTCCCAAGGCCGATTTTCCGCCTAGAATTCTAGGCAGCACTGTCTGGATTATTAACCTGAATTCAGTCCACACGCAGACCTCTACAAAATACCCCGTCAAACCCGCACAGACCCCGCAGCACCAAGCAGCCCCGGAATGCTCCTCTCCGCTAGAGAACCGTGTGCTCGCCTTCTCTTTACGCTGCCCGTCTACGAATTTGGGAGCGCCTACAAATCCACTTCCCGGGGAGAGCGGACGAGCCGTGTGGCTACCGACCCCTGAGCTCACTGAAGCCATCCCAGCTCCCACTTGCCATCCCCAGGATCCCCACACATTTGGCTCTCTTTTTCGGCCAAGAAACGACGTTCAGACAGCTCCATTCTCCTTCTGCCTTGGGTTAGATCCTGGCGCCCCTAGCTGTCCTAAAGCGGAGCCGGCGCGCCCTGGAGCGAGAGCCTGAGCCCGGAGAGCTGGCGGGCAGCCAGGCCCCCGTCTTCGGGGGGCGGGCTCTGTGCCTTTCTTCCTGAGTCAGGACATGGCACAGGGGACCGGGAATTTCCCGGACAAGAGGTTTTCCCGCTTCCGGACCTGGCACCCAGTGGATAAAAGCAGACGGGGCAGCATGGGGAGCCACAGAACCAAGGAGTCTTGGACCAGCCAGCCCTTGCTCTCTCCTGTCCTGAGCTCCAAGCGCCAAACTCCTCCACCATGAGCCGCAGTCTCCGCCAGATTTCTTGTCTCTTCCTGCTGTGTCTGCTGTCCGGGCTCCTGACGCCTTCCGTTCGGCTAGCCAGCGGTAAGAGAAGCCCAAGGGGAAGAGCTAGAGGGAAGTTTTGTTTGCAGCTGGAGCTGCTGTTCCAGCTTGTGCCCCAGCGGAGGTGGGGATGGGGACCTGGTGTGCCCTTGCAGAGATGGGGCTAGGAACCCAGCTGAGACTCAAGGAGATAGAGCCAAATGTCTGTGGGGTGCGGTGCTTGGCGCATACCTGCTATTGGTAACAGTTATCTCCCTTTTCTCTTCATCAGGAGCGCCAGTGACCAGTGAGCTACGTTGCAAGTGTCTACAGACCGTGCAGGGAATTTCCCACAAGATCATCGCCAGCTTAAAGGTGATCCCAGCTGGTCCACACTGCTCCAACGTCGAAGTCATGTAAGTTTGGCTCAGCCAACTGCTGCCAATATTCCCTCTTTCCTCAACATTTCCGCCCTTTCTGGTCCTAGGAATCAGTTTCTCAAGGTTTCTCTCTTCTTTTCAGAGTCACTCTGAAGAATGGAAAAGAGAGCTGTCTTAATCCCGCCGCTCCCCAAGTTAAGAAAGTAGTGGAGAAAGTGCTGAAAAGGTAACTACCAGTTTGCTTTACCTAGAACGATGCCCAGTCTCCTCCAACCCCATCCTCTTTAAAAGAGGTGAAGTCAGGATTTTACCTTAAGGGCTGGGAAAGTGTCTAAATCCATAGTTTCTGCTGAACTCAATGCACTCTTTCTTTTCACAATTCCACCCTCAAATTCAAATTAATATTGTCATTATACGTGATACCAGAGTGAAAGGCATTAGACCTATGATTGCATTGGTACCAGGTCCTGCCAGGGGAGGAAACGCACTTTACCAATGCAAGTGGGCCCCTTTTGAATTTAGGATTTTAGAAGATAGTCTAGGGTCACACAGCCAGCATATGACACAGGTAGCATGAGCTCAAGTTTTCCTGACTTTAAGTTTGGCTCTCTGCTCACTATGCCAGACTACCTAAAATGTCTCTTAAAAAATCCACCCACTCTTTAAAAATCTGAATTTTCTAAGATTTAAGACACATCTCTTCAGGGGAGAAGCCTGTACTAATCAATGCATCCAAAAACAAATGGGTTACTTGATGGATTTTCTTTGCTTTTCTATGAGAGTGCAAACCAAGCTATAGTAAGGTTGGGTTTATGTCCATATCCAGAGAATCCTAGTTTACTTCAAGATCTCAGGAAATGTCTCTAGTTATAGATTGTTAATTAAATGTCAATTTTTTTTTTCTTAGTAACAGCTCCAACCAGTAACTTCAAAAAAGAGGATAATCTCTTGCAATGCCTAAGCAACTCCATTTTGAGAACGTGGGTCGCCAGAGCCAGAAGAGTCCCAGTACTTTGCCAAGGATCTATGATTTGTGTTGGAATTCTTTATTGCAATGCTTTTATTTATTTAATTTGGTAGTTTAAAAAAAGTGTGATCGAAACTATTTTTTCAATTCACACTGATGCCTTCTCTCCACTTTTTACAAAACTAGTTATTTCAGTTTCTCCTTCATGTGCTGTGTATTTCATTTAAATGTGAGCTTTTAAACTTTTTTCAGAATCATTTATTTTGTACCTATTTAAAGTGGACTGTGATTTGCATGAGAAGGAGCTCCCACATTCATGTGGGAGCTGACCACAAGCATTATTTAAGAGAACTATTTGACATTGTCTGTTAACTATGTATTTATATTGACATATTGAGAACTGTAATGTTCTAATTACCCCATAGACATTTAATGTCTTCTTTGTATGGCATACTGTCATGTTTAGTGTCAAAATACGCAATGTTCTTAATTCTATTTATGTCCTAAAATAAGGTTTAAATATTTATTGCTAATAAATAGCTATAAAGTCTATGAAATAAACCATTTTTTGAGAAAGCCCATTATTTGTTTATGTTTTATTATTTTGGAGATTTTATTGGAGATGGGAAGAATGCATCCTAAGTGGATGGTTTTCATAATTTAAAGGGGAAAACATTTTTATGATACCATTTTTTTTCTATTCATTTAATGGCTTTCACATTCTGCAAGTGTCAGTCAGATTGCATTGCTTTCACTAATGGGGAGAGGGTTTGAAATATTGGGGTGACTCATTCCATTTATTTAATAGGAAATTAAATGAGAGTAAGGCACACTTTTCCCTTGAATCCAAATCATGAGTACCTTAAATACAATACTTGACACCTAACTTTACACATCGAGGTTGAATAAAGTAGACCAAATGCAGAGGCTTGGACTTTTATTTGTTTTTAGTTTGGAATTTCCCATAGCAATTCAGATAATTTCCCATCTGATAGAGTTAGGTCAGATTCAGTGACCTACTCATTGTCACTCAGCTAATATGTCAAAGGCATATTTTGAACAAATATTTTCATACCATATGACATCTTTCATCAATAAAGACAGAAATGAAGAACATGCCTAGACTCAACTAATCTAATTAAGAAAGACTCACCTTTATTCATAGAGAGCTATTCCTGAATTTATGTAATCACAGCACACATAAAAAATTGTAATTGGTCATGCAGATTTACTAAATGCATTAACTTTTCTTCAAATCACGAATGTACTCTAGGGATTTATCTCCATTTGACAGCTTCCAATTGTGCAAGTTTACTCAATTTAAGCAATAGAAGCCAATGTAATGAGTCAAAATGGGAAGAAACAACCCGACCTCCAAAAGAAGGAAGAAGTGGAAATGTGTATAAGTACAAGGAGTACAAAGATACAGTAGAACTGAAGAGAATGACAGATAACGTAGTCCACTACTGGTATTTTACAGATGAGAAAATTGAGGCACAGGAAAGTGAGATATTTTGTCTAAGCCCACACAAGTCTAGACTCTGAATTTTCTCATTTCTAGTCTTTATCTAGTCTCTTCCTCCTCCTCCTCCTCCTCCCCCTTCTCCTTCTCCTCCTCCTCTTCCTCCTCCTTCATCAATGATAACATTTGGTCTCTCTTATAAGTGGCCAATTCCCAATGCTTAGATCCCCAAATCAACAGACACTCTATAAATTCTTCCTTTCCAATGAGGAGTGGAGGGAACCTTTCCCCAGATGAAGCCTAACTCTTACCCTCAAACTTACCCCATGGCTTGCCATACAACACAATCTCGTTATATGATAAGGGGAAGAAGTGAGAGGCAAAAGCAAATCTTTCTCCTTGCACTAGTTTCCTTTCTATTTTCTATGATTTGAAAGGAAATTCTCCCTGACTTTGACCTCTTCTCTCCCTTGATGTTCTGGAATGTAACAAAATGACCCATTCTGCATAGTTCACTTGTTTGGAACAATTAGCTTCTGAATTCAAGATTATGCTTTCCCTTTGGATCAAGTCAACAAGCATCTATTTATGAAGTGCCTACTATGAGCCGAGTACTGTGCTAAGTGATGAGAATATTAAAAAAAAGGCAAAAAAAAAAAATCCAACCCAGAACAATTCCTGCTCTCCAGACGCTCACTGTCTAATGGGGCAGGGGAGGGCAAGAGACAAACAACCATGTGCAAACAAGCTATAGGCAGGAGAATTTGAAATAATCAACAAAGGGAAGGCATGAAAATTAAGGGGGATTAGAAAAGACTTCCTATAAAAGAGGATTTTAACTGGGACCTAAAGGAAGTCAAATGGTGTAGACAAGGAAGGAAAAGTTCCAAGCATTGAAGACAACGAGTGAAAATGTCCAGAGTAGAGAAATGCAAGGAGTAACAGCCATTGTCACTGTAGCCTCAGAGCATATGGGATAGAACAAGGTATTAGAAGACCAGAAAGACAGGGAAGGGTCATCCATCAAGTTTTCTCTGTCCTCTTGTACTAAGTCCAGTCCTCCCTCTTGCCAAAAGATGTTATGGTGCCTGTACCAACCATTATCACTACTAGAAAAAAACAAATAAACAATTCAGAGCATTTCATCTGTTGGGAATCAGGAGCAGTGTTTTCTTAGGAAAAGATAATACAGCATCCATAACTTGACTCATTACACTTTAGAGCTGGAAAGGACCTCAGGCGTTTTCTAACCTAATTCTTTCATGGAGGTGAAGAAAAGATAAATGAACTGCTAAAGCTTTTAACATCGTAGCATAATAAAGGTAGGAGGGGCCTTAGAGATGGCTTAGTCCAAACCTTTATTTTACTGATTTGGAAACTGAAGTTCAGAATTGGGAAATGGTTTGCCTTGGGTCATATGTAGTGAGCTGCAATTGGGACTAGAGCCCAGTTCTCTAGATCTCCACCTCTTCTGGTATCTTTTCATTACTCCAGGGAAAGAGTGGCAGAACTATCCCGGAAACACACCTTCTCCTTGATGTGGTGGTGGTAGACTTGAAACAAAGTTTATTCAGAAAAAATGAAATTTTCTAGGTAGCTGCTCCCTTTATTTCCTAAGGAAAGCATGCAGTCCCTATTGAAGATCACTCTGCCATGAGAGGGAGGTGGAGACTGATGTTCCCTACAAAAACAGACTTATGTAATCATAGATTATAAAAATGGTGAAATTTACACATACACACACACACATCAAGGCATAGCAAGTTGTACATAATAAATTTGCAGGTTCATGTACAATCATTTGTTGTTGCTGTATTATGTTATGGAAATGCTTGTTTTATTCCACAAATTAAATCAAAAATAAAAAAAATAACATTTAAAAAGAAAAAAAAAAGTGAGAAAGTACGTTGGAGGTCACTCTGGTCTACTTTCTCGCTGATTTGTTGAGGGTCCTATAATGAATGAGAGAAAAACCTGAAACTTGAACAACTAGTCCAGACTCCTTTTCTACTATATAGGAGCATCAGGTAATTTATATTATAATACTTATAACATGATAATTTTCATTATGAAGGCCTATCCCTGGCTCTGCCATTGAATTTGCAATAGTTTTTTCAATCTCCCTTATAGGTTTTGTTCTTGAGACTAGGTCTGCCTCTCTCACCAGCTCTCGGTGTGCAATAGCCATTCACAGGCTGATCCTGATGGTAATTGGCTTTAACCAACTTTAATAGGTTCTATTTTTCCAACTGGTGTCTGTTTTCCTGTCCTTAGGTAACCTGGTGGCCTTCCTTCCTTGGGAAATCAGCATTTAGTTGCTGAACTTTATGAGGGATAATAAAGTCAATTGGGTGTGCTCACAAAGTCCAGCTCCTAAATGGTGAGTTTCTGAGGATGGAGAGCCACCAGACTCAGATATTTTGAGCTCAGTTGGTCACCTCCAATAGCTCACTCAGCATCTCCCATAGCAAGGAGTACAAGCATGCTCTGCCATGGCAGGTCCTCAAAGGGTTTTTAACAAATGACTAATAAAAATGATTATAACACACTCAAAAGAGAACAATTCAATCCCAGAGATACTAAATTATGTATTTTGAATCACATAACTGATCACTGAAGATTTGAAGCAAGAAACCAAGCCCCCAGATTTCTCTCCCAGGATCTTCCTACTATCCCAGTGTTCTTGAATGACTAATTGTAAGGGCACAAGATGAAAGACTGGAATCATAAATCAGGGTGTGTGTATGGGGTATGGGAGAATAAAATCTGTCCTAGGTTGTGCTCATTTAAACCCCATTCTGCATTTCCTTCGTATTTTCCCCATACAAATATGATTATCCATATGAGACCATGTTCAAATGAAAAATTAATTATAGCTTTGAAAAAGAGATGCATATTATAAGGTGCTTTTGTACTTAGATCCTGGAGTCTTTGATACATTTCAATCCTTTAGGAGCAAGAGTGGCCCTGTGGACTGCCAGAAGACACATTTTCACCAGGACATTCTAAGCAGTATTGTCTGAGTGTAAACTCAACCAACCAGAGGTCAGAGGTGAGCTGGAAGTATGTAGAAAGCCTGGTTCTGATGAATGGCAGGAATTTTTCAACCTTTTGAGAAGCTCTGGGTAAGACGCAGGTTTAAACTTTTGAGGAAATTAGTTGTTCTGTGACTTGAGTTTAGCGCCTTCTAGGGGCTTAAAATGATATTACATGTCCTTGCTGATGGAGTAATAATGGACTGCATCACCATAGGGTTGCAGAAAACCAGATATGGAGAGGACCACTGTTGAAGCTGTGACATCATCCCAGCACATGGGTAGCCTATGCCATTGCCTCATGTGGTTTTATCTTCTGGGCAATTTTTTCATTTCCCCCCTTTCTTTGTCTTTTCATTCTCTCTCCTCTACTCCTCTCCCGGTTTTTCTCCTCTCCTCATTCCTGTCCTTCCCTCCCCTTCTCTCTTCTCTTCTCATTTTAATTTTGCTTTAAAGCAGGTTACTCACCCTGGATTTTTTAAGACAATTATGAGTTTTATTTTACTCATTTTCCTGGTAGATTATTTTGGGGGATTGTTGTTACTGATTTCAAGTTTGAAATGTTTCCTTGAGGAATAAGATACCTAGGCAATGGGATGTAGAAATCAATCTTAGCCTACAGTTAAATAGAAGGGGAAGGGGAAGAGAAGGGGAGGATGATATAAGGGAGGGCAAATTGGGGGAAAGGATAATGAGAATGCATGACACCATCATGGGGTAGGGGGAGAGGAGAGATGGGGAGAAAATTTGGAACTCAAAATCTTGTGGAAGTGAATGTTGAAAACTAAAATAATTAAACATATTGAAATGTTTCCTTGTTCGTCCATTTTAGTTTGCCCTCAGGCAGCAGAGATGAAATTCTTTACAGACCATTATACACTGGTAAAAAAAAAATACTTTATGCTTTTTCTCATGGCCAGAACTATAATTTATGTTCTTTTTAACCTGGTCAGATTTCTGAGATATTTTTTTTTTTTGCCTGTGAGAGTTTTCTCTTTTGTAATCAACCCACTGTACTTCATAAGATTACAAATTCGTAATGTTTTTGACTTCCATTGATTGGTGATGCATTAAAATATGGGCTAATGATAAGTTCTACTCATTTGCACATCTTACTGACTTACTTCACATTTCCTTGTCTATTCAGAGACCAAGGGCTGGTGTACATTGTACAGTTATTGAATATTGTGTGGTTTTCTCTGGGTGTTGCTTTCCACTAATTCTAGCAGCTTCTTGCCTTATTCTTCATAATCTGTCTTGAATGAAGCTCTATCCCTGCCAGACAAAAGCAAAATGGGAACAGCATTCTTTTTTCTTTTAATTGCATATTACACCAAGGGGAGAAATCATCTTGGAGAAGGAGAGCTCCTCTTCCTGATTAGCACCAGCAACAACTGCTGACCAGCTACATGCCAGCAAGAGGCAGAGAGTCACAGAAGCCACAGTCATCATCTGGGGAAGTCAAGCAGAGAAGAGGACTTCTATCCACATCAACTGCTTAACCAACTGCCACTCTCAGGGCAGGCAAGCCAGGCTAGGTTCAGCTATCAAGTCACCCTGAAGGAGAGAAAAGAGGTAGCCTGTGTTGGGTAAGCCAAACCACCACCACTGCCTTGACCACTATCTACCTTCAGACTCTGTTGGGGACAATTCAGAACCTTAAACCCAAGAGCCTTGGGAATCATGACATTAAATAATGACATTAAAGATGAGGCATGACCATGTACTTGACTGCTGAGCCCAAAGGATTGTGACACCTTTCCACCTGACTTACAGTGGGACTGTATGTGTGCATGATCTCCCTCATTAGAATGTGAGCTCCTTGAGGGGAAGGACTGTCTGACTTTACCAATAGCATCCCCCAGTGTTTAGCACAGTGCTCTGTTCACACTAAAATATCAAATAAGTGCCTTATCCATTCATTTTTAATTATTTTATTATTGTTTTTATTTTTCATGTTTGACACTTTGCTTTAACACCATTGATTTGTTCAATATAGTTTTAACTATATTAGCTAATTCACTATATTAACTAATATTCTAATGAGACAATAAGTTGGTACAGTAGATAGAGTGATGGGTCTGGAGTCAGGAAGACCTAAATTCAAATGTGACCTCAGACTCTGTTATGGGAATCTAAAGATCTTCCCTGCCCCTAGGCCCTTTGCTAA
>CM053592.1:13182939-13207836 GCA_028646515.1 Pseudochirops corinnae
TGTTACAGACTCTAACAAGCTGTGTGACCTTGGTTAAGTCGTGTAAACTCTTTTTGCCTCAGTTTCCTCATCTGAGAAATGGGAATAAAAATTGCTCCTACCTCCCAGGGTTGCTGTGGAGATCAAATGAGTCACATTTTAGCTTTTGTGCCTATGCATGAGGAGGACCTGTGTTCAGAGGAGAGGACAAACTCCTTTAAATGCGGCTGAAGTTAGTGGAACCTCAGCCACAGTCGTTCAAAACAGCAGCAGGGGACAGATTCATTCTCTGATAAGTCATGGTACAGGGAGATAAGATATTGGAGACTCAAGGAGACCTGAAATCGGTGTTCCTTCCACAGTAGAAGGTGAGGTGTCAGGGGAGCACTTAAGCTGTACTTACCTGAGGGACCTTCAAAGAAACTGCAGAAGAAGATGGTCTGTATCATCTGATTGGGGCCTGTCAGAGCCATAGCAGATGGCAGAACCAACTCTAAGTTGGGGATTATGTAATGAGAAAGAGACAGAGAAAGACCAAAGACAGCATATTTCTTGGGCTAGGGGGACCCAGCGATTACCACAGAGAGTAAAACTGAATCCACCCACCCTCCAACCAGAATTTTGACTTCAGGGGCATCCTGATTTCAGAGGGGACAAGACTAAGCAGAGTCTCATCACCTCTTCCAAGAGTTCAAGGAAGAGAAGAGCCTAGTCTTAGCACAAACTACAAAATTAGAAACTAAGGATGGGAATGTGAGTAAACAAAATAAATATTAAAATACAATGAAGGAATACAGTGGATTAAGATAAAAACCAAAGAAAGGAGTCAATCTACAATAAGTGTACAATAAGCCTCGTTGGTAACTGGGAAAGCATGAGAGCATCATCCTTCATCCAAAACCCCCATGAGCATGTCATCATGAAACTGACATACAATTCCGATGCCCTCGTGACTGACAGTATCAAAGGCCCTGGTCAAGTCCTCACCAGCCAGCACTGCACCATCCATATGTGGAACCATTGGTCACAGTAAATGGAGAAATTTTAAATGCTGTGGATAATTTCACTTACTTCAGCAGTACACTCTTCAGGACTGTACACACAGATGATGAGGTTGACGCACGTGTTGCCAAGAGCTAGCTCAGCAGTTGGGAGACTCCAAAAGAAGGTGTGGGAGAGAAGAGGTATTAGGCTGCCTACTAAACTGAAGATCTACAGAGCTGTTGCACTGACTACAGTGTTGTATGCCAGGAAATCTGGACAGTATATCAGCCCAATGTCAATAAACTGAGTCACTTCCATGTGAATTATCTTAGGAATATCCCAAAGATTATATAAACAGTGAGATCCTCTCTAGAGCTGAATTACCAATCATTCAAACTCTGCTGCAGAAGGCTCATCTCCAATGGGCTGACCATATAGTTCAAATGTCAAATGTATCCTTATCCAAAATACTGTATTACAGAGAATTTACACATAATAACTGCTTATCTTGTGTGCAGGAGAAGGAATATAAAGACATTCCCAAGTTATCTCTGAAGTTTAGTATTGACAGCAGTACATGGGAAATGCAGGCACAGGACTGTCCCACTTGCTGTGTCCACATCAAAGAAGATCCTGCACTCTATGAGCAAACTAGCATCATGGAAGCACAAAGGAAATGCGTGCTGCCCAAACCCAGAGCTACTTCCACTCTAAATGTTCTAAAAGACCTAGGATAGTGCCACAGCTGAACACATGTACCTGACTCCAACACTAATGTCATTGTTCCTCAAAAACAAAGAACAAACAAACAACAACATAGAATCTCAGAGAGAAAAAAATACATTGACCAAAAAGGACTCCAAGATTGTCCACAAGAAATGAAATTAGAGCTATTGAAGAGGAAAATAAAAAGAATCAATATTTTGGAAGCTAAGCAGATAATCTTATCAAGGTAGTGGTGTCTAATAAAAATAGAATGAAATGAATGAAACTCAAAGACATTTTTAAAAAAGACCACGAAATCAACAGATTGAAACATTAGAAGAATATGTAGCTTTCTACTACTAACAACAAATGACCTGGAAAACAGATTGATTGGAGATAACTTAAGAAGTGTCGCTCACTCTCTCTTAAAAACAATGACCAAAACAAAAATCTGGAAATTTTATTACAAGAAATCATGGAAGAAAACCTCCCAGATCTGAAGGAACCAGAGAGGCAAGTGAACTTAGAAAGAATACATTGGTTACAGATACACAGACAGAGAAAGAGAGAAGAGGCAGACAGACAGGAGACAGAAAGAGAGAGGGGGAGAGAGAGAGAGAGAAAAAGAGAGAGAGAGAGAGAGAGAGAGAGAGAGAGAGAGAGAGAGAGAGAGAGAAAGAGAGAGAGAGAGAGAGAGAGAATACCCAGGAATTTCACAGTCAAAATCTAGAACTTGCGGGTCAAAGAAAAAAAAATTACTTGAAACAACCAGAAAGAGAGGAAGTTCATTCAGGGTCATATAAGACTATTCTGCAACCACTGTAATGAGGAAATCTTAGAATAAAATATCTCCAAAGCAAAAGATAAAGGATTACAATGAAGAATAACTTAACTGACAAAACTAGGGATATTCCAATGTTGGGAAAACTTTACCTTTAATAAAACAAAGGAGTTTCAAAAATTTCTGATGACATGACCAGAGATGGGCAGGATCTTTAAAATGCAAACATAAGAGACAAGAAGAATTTGGAAAGATAAATATATTTAAGCAATTGGAAAGGTCTATGGGGAATACTGATAGTCAAATAGGAGTTTGTTAGTCTAATAGGAGAAGAAAAAAAACTTTCCCTTCAAAATTCCACTGTAATCAAGATTTTTGAAAGGAAGGAAGGAAGGAAGAAAGGAAGGAAGGAAGGAAGGAAGGAAGGAAGGAAGGAAGGAAGGGATAGAGGAAGACAAAACTGTTGGGTTTGAGTATGGCTTTGTTCCATTTTGTTGGGTTTAAGGAGGTAAAGAAAAGAGAAGGGGAAAGGAATATAACCAGGAAGAAAAAAGGAAGAAGGCAGAAAATAGCTATTTCTCTTAACTGAGGTGACTGAGAAAAGTATACAAAGAGAATAAGGGGGAACAGATATCTCGTGAATCTTATTCTTATATAATCAGACAAAGGAAGATTGAATGCATACATGCAACAAGTTTGATTTAGAGACATGCTAAATTAAACAGGAAAACAGATGGAGTCCAAAAAAGGAGGGGGATTGGTCTAAGCAGGAGGGTAAAGTTGATGAGGGAATAGTGATAAGAAATAAAAATCCACTTCAGAGGATTTTGAGATGTAGGATTGAGGAAGTAATTCATTCCAGATACAAAGGAAACATCTGTGATAAGGTTAAGAGATGGAGTGCAGAGTCCAATTTTAATAGGTATATTTTTATGCTGGGGAGTTTTCTGAAGTTTCCTGAGCAGGGCAGTGATATCATCAGATACATGCCTAGAAGGGATGATTTTGGCTTCTATATGGAGGATAATCTGGAAAAGAAAGAGATGAGAAGGTGATAGACCAGTTAGGAGGTACTTGTAACATTAAGCTCAGAACTATTGCCTTATTTTGGATTCCTTAAATGTCTATTCATCTTATCTTTAGAGTTTTTGCATTGCTGCTATAACCATGGAATCTGGGAACCTGGTTATTAAAACAGCTTAACATCCTATCTCAACACCTAGAAATGGAGATGCAGGGAGGTTATGTTTGTTCATTTTGTACACAGTGCCAGTGAATCTTTCACAGCTTCCCAATTGTCATAAAAGCCAAGCAATAAGAAACCAGTTGAACATTGGATTGTTACCTTTTTTGATAATGCTCTCAGGATGATTTTAGCAACAAATCAGGCCTGAGAAAATAATCATAGTTTCAGAAAAGTTAAGACCCCAAATAAATGGAAGACTGACAAAGGATTCCAAGACCCAAAATAACCACCAAGAGCCATTGCAGATATGTGCTGAGGGCTAGAAGAAAAAGGGACAGCTAAATGATGCAGTGGATAGACCACTGGGCTTGGAATTTAGAAGACTCATTTTCGTAAATTCAAATTAGATCTCAGACATTAGTTGTGTGGCCCTGGGGAAGTCACTTAACCCTGTTTGTCTCAGTTTCCTCATCTGTCAAATGAGCTGGAGAAGGAAATGGCAAACCACTCCAGTATATTTGCCATGAAAACCCCAAATGGGGTCATGAAGAGTTGAATACAACCACATTGATTGAACAAACAACAGGAACAAGGAAGAGGTGGGGCCACTCTCTGGGACTAATGTTAATAGAAGGTAAGGAGAAAAATGGAACTATTTTATTTCTCTATTGCTTCTGTGTTCTCTATGAAAGAGATCTTCTAGAATCACAGGATCTCAGAGTTGGAAGGGGTCTCAGAGACTGTCTAGTCTCATAAGTTCCTGAAAAACATTTCCTTCTATAACATCCCTTTCAAATAATTTAGCCTTTGCTTAAATACTTCTAATGGAGGGAAAATGATTATGTCTTAATAATTGTGTTGCTTTACTTCATATCCTGGTGTGTTATTGATGTGTTTAATTATCTCAATTAATTTTAGTTTCATCTCTAGGATTCTCTAAGGAAATCATGATATGATTTGTGAAAAAGTAACATTTTAAAAAATTTGACAATCCTGTTTTTTTCTTGTCTTATTGCTATGCTAGTCTTTCTAAAACTCTCAGGAAGAATGATTTATCCAAACTGATCTTATTATATTATTTTAGTAATAAGTACCCTTTCTATTGGTTAATTAAAGAAGCCTCTAAACTCCAACTTTTCCTTCCTCCAATTTCAAAGAATCACAAACAAGCTCCAGAGCATGCATAGGTAATTACAGGAAAGCCTGGAGGTTATGTATGAGTTAGTTGCTGCAGGGACTTTGGTACAGGAAAATGCCACCTGGCTAACATTTCTCTATCTCCTCCTCCACCTCAACAAACCAGTGGTGGCTTGCATGTGACAATACTTGAAATACAATCATTTAGAGTTATCTCTAGAATCCTGTATGTGAGGAGTCAACTAATCCTCTGGGGATTTCAATCTGAGAATATGAATTCAGGTGGGGTGAAATGACCCAGGGGAGCTGATAGACTGATACGGTAATTGTTAGTTTGGCATGATTCAAAGAGGCAATGTGGTATATTGGGTAAAGGACCATCCTCTGATTCAAGACCTGGGTTGGTGTCAGGTCTCTGATGGTCCCTTACCTCTAACTAGTATGTTACACCCTCTCAAAGCCCCCAAACGACCTGATAGATTCTAAGATTCAGAAGAGCTGCTGAGGTACCAAGAGATGGAATTTCCATTCTAAGAAATTCTGTATGTTTATGAAACCATAGTCAAAACTGCCAAAAGGAGGTGGAGAAATGTAATTGGTGGGACCATGAGAATGTTGTAGAAATTAATTTCTGAGTTTTAACAAGGCATTTGACAATTTCTCTGACATTTAATCTTATAGACAAGATGAAGAAATATTGCCTGACTGATACCACAGTTATGGATTTGGAACTGATTCAAGAAGGAGGTGTGGTGGACAGAGCATTGGAGTTGAAGTCAGGAAGCCCTCAGTTCAAATCAAGCTTCAGACACTTTACTGACTGTGTTACCCTGGCCTCTTAATCTCCCTCAGTCTCAGTTTCCTCATATGTCATAGGCATAATAATAGTACCTACCTCACAGGGTTATTGCGAGGATAAAAAAAAAAAGATTACATTTGTAAAGCACTTTGCACACCTTAAAATCTTAGCTATTATTAGTCAATAAACATTTACCATGTCAATAAACATGCTCTGCTAAGTGTTGGGAATACAGAGACAAAAGATAGTCCTTGCTTTTAAGGGGGAGGGGAGAGAGAATAAATAGTTTTAAACTCTTATAACGCGCCAGACACTATTTACAAATATTTTCTCATTTTATCCTCACAAAGCCCTGGATGGCATTTGCTATTCCTCTTTGTATTTTATGGTAAAAAAAAAAAAAAAAAAACAACAACTGAGGCAGACAAAGGTTGTTACCTGCCCAGAGTCCTGCATCTACTAAGGGTCTAGGCATCATTTGAACTCAGGTCTTCCTAACTCCAGGCCCAGTGCTCTACCCATTGTGCCACCTAGCTGCCCCCCTGCTCTCAAGGAGCTCAGTTAAATAGGGGAGACAACATGTGAACGGTGAAGTAAAAGTAAGATATATAGATCAGTTGGAGACAACCAATGGAGGGAAGGCACCAGAATTAAGAATGCATGTGAGTCTTTATATATAATTTATATATTGCATATAAATTATATATTGTGTGTAAATTATATGTTGTATATAAATTATATATTGTATGTAAATTATATGTTATATATAAATTATATGTTGTATATAAATTATATATCTACATATAGATATATAGATATGATTTTTATAATATAGATGGAGATTTCATTTGGGACTTGAAGTCAAGGAAGCCTGGAAGTGGAGATGAAGAGGGAGAGAATTCTAGGAATGGAGGACAGCCAATGAAAATACCAAGAGTTGGGAAATGGAGAATCTTGTAGGAGAAACAACAAAGAGGTCAGTGTTGTTGGATTCCAGAAGGTGTAAGAAGCCAGTAAGGTAGGGAGAAAAGACAGGTTATAAAGGGTTTTGACCACCAGATGGAAGATTTTGTGTTTGGTCCTGGAAATATAGGAAGACACTGGTGCTTACGGAGTTGGGTGTGGAGGGAGGCGCTTTAGGAAGATCTCTTTGACGGCTGAGTGGAGGATGGATTGAGGTGGGGAGAGATCTGAGTCAGGGAGACAAACCAAAGGGCTACTTTCACAGTCCAATTATGAGATGATAAGGCCCTGCACCAGAGTAGTGACGGTGTAAAGGGAGAGAAAGGGGTATAGAACAGATATGTCATGAAGAAACTATTGACTGCTATGAATAAACAACCAGACTTCAAGAATATTGATTGGTAGGTCCTCACCATTGTTTTATTCCACACTTTTTTCAAAAAGGATTTATATAGTCCTACTAAGTCTGGAAGAAGGATCTACACTCCAACTTTTCCCTCCTCCAATTTTGAAGCATCACAAACAAGCTCCAGAGCATGCATAGGTTATTTCAAGAAAGCCTGGAGGTTATGTATGAGTTAGGAGCTGCAGGGGCCTCTGTACAGGGAAATGCCACCTGGCTAATCTCTATCTTCTCCTCCACCTCAACTCGCACAACCAGCTTTAGCCCCACCAGCTTTTTTCCTTTATTCATTCTGTTTCCTTTGTTAATTGTCTGGGTTGCTCTGTTCTCTTTGTTAATTGTCTAGAAGAAGCTTATCAGGCCTTCTTCATGGAACTGTTTCATCATGTCCCTACCTGACTTGTCCTTATTCCTCCTTCCCCTCAAGAACAGAATGAACTTTCCTTTTAGGGATGATTTTCAGAGATGTTACTGGTTGGTTATGTTTCCTTATCTATTCATTAGGCTCCTCACTTAGGGGCTGGTCTGAATGATCAGTAAGGTTCCTGCCAGCTCTAAGGCCTCCCTGATCCTTGAATGTAAATCAGTCTACACTGAACAAGTGAGAGGAAGAAATAGCTGGGTGCTTGCCAATGGGGGATTGTTGCACTGTTCTTCTTACTTAAGAGAGATTCTCCCAGGTTTCTAGGCTGGGATCTGAGCCAAGAGTGTGACATCATTGCCAAAGGAATATAGGCTCTTCATGGCCCAGATACCTCTGGCAAAAGATTCTACTTGGGTGGCTCGGGCCCAGAGGTTACATTTCAGTGAAGACAACTACTGCATTCTTATCAAATATCTAATTGCTACAAAACTTGAAGAGCTAGCTAAAATAATTCATTACATGGTGGAAGGAGGATGCCAAAGCATCTTGGCAGGATGAAATAATGGGCCAAATCTGATGCTATGGATACAAATAGAAATTCCTACACTTAAAAAATCAATTACACACATACTTAATGGATTAGATGTGAATGAATATCACTTTTAGGTGAAAAATATTTGGATGTTTATTTAGGTGCAAGAAAGGCAACAATGTGACAGAGCAACCATTAAAAGTCAGATATTGGGCAAAACATTACTATAGTTTTCAGTACAAGGAAATGGTTCCATTGGACACTGTCCTGGTCGGGCGACTTCAGGAGTATTTTGTTCAATTCTGGGTATTATATTTCAGGAAGAAGAGGTTGTCCAGACAGTAAGTCAGTCAATCAGAATTTTTAAGCACCATTATATGCCAGACACTGTAGTAAGCATTGAGGATGGAAAGAAAGGGGAAAACCAAAGCAAAACAAAAACATAGTCCCTGCCTTCAAGGAGTTTACATTCTGAGGTGAAAATCTATAAATAATGTGTCCCTGCAATATATGTACAGAATAGATGAAGGTAAGGTGAAAGAAGACACTAGCCTTGAGGGATGAAGGTCTAGGTGAGAAGCTCCTCAAGAAGATAGAATTTGAGTTGAGTCTTTAAAAAAGTCAGGGAAACTCAGAGGTGAATATGAGAGGGGAACAAGCATTACCACTCCAGCCGAGGAAAAGGAAAAAGGAATTAAAAAGATATGTGAGCTGGATAATCATGTTTAAGGGAGCTGAAACCATGCCACATGAGAAAGGGATAATGACTCAGGGATGGTTAGCAGCATGTCTTGGTATTCTTCATCATAGGTCATATAAATATGAAGCTCATCTCTATCCTAAAAAATGTTTCTCCATGACTATGTTACCTACAATAAGATTGTGGAGGGAAGTGAATTTTACTTAAGCATTATCTCTCCCCCTTCGACTATTGCCTGTGGCTAATATCTGGGGTAAGGGTGGCTAGGTGGTGCAATGAATACAGCACCAGTCAGAAAGCCTGAATTCAAATCCAACCTCAGATACTAACTAGTTTTGGGATCCTGGAGAGATCCCTTAAGCCTATTTGCCTTAGTCTCCTCATCTATAAAATGGGCTGCAGAAGGAAATGGGAACCCACTCCAGTATCTTTGCCAAGTAAACCCCAAAAAGGATCACAAAGAATCAGAAACAACTGAAAATAACTTAGACAACAGCAACCAGTATCTAGAGACAATGTTGAATCAAGAAAAAAAGGAAAAAAAAGGATAAATTTGGAGTCAAAGGACCTTGATTCAAATCCTCATTCTGCACTACTTTTGTGATTTTAGAGTAAGTCCTTTCCCCTCCGTACCTCAGTTTCCTCATTTGTGCAATGAAACGTTTTGAACTAGATAGCTTTTAAGATCCCTTTTGATTCCAAAATATTATTATTATTATAATTTTACAAAGAATCATTTAATTCATCAATAGGTATCTCCTGAGGGGTCCACTTATAAGCAAGACAATGGGGGGGGGGTAACTGGGTCTGTATTCTGAGTTCTTTCTCTATTAGAAGACACATTATCTTGGTCTAATAAGCTTAATAGCTTTAAAATGCACTAAGACTTTGGGGACATTCTATATTTTTGTTCCCTTTTGTGGTCAGACTCTAAGGAAAAACTGTTTATACTTGCTGCTTTATTTATTGCTATGTTATTCCTTTCATCTTGCTCATTTTCAATCCTTTGTACCCTTGCTTCTGACCTCACTTCTCAACAGAAGCAGCTCAAGTTTCTGTAGAACCAGGCTTAAAATAAGTGACTTCATGTTAACAACAGCTTGTTCCTTCCACAACCACAAGATGTCCCAATCATTGTACTCAGAAAGTCTGAGGCATCCTGATGTTCCTCTTGCTCTGTTTGGCCATGGTTGGGTCCCTGGAGGACAGTGACTAATGCTCCCCTCAGGATTCTAAGAGTCATCCCCAAAGGATTCTAGTCCTGTTGCTTAGGAGTCTTCATCCAGTGTAATCCCTATTATTAATAAAAATGATTTTAAACTTACTTTTTTTTAAAGAAAAGGAATTTATAGAAAAAGAAAAAAAATGTCCCCCAAGCTCTCTCTTTACCTTAAACTTGGAGATTTTGGGTTCAGAAATGAATTACAATGGTTGTAAGAAAATATGTTTCTAAATGACTAAAGGTTACATTTGAGTTTCTGACCCTGGAAGTCTTTTCCTCCTTTCATGGAGTTCTCATGAGGTTCCCTTTAGGTATAGCTCTCTGATGGGCTCTGAACATTGGGACCTTTTTGTAATTCATAACCAGATTTTGCTTCATTTTCAAGGGTCATGATCCTTAGAGTTGTGGCTATCTTTGGGGACTATCTTACAACATATGTTTATGGGTGATGCCTGTTTTATTGGCCAGTACCACTCTAGTGGACTCTGAGACTGACTTTCATTGCCTATGGGACTTCTAATTGATCTCTCAATCTCCCAGGCCCTCTCTTTTATGATATTCATTTATCTAAGATCAAGAAAGAATGAATATATGTTAGATGACAATAGGAGATAAATTAGGCACATAATATTGGATGGAGTCACAATACAGAAAGCCTTGGAAGTCAAGCAAAGTAGTTTTGACAATGTAGTAGGCAAGTGGGAGACATTTTAGGGCCCTTGGAAGGTTAACTTAGTTTAATTTAAATTTAATTTAATTTAAAGTTTAACTTAGCAGTTATACCCCAAGAAGCATTTCCTTAAAAAATATTAAAGTATTATAAATGAAAAATTATTTGCATTATATTGTTTGTTGAGGTTGCCTTGTACTATTTCTTTACTAAATTCTTTTCCCTTTGTTCTTTTTTGATCAATGCATACCCATACTAGTTTCCATTAAAATATAATTTAATCAATGCACATCCTTAAAACCCATTTCAGAAAAATAATCGAAAGATATTGCATATGACTCCACTATTAGGATTTGCTATTTCTTAGCAAAGAGGAAAAAGTATGTTCTGACATCAGTTAATCATAACCAACATTAACTCTGAATTTGTCCTGAATTATTCTATCTTTTGGTGGTGTCTTTATTTATCTCATTATTGCAGTCATTGTTTATGTGGGGGTGTTCTTGTTTTTACTGAGTCACTTTGCATTAGTTCACCCAAATCTTCTCATGTTTCTCCATTTTCTTCACATTCTTCATCCCATTAAATTTACATGCCATAATTGATTCAGGTATTACCCCCAATCAATTTTGTTTCCGCATGTTTGTCATTTATGTAGTGTTGCTATGATTATTTTGGGGAGGTTTCTGTCATTGACTTTCTTGGGATACAAACTTAATAATGGGCTAACAAGATCATACAGTTATCATTAATTTAGTAACCTTTCACATACAATTCAAAATTCTTTTCCTGAATGGTTAGATTATTCCATAGCTCCAGTATTTGTGTATCCATTTCTCATTGTCCCTCAAACATTGACATTTTGATCTTTTATCTTCCTTATCAATTTCATGACAATGACGTTAAACCTCATTATTGTTCCATTTTGTCCTATCTACTATCATTACAATGAATTTGGAGCAATTTTCACATAATTGTTGATGCTTTACATAAAAACCACACCCTGTTTGATTTTATCTTTTAACTAATTATCAATTAGGGAATTACTCTTTCTCTTATAAATTGTGCCAGCTCTTTAGAGAGTTGAATGTCATACTTTTATCAGAAATATTTGACATTTTTTACCAATCCATAACTTAAAAAAAAATTTCTAGCTACATTGTTTTTTCATGCAAATGCTTTTTAGTTTTCTATAATAAAAATGATCAATTTCATCCTTTACCACAGTCTCTATCCCTTGTCTAGTCATTTAGCATTTCCTTCTAATCTGTCTTGAAAGATAGGACCTTCCACTCTCTTCTTGTTCACATAATGCTAATAGTGACTGACCTTGATAAAATACTGTAAAGTTTGCAAAGGGCTTAACTGACGTTGAATTTAAGCCCCATGACTAAGCTGTGGCACTACCTCTTGGTAATAGTATCATCATTTTGCAGTAGAGCAAACAGAAACTCAGGAAGTTTAAGTCCATTGTGTCAAAGTTAGTAAATGTTAGAGGTGAACTTTGAGACCGTACCTTCCTCATTTGAAGTCTATCATATTTAGATTGCTTAACCATTAGAAAATTATTATGGCTTATCATTTGAGATGTTGGTCTAAATTGGCTTTCAACTACTTTCCAGTTTTCATAAAAGTTCATATCCAGTATCTTGGAGTTTGTACTTTTCTGTTAATCAAGTACTGAGCTATCATGCTTATTTGTCTCTAGGTATTTCTCATCTCATCCACTACACTAGTCTTTTCTATTTTTTTCAGTAACAAATAATTTTTATAATTGCTTATTTATAATACTTTAATTTGCTTTTTCATTATAAACTTTTGATCAACAAACACAAATATTTCAATATGCAAAGAAAAGAGATGATTGTATATGAATGAATCATATTACAGTAATTAATGTAATTACGGTATTTTATAATGATGGTACAATAATTACAGTAATATTGACTAGGAACTAGCACATGCAAAGAAAATGGTAAATGCTGGTAAATATTTAACAACTGGTTTTCTAAGGGAAAAAAGTACACAAGACACACTTTTAGGTTTAATCAGCATCATTAACATTTTCTTCATCATTTTTTTAAGCCTAGACAATCAACATAACAACAAATCAAGTTCTAATTTCTAGTATTTGCCTATTTCTGAAATGAAAATGCTCACCCTGGAAATTTAACACTCAGCTCATGAAAGAAAGCTTGAGTTGGTTTCCTCATACTGCTGTTCTCACAGAACCTCTGATAACATCTCCTCACCTGAAGAGACTGGGGTACCTACTTTGGGGAAAGTCAAGATGATGTGAAATGAAAGTGACTTGAAGGGTCACTGAAGCATGCTGAGACATCCTGTAGCTGGATCTAGTTAGCTAAGCATATAATAAATAACAGACTTTGAGGTTGGCTGGACCAGACTAGAGTTTCAACCATTTTTCTCTTTGGCTACACTTTAGTGATTTGACTCAATCACAAATGGTATCTGGTGAAAAAAGCAATGCTATAAAAGAAGAGTATTTGGGTCTTGTCTCTTCTGAGGTTAATGTGTGGCCCTGTGAGAACATGCTTCAATTCTTTTGACTGACTGTGTGAGTTTCAAATGCCAGGAGAGCAAGCCTCTAGATTCTGGGAGTCCAAGCCTATGCCAGGTTATGCAGCCAGCCCAGATTTAAACTCACAAAGATGAGTGTTCCTGATTCCAAGCCCAGTGCTCTATCTACTTCACGCTCCAAGGTGCTCCAATAGACTATAATATACATGAAATTTTCACCAAATCCCTCAAACACCACAACCTCCCAGGTCCTCATTACACTCAACTTCTATATTCCTCCATTCTCCCTCAACTATATAAGGCAGTGATCATACCATTGCTCATACAATCACTCACATGTTACACTTCCATGATTAAGAACAATGAACTTCCTCTATCTAATCATACCTTCCTATAATTCCATCTCTCCCTATTCCTTATTGTTCTTGAATTTATTCTTCATCTCTATGATACCTCCCATTCTCAGTTTTTTTCAAGGTTATCCTCCTGTTCTGGCTATACATTCCTTTCTTCCCCATTTTGACCTTTTAGTAAACTAGTTCAATTCTATATTATCTTCTCCTCTCAAGTTCTTTTCTCCCTTATGCAATCATGACACACAGCTTGCCACCCCAGAATATTGGCATTGTCTGTCTTCTCTACTCCTACTTATTCACTGCTAAGTGCTGCTGGAAAAAGTCACAACTTTGGCACGTGGGTCCATTACATAGGAATGTTGTGCAATTTCATTTGGGCCCCAAATGAGGAAAGGCAATCCTTTAACTCCTCTTCTTGTAATTTTCTATCCTACCACAATAGACCATTTCTTATTCTCTCTCTCTCTCTCTCTCTCTCTCTCTCTCTCTCTCTCTCTCTCTCTCTCTCTCTCTCCCCTCTCTCTCTGTCTCTGTCTCTGTCTCTGTCTCTCTCTCTCTGTCTGTCTCTGTCTCTCTCTCTCCTCTCATTTTAAATCTTTCCATACCATCTCTAACACTCCCACATCTTACCCATCCTTGAAGTAGACCCTACTATCAATACTATCATCCTGTACCTTCCTTTTCTCAACCAAATTTCCTGAGAAAGTCATATATATTGAGTGTCTTCCCTTTCCTCTCCCTCTTGTCTTAACACTCTTCATTTTGGTTTTTAACTTCATAACTCTTCATTCTCTGCAGTTCCTTCTCACTGGGGCTAGAAATCATCACCCAGGGCAATTCATCCTATCACTCCTGGAAAGTCTAACATTGCAGTCTCAGAAATCTACTGAATCTTGTCTTGGACCCAGATTCACTTTATTCTTTGACCATCTTCTCATCAGCTGCCATGTCGACACACATATACCCTCTGCCCCACCCATTTCCCCAGCTTGTGACCCATAATCAAATCAGTTCTGTCATTGCTTCTGGAAAGAATGAGTCAGTCTACCCCTCTATGGATCTATTCATCATTCTAGTAATTTTCCAAATGAAAACATTCCTCCCCTCCCCTATATGTACTGTATCCATCTGTTTGAAGCTCCTTGGCAGTTGTATGTTTATCTCCAGTGCTTAACACAGTTCTTGGCACATAGCAAACACTCAATAAATGCTTTTGAATTTCTTTACCCTCTCCTCTACCTCACTTCTGGTCCTCATCACCTCTTCTCTGCATTATCACTATAGCTTCTAAATTTGCCTCTCTTCCTCAAGTCTCTCCTCACTCTACTACATCCTCTACACAGCTGCCATATTGATTTTCCTAAAACTCAGGTTTGAACACACCACCTCCTTTCTTGCTCAATGAGCTTTGGTTTCTCCCTATTACCTCTAGGATTAAATAGAAACTCTGTTGTTTGATATTTAGTGATCTTTATAATGTAGTCCCTTCTATTTTTCAAGAATTCCTCCATATTTCTTTCATACTCAGATTCTATGTTCCAGTTATACTGGCCTATTTGAAATTCTTCAAACAGAATGCTCCATCGCCCTGATATAAAACTTTGTACTGACAGTCCCTTATTCATAAAATTGTCTCCCTCATCACCTTTGTCTTTCAAAATTCCCAGCTTCCTTTAAGACTCAGCTGAAATACCACTTTCTTTAGAATATCTTTCCTGGTTCCTCCTCCCCCACCCCCAGATGCTAATACTTTCCCCTCTAAAATTACCTTCTGTCAACTCTATGTATTTTGTGCACTTTGTCTTCACCATTAGAATGTAAACTCCTTGAGGGCAAGGACTATTTCTGGTTTTTCTTCTTAGCTCCAGTGCTTAGCACTGTGTTTGGCACATGATAAGGGCTTGATAAATACTTGTCAATTGATCAAGTATGAGAATAGATCATAAGAGTTGCATAAATTGAGGAACTGGGAAATTAGAGTGTTTAACAGATCTATTAGAATAAGCCTGGGCAAGTGAGGAGATTGTGGACTAGGCAGAGAATTCATTGAGAAAAGAGGAAGAATGTCTCAGAGAAATCAGGATCTAGACTGGGTAATAAATTTGGTTGGAGTAAAGCTCAAAGGAGGAGAGGTTGCTGAGTGATGTCACTGGAAGGAAATTTTTGAAATTGTCTATGGGGAGCAAGCAGTACTCTGACTCTTCTACTGGGATGAATAAGTGTGAGGATATGAGAGAATATGAAAGAGACAGCCAAGGATACAGTGTCATCCAATAACTGGGTGGGGAGCCATGCCTCAGTGAGTGTCAGAAGAGGTATGGAGCAAAAGAGGAAGAAGTCTAAAATGAGAGGAGATTGGTTAGTTAAAGAATGGATATTTATTTCAAAGGGCTGAGTGGAAGAGGTATGCTTGCAGTGTACCTGTAGGATACCTGTTGTAGTCAGGTTGACATTGCCTTGTCTTAGCCTTGGATGGGGTGGCTGGGTTTTTGTCCCCCCACTCTCCTGCCATAATAATTGACTAAGAAATTGCCTCCTTCCACATTCTGAACTGGAACTCTGGAACTCTGACCTGGGATCAAGATTTGGAACTGGAACTCCAGGAAATCATGACCTCTGCCATAGTCCCTAATAGGGAAGTCACACCAACCTCAGCCCCATATGCAATCCCAACCTAGTCCTTTGCAGTCTCTGAGCAGGAAGTCCTTGACTTTGGGGTTTGTCCCATGGCACAACCCCCAGTCAGGAAGTTCCTGGCTTCAGGTTGGTTCCCTAACACACTTTCCTTCAAGTGGGAATTCAGTATGTCTTAGGTCTTGTCTTCTGGTGCATTTTTCCTTAGGATTGTTAAATCTTTCTTGCGTTTAGTTCTCTTCATTATTCCTTATGTGGTTGTCCAGGGAACTGAGTTTGGCTGGAACATTTCATGTCTCTATCTCAATTTTAATTCAACTCAATAAACATTTATTAAACACCTATTAAGTGTTAGGCACTGTGTTAAGTGCTGGGGGGCTACAAGAAGGGTAGTCCTTGCCCTGAAAGACCTTATAGTCTAATGGGTAAGACAATAAGAAAACACATCTATGCAAAGAAAGCTATAAACAGGAAATACTTAAAAGAGGGAAAGCACAGGAATTAGGGGAGCTAGGGAAAACTTCCTGTGAGAGATGGGATTTTCTCTTTTATAATTTGAGATCTGCCCCTTTTTATCTCTATGTTTTCTCATTATTTGCATTGAAATTGTTGGCATTTTCCCCTCTTTATGAAATTTATAAATATTTTGCCCATGTCTTTGAAGTATTGTCTTGGTAGTATAATAAGTATATTGCTAAATATGTAGATTAATTTAGGTAGTATAGTCATTAAAAAATATGTTGGTTTAGTCCACCAGAAACTTTTGAGCTTTACAGATGGTAAATCAGGGAGGAAAAGCAAAACCCACCCATTGTCAGAGTTGAGATGCAAAAGGATCTTGACAGGCTAGAACATTGGGTTGAATCTAGTAAGATAAAATACTATTGAGTTCTTTTGGTCTTCTACATCTTTAAAGATTTTTTGTCATTGTATTTGTATATACATACATATACATACATATTTATTAAAATTTTTTCTTACATTGTCCTATCTAGCATTTTTAGGGAGAAAAACAATAAACTTTTACTTCATCTCCTAAGACGAATTTTTTTTTCTCCGTTAAAAATAATGCTAGCTCTTGGTTGTTTCAAGTTGTTTTGATCATTTTTAAGGTAAGGTTCTTTTTTGCCTTTGTGTATACAAACATACACATATGCATGTGTGTATATATATATATACACACACATACACAATATATATACATATACATATGCCTATACATATATACACACATGTGTGTATGTATATATGTATATGTATGTATATTATACACACATATGGAGGCAATCAAGGTTGTGACTTGCTTTGGATCACACTGCAAGTAAGTGTCAAGTGTCTGAGGCTAGATTTGAGCTCAGATCCTCTTGATTAGAGAACCAGTGCTCTATCTGCTGCACCACCTAGCTGCCTCTACCTTTATATATCTATATTTTTAAAAACATAACTACTGTCATATTTTGTCAAAAGTTTTCCTTCCATCTATTAATGCAATGTTGTGAATTTGGTTGCTTCAGTTATTTATGATTCATTGTATTACTTACTTAGTCATCCTTATAGCTTTGGTAAAAATCCAAATCAATACTAATGAATTTTTTAGATACATTGTTGTGATCTCTTTGCTAAAATTTTATTTAAATTTTTGAATCAATATCCATTAATAAATTGGGCCCTAATTCTCTTTTTTATTATTTTTTCTTTCTGTCTATCTCTCTCTTCCCTCATTTGTGTATCAGAGATATATTTGCCTCATAAAAGAACATTGTAGAATGACTTCTCTATTCTAATAATAATTTATGCAGCATAAGGAATAATCATATACTCCATAAATGGTGTCTAGGAGTTTTTTCCTCCTCTTTCCCCATTGGTGCTATATTTCTTACTTTTTTAGATTATTTGAGACACAATTTGCTCAAATTTTCTTTCTGATATTGGGCTATTATCTTACTTTCATGTTCAAGTATATTTCATATGCTCTAAGGACTGGGACTTGATTGGCCAGTACTCCATTACACATACAATGGCAGGTACTACTGATCTGTCCCTCCACCATAATATATTTGTGGAGCTTACTTTTTGTATTCAAGCACAAGACCTTGCATTTATCCCTATAGTATTTTATCTTACTAGATTCAACCCAGTGCTCTAGCCTGTCAAGATCCTTTTGGATCTCAACTCTGACAATGGCTAGGTTTTGCTATTCCTCCCTGCTTTAACATCTGTGAATTTGATGTACTTCATCTATAACTTTATGTAAGATGTTGATAAAAATACTAAATAACACAGACCTCTGAGTGTCTCAGTGGAGACCTCCTGCCATGTTGACACTGAATCAATAGAAACCATTAAATATGGCCATCTAATCAATTTCGAATCCATCTAATTATATTATTGTCTAGTCTATATTGCTCATCTTCTTCAAAAGAATAATATGATGTACTTTATGAAAAGCTTTGCTAAAATTTAGGTAAGCTATATCCTTATAATTCTTCATATCCTCTAATTTACTAATACTATCAAGAAAAGAAATGAGAGTGGTCTGGCATGCTTTGCTCCTAATGAAGCCATCTGGTTCTTTTTAAGCATTGCTTTTCTTCTCAAGAATTTTCTCAGGAATCAAAGCCAAGCTCAATGGCCTATGGTTTATAGCCTCTAAACTCTTCCTTTTTTTTAAAAAAAATCAGGATTTTGTCCTTCTTGTAGCATCTCTGTAATTTTCCATCATTTTTCAAATTTCACTGACTATGGCTACATAATAACATCTGTTATCCTAGGGAGTTCGAATGCTAAAGTAGGAAATCAAAAGATAATTGGAATACCAGGTAAGTCAGCCCTGGAGGACAAAATGAAGCAAGGCAGAGACTAATAGAGTTTCTTCAAGATAACTCACTGGTCATAGAAAACACTCTTTTTTGAGTGGTTCTACACATGGATATCACCAGTTTTTAGTACTGGAATCAGATTGATTATATACTTTGCAGCTAAAGTTGGAGAAGCACTACATAGTCAGTTAAAACAAAACCCAGAGCTGACTGTGGCTCAGATCATGAGCTTCTTATAGCAAACTGCAGGCTTAAATTGAAGAAAGTAGGGAAAACCATCAGACAAACAGCTATGGACCTAAATAACATCCCTTATTAATATGAAGTAGAAGTGATGAAGAGATGTAAGAGATTATATCTGGTAGAGTGCCTGAAGTCCTATGTACTGAGGTTTATGATGCTGTATAGGAGGAAGTAACAAAAAACATTCTAAAGAAAAAGAATAAGGAAGCCAAATGGCTCTCTGCTAAAGCTTTATAAATATCTTATGAAAGAAGGAAAGGGAAAGAGAAAGGAGAAGGGGAAAGATATATCCAACTGAATGCAGAATTCCAGAGAATAGCAAGGAGAGATATAAAGGTTTTCTTAGTAATGAAAAGAAATAGAAGAAAATAATAGAATGGGAAAGATAAAAGATCAATTTCTTCAAGAAAATTAAGATATCAAGGGAATGTTTCATGTAAAAATGGACATGATAAAAGATTAAAATGATAGGGACTTAAAAGAAACAGAAGACATTAAGAAGAGGTGGCAAGAATACACAAAAAAAGCTATACAAGAATATCTTAACATTACCAAGAATCACAATGGTGTCATTAGGTGTCGTTACTGATCTAGAGCCAGACATCCTGGGGAATGAAGTGGGCCTCGAGAAGCACTGCTAACAGTTGGCTAATGTGGGTGATAGAATTCCAGCTGAGATACTTAAAATCCTAAAAGAAGAAGCTGTTAAAGTGTTGCACTCAATGTGCCTGCAAATCTAGAAAACCCACCAGTGGCCACTGGGTTGGAAAATAGCAATTTATGTCCCAATTCTTAAGAAGGGAAATGTCATCTTTGGCATATTTTCAAATTACTGAACAACTGCACTCATCTCACATGCCAGAAAAATTATGCTTAAAGTTCTGCAAGCTAGCTTTCAGCAACATGTGAACCGAGAATTACCAGAACAGGCTGGTTTTCGAAGAGGCAGAGGAACTGGAGACAAAATTCCTAATATTTACTGGATTATGGAGGAAGCAAGGGAATTCAAGAAAAACATCTACATCTGCTTCATTGACTACACTAAAGCCTCTGACTGCGTGGATCACAACAAAATGAGGCAAGTCCTCAAAAAATGGGAATACTACAGTGTCACACTTGTCTCCTGAGAAACATCTATGTGGTGCAAGAAGCAACAATTAGAACCAAACAGGAAACAACTGATTGATTTAAGATTGGAAAAGGAGTATGACAAGCCTGCATATTGTCACTTTATTCATTTAACTTATATGCAGAATACATCATGTGAAATGCCAGGTTGGATGAATCAGAAGTCAGAATTAAGGTTACCAGGAGAAAAACAAACAATTTCAGATGTGCAGCCAATACCACTCTGATGGCAGAACATGAAGAAGAATTAAGAAACCTTCTGATGAGGCTAAGAGAGGAGACTGTAGAAGGCAGCTTGAAGCTTAACATTAAAAAAAAATCCTCAGATCTTGGTAACTGGTCCCATCACTTTCTTATAGAAGGAGAAGAAATGGCAGCAGTGTCAGATTTTATATTCTTGGTCTCAAATATCACTCCAGATGGTGGCTGTAGCCATGAAAGTAAATGACCCTTGCTCTTTCATAGGAAACTTATGGCAAACCTTGCCAACATGCTAAAAAGCAGAGATATCATCTTGCTGGCAGGTCCATAAAGTCAAAGCTATGGTTTTTCCAGCAGCAATGCATGGCTGTGAGTGTTGGACTATAAGGAAAGCTAAGCAGCACGCAATTGACAGTTGTGAATTGTAGTGCTGGAGAAGACATTCAAGAGTCCCCTAGATAGCAACAAAGAGGTTAAATAGGACAATACTCAGAAAAATTAATTCAGACTATTCACTGGAAGGTCAAGTGCTGAAGCTTAAATACTGTGACCACATGATGAAAGAAAAGGATTCATTGGAAAAGACCTTATGTTGGGAAAGATTGAAGGCAAAAGGAAAAGAAAATGGAGGTTGAGATGGACAGATAGTGGTATAGAAGAAAATGAATGTGAGCTTGGGAGACTTTGGGAGATCGTGGAGGATAGAAGGGTCCAGTGTATTATCATCTGTGGGGTCACTAAGAGTCAGAAATGACTAAATGATTGAACAACAACTTGTCTGTTAAACCAGCATGAGAAGGATCTGTTGGATTCTTTTTGCTTAAGCTGTTATCAATCCCATTCTCTTCCGGCATACCCCATGACCTACCATAGAGATTCTTTAGTTCTGTAGGGTTTTCCTCTTGTTATTCTCTCTCTTTCCTTAGTCCTGTCTATGTAAGATTTCAATTCACAGTCTGTCCTGTGCCCCTTTTTATAATCTCTCCTCTTGATTTAATTGACATTTTTCTTCTATTGCATCTCTTTCTAGAACTGAAAAAGTGAAAAGGTATGGAAATTTAGGGAAAAAGATTCAAATTAAGGAGGATCTGTCTCCTCCTTTGAAGGTTCTCTGTTGCACAGCTCCTGCAGTAGAATCCCTAATACTCATGAAATGTGAGGAACCTAGGTCTATAGCTGAAAGGACCCTCAGAGGTCATGCAGTTCAACCCCCATGTTTTACAAATGATGAAACCAAGACCCCGGGAATATAAGTAACAAGTATTTGAATGCAGGTCCTCTGACTTTAGAGCCAGGGCTGTTTCTGCTTACCATGCTGTCTCATTTGCTCACTCCAACTTGCTCACTTGGGATGAAAGGAAGTGAATATAGTTACACTAGCCTTCTGGCCTCCTGCACCACTGGCTATTATAGTGCTACCCCTATTCATGAAATAATGTTATTAAATTCATATAATTAAAATAACAAAATACATTAGATTACAAAGGAAATGAATTATATTGAAATAGTCATAAAATATTTCTTAAAAGTTCACTAACCCCATGTTAAGATCCTGAAAAGAATCTTTAATATTTTTTCCCATTCAAATTTGATGAACTTATTAATTATTCTCACAGACATGTTCCTGTTTTTGTCCAGTCATATCTGATTCTTTGTGACTCTATTTGGAGTTTTCTTGGCAAAGATACTGGAATGGTTTGCAATTTCCTTCTCCAGCTCATTTTACAGCTGAGGAAACTGAGGCAAAGAGGATTAGGTGACTTGTCACACAGCTAGAGTCTGAGGCCAATTTTTAACTCATGAAGAAGAGTTTTCCTGACTTCAGACCTGGAACTCCACTGTGTCTTCTAGCTACCTTTTCCATACACATGCCTCCATTCAATTTCTAGAACAATACACGTTGTAGTCTCATAGGTTTTGTCCAATAATGTTCTCTCTTAATTCTCTTAATGTTCCATAGACAAGGTGAAACATTTTTTTTCTCCTTTGCTCAACCCAGATATGAATATAATATTGAATCCCTTCTACTTCTTATTTTTCTTCTATTAACCCTCATAAATGATATCCCACTGCAAGAATTACTAATTCAACTTTTCTCCTCCAAACTCCTTCCCTCCCTTTACTTACCTTTGCTTGCTCATCCTTGATGGTTTTGTTACTAATTGTTCTCTCTCCGTGCCCTCTAGGGCTCTCAGAATTCTAAAAACAATATTTTTTTTAATCTTTGAAGGATGGTAAACATTGCTTTATCATCTTGATCTTTTTGCACTATATGAACTTGTTTACCTTTCTTAAGTTTCTTTTATCTGATTAATTTTCATGTTAAATACCTTGTTCAAATCTGGATTCCACAATAGATTTAAATTTTTCTCTTTCAATGAAAATCTATCTTTTTAAATTTGTTGTTAAGTCTAGCTTTGTTGGAATATGTGACTTTGGAAACTTAGATCAATTCCCATTGTACTGTAAGTAAGATTATCACCTTCCCTTTCACTTCTTATACATGAGGAATAATTTCACAGAGACTGGACTCTATTTGAAGGGTCTCCTTTTAGCTGCTTGCAAGATTTCCTCCTCCTTCTCATCTTGTTATTTTACTTTATTTTGTGTGTTCAATGTGATGGAGAACAGGGTTTAAATATGACTCCAGATTCCACCTTCTACAGGACACACTTGCCAGTTGCCCTTAGTTTTGGTGCCTTCTCTGTTATTCCCTATTTACATCATATGTAGCATGTTTGTACATATTTGTTTGTTCCTTGTCTCCCCCATTAGATCATGAACTCCTTGAGGGCAGGGACTGTCTTTTGCCTCTCTTTGTATTCCCAGGACTTAGCACAGTGCCTAGTATATAGTAGGCACTTAATAAATGATTGTAGAAAGTTACGAGTAGGATTTTAAAGGCCAAGTTCTATCTTGGAAGGCGAGGGATGGGAAGCAGCATTCCAAGTAGGTAGAGCATACTACTAGTTTTATAAAGGAAGGTAATTTCTTACTTTAAGGTAGAAGACAGACATAAAAAGGAGGAAATAAATGAGATGTTAAAGATATATTTTAAGCTATGAAGAAGTCCTTTTTGACTCATTCTACTTCCTTACTCTATCTTAGATGATCATTTAGCAGATAGCATCAATATTACTTTTTAAAAATAGTCTTCTAATCTTCTAACCTATACCCTGTTACCAGATTAATTTTACAAATATATTTTTTCTCATATCAGCCTTCCTGTAAGCAAAGGAAGATATGAAGTGATGGCTAAAGAGGTTACTTTGACATAAGAACACAGTCTCATTTGGTCTTGATGTTTTAATTTGCAATAAACCAGTAGATTTGACTTTGGTGCTGGATGATCTTTGTTTTTGAAGGGGGTGGGGGTGGAGAATGATGGAGAAATAGTGTAAAAGTTGAATGAGTAGGAAGAACAAGTCATAGCAAATATTTCTTTAAAAGAGTTACTTAAGAAATGGATTGTACAATAAGGGTAGATTATTGCTAAGGTTATTTCCCAAGTTCCTTAATTTGCATTTTTTATCCACATTTATTCCCACACATTCCACTTAAATGAAGTTTACATAGAGAAGAGCAAATACTGACAGTTCATTCCCCTTTTAACAAAGTCCATCTGGTATGACTGAGCCACCATTGGTTTTTCTTGTGATAATATAAGCATTTTAAAAAAATATCTCAAAGAAAAAAGAAATGTAACTAGAACCAAAGGAGTATAAGGGTATACATATGTGGTTAACAAAGTGAGGCTAAGTGGGGAATTGATGTAAGTGTATAACTTGATAATAAGCAAAACTTAGCCATTAATATGAATAATCATGCAAACATGTTGCTTTTAAACTGAAACAGAGAGTTGTATAGTTCTACATTTCTCTTTATACAGGTAGCTTCATCTTTATCAGAAAACTTACCCTCCATTATACTTTGTTAGACAAAAATTGAGTTCGATTAAAGGAAGAAGGAATATAATCACAATGTAAAATAAGCATCCTCATCCTCATTGTATTATATCCCTTCCTCTCCCCTCCCCTCCCCTCTGTTCCCATCCCCTCCCCTTCCATCCTCTCCTCTCCTCTTCTTTTCTCTCCTCTCCTCTCCTCTCTTCTTCTTGAAATGAAATCAGTTAACTAGTATTTATTAAATTCTATTTGCCAAACACTGTTCTGGGGTTACAAATATAAAAGTAACAGAATCTGCCTTCAAGGAAATTATAGTCTCCATCACCTCTCACATGGGAGCACTTGCTACGTCTTGTTAATTCTGGTGGTTTTTTGTTTTTTTTTTTTTACCACATTTCTCTCATCTGTTTCATTCATTCTGTTATTGACCTATAGAAGTTCAGGTCATCCTTCATATGTACCTGGAGAGGCTTATACAAACTGATGCTAAGTGAGAAGAGCAGAAACTGGAAAAATTTGTACACAATCACAGACACATCGTATATGTGACGACCAACCTTGATAAACTGCACTCTTCTCAGCAACACAAAGCTATAAGACAACTCTACAAGTCTCAGGATGGAAGGAGATGTCTACATTCAGAGA
>CM053592.1:13216297-13282707 GCA_028646515.1 Pseudochirops corinnae
GTTGTCTTATAACTGTGTGTTGCTGAGAAGAGTCCAGTTTATCAAAGTTGGTCGTCACACATATGATGTGTCTATGATTGTGTACAAATTTTTCCTGGTTCTGCTCCTCTCACTTAGCATCAGTTTGTATAAGAAAGTGGCACTAATTTGAAGAACTTCACATTATTAAGAAACCAACGTTAAAGAGAGATTAATATATGAAAGTTTTGACTATAAAATTAGTGGTTGACCAAGCTATTGCAAAAAAAACCACTTCTAGAGCATTTCTGCTTCTTGCAAAACTGGATTGCCTTTAAAAATTTAGAAAACACATACTTAGGGATTGAATTAATTCCAAACATTTTTTAACTGGAAAGTAACTCATTATAGAACAGATGTTAAAAATTAGCACACAGACAAAATTGTCAAATAGATCATGAATATCTGTTCTGTGGTTGTTGCAATAAGAATATTCAAGTCAACATAATTTTGGTTTGTGGTCATTATGCCACATGTAACATTTTTAGCCACAGTAAATGTATTGTTTAGGTTAGGAAACCTCATCATTCCCCTGGGATTTTTATTTTGCTAATTGTTGTAAGTGACTTTATGGAAAGGAATCAATCAAAATTGCTGCCATGTGTAACATACACCGTCACTAGTAACACTCTGCCTGTCTAAAGATTTCCTTTTATGATAGAGACATTAAATTGTTACGTTAGGAATTTCCTTAGATTTTAGTAAAAAATGTTCTTTTTGTAGAGAAGATGGAGAGATGATGGAGTAGATGATACATTGTGATGGATGCAACAGTGGTTGGATAACTGAACTCAAACAATAGTTCTCCATTGGACTGTGCTTCTGTGCCATTTAATATTTTCATAAATAATCTGAATAAAGAAACATCTGTCTGGCTCACCAAATTTGCATATGACACAAAGTTAGAAGAGAGAGCCAGTACAATGAACATGTTGGGAAGTCAGGATCAGAAAGGATCTTGACAGGTTAGGACATCAGGCATAAAATTTGATAGGGATAAATGCAAAGTCTTACACTGGAGTACAAAAAATCAATTTTACAAGTACATGATGGGGGACACTTGATTAACAGCAGTTGTTCTGAAAAAAAGATCTATGGGATTTTAACAGACTACAACTCAATATGAGTTAACAATATGATGTGGAAACAAAAAAATGAGTGCATTGATGGACTGCATTAGGTGAGGTACAATTTTCAGGATTCTACTTCCCTGGAGGTGTTCAGTCAGTCAGATAGCAACAGCAGCAGCAGTAACAACAATAGTTAGCATTTATACAGCACCTACTTTTATACCAGGCATTATGCTAAGCACTTTACAAATATTATTTCATTTGATCCTCCCAACGACCCTGGAAAGTAGGTATTAATATAATCTTTATTTTATAGATGAGGAAATTGAGGTAAACAGAGGCTAAGAGACTTACTTAAGGTCACAAAACTAAGTTTCAGAGGCCAGATTTTAATTCAGACTTTCCTGACTCCAGGTCCAGCACTAAGCTAACCTAGACATTTATTATTAATCAATACATATTTATTATTGCCAAACATTTATCATTTATTGACATGTCTTACTTATTTATTAGTAAACATCAATTAATTATTCATGAACAAATATTTATTAAGTGCCTACTACATGCTAAACCCTGGGATAGGTGTTAGGAATACAAAGAAAGGTAAAAGACAATCCTTGCTTTCAATGAACTCACAGTCTAATGTAGGAAACAACCTGGAAACAATTAAATTCTAATAAGTTTAACATGTTAAATTGTAGGTAATCAACAGAGGAAAGGCATTAGAATTAAGGGAGATCAGGAAGGGTTTCCTGTAAAAGATGGATTTAGCTGGGACTTGAGGTGGAACCTGCAGGAAGAGATGAAAAAGAAGGAGCATTTAATGCATGACCGACTGATGGAAAAATTGCCTGGAGTAGATTGGTTGACAAAGAGCAGATGACAACTTGTCAGATAAGTTGTAATGGAAATTCCTTTTGGGTAGAGGTTGAGCTGTTGAGGTGCCTTCCTACTCTTAATCACTGTGATTATGTGATACACTCATATGGCTAAAATTCTCTTAAGACTTTCCACTGACTGTTAGCATGACCAGTCTACTTCTTCAACTTGACATCATATTTCAAGCATAACTACAACTACTCCATTTCAATTTTCAAATCATCAATTTCAGAGTTCCAAGTGATCTCAAAATATCATCGAGTTCAGTTTTTGTCTTAACAAGAGTGTTCTATAAGACTCTATAGTATCTACAACAAATGATCATCTACCACCTTCCTGAAAGACCTTCGAAGAATTAGGAACACCACTACCTTCTGAAGGGTTTCAGTCCATTTCGTGGTGGATGAAATGGTTTCAAAGGTTTTTGTGTAAACCAACACCAACCTTCCTACAACTTTCATATTTTGTTCCTAGTTCTGCCCTCTGGGAAAATGACAACATTAGCAACAATATTAACTAGTTATATAATTATATAATTAACTAGTTAACTAATTATATAGTGCTTTAAGGTTTAAAAGAGCTTCACACACATTTCATTTCATCTTCATAACAGCCCTGAGAGGTAGGTGATATTATTATTCTCTTTTTACAGATAAGAAAAGTAAGTCAAGTGAATTACGCAGGGTGATGCAATTAAAAAGTTTCTGAGACCAGACTTGAATTCAGGTCTTTCTGTCTCCAAGACCAGCTCTCGATCCACTGAGCCACTTAACAAGTCTCTGAATACATTAAGACAGTGATCATTTTGCAATCCATCCCTATTCCTTTAACAAAAAGAAATGATTTGGCAATGAAAGCATATAATACTATATATGGCGATGTACAAATTAACTGGGACAAAGTAAAATAATTAAATTTATCAGACATACAACAAACCTTATGAGAAAAAATTAGGTTTGATGTTAGGAAAAAGGGCTGTCCAGGGGAAAAAATGGGCTACTATGAGAGGTGGCAGTGTAGCTAACCAGAAATTCTACTAAATAATTTATCTATAAAAGGCTTATAGGATGACTTAAGGTCATGAGATCATTTTTAAATCTAAATTTTATTACTAGAAATTAAACTTTTATTAGAAAATTGAAAACAACTGGGAATTATAATTGAAGCATTATATTAATTCAATGACTGAAAAAACACATTTTTGAGATGTTTGTGTAAAAATACAGGATACAAGAAAAATATCAGTTACTTGACTTGTTAATGATATTTTGCATTTATATATTCAACTACAAAAGAATTGTGCTATAAGATTCACAAAGCTCTTGGCACTTCCCTGTAAGGTAAGTAATCTTAGCATTATCCACACTTTACAATTAAGGAAACTCAGACCCAAAGAAGAAAAATGATTTGTCTATGTAAATCAGCTATGTTTTTTACTATCTTTGTATTGTGATGGCACCCTATTTTCAACTTTGATCCTGATTATACTTAAGAATAAATCTGCAAGTGTTATTGTTGGTGTTCAGTCATTCTGACCCTTCATGCCCCCATTTGGGGTTTTCTTGGCAGAGATACTGGAGTGGTTTGCTATTTCCTTCTCCAGCTAATTTTACAGATGAGGAAACTGAGGCAAACAGGGTTAAGTGACTTACCCAAAGTCATACAGCTAGTAAGTGTCAAAGACCAGATTTTAGGTCACATCCTCCTGACTCCAGATCCAATTCTCTATCTGCTAAGTAGCATCTAGCTACCCAAATATACAAGTTGAGTTGAAGAAAGATGAAGTTAAATTAAATCAATAAATTCAAGTAGTAATTAATTGCTTGAGTGCAATAGCTGTCCTCAAAATTATCTTTTTCTGTACAAATATCAATGAATGAATGACAAATCACATCTTTGGGCTTCAGTTTTCTCATCTGTAAAATGAAGACATTTGACAAGATGTTGACTTAGCCCTATCTTTTTATACCTTTGTAACACTGAGTGTGTCAGATAATACTAAAGTGCATATGATTAGGTTCACTTTTTTTTTCACTTTTTGGAGGGGGTAGGCAGGGCAATTGGGGTTAAGTGACTTGCCCAAGATCACAGGGCTAGTAAGTGTTAAGTGTCTGAGGCCAGATTTGAACTCAGGTTCTCCCGACTCCAGGGCTGGTGCTCTATTCACTGTGTCACCTAGCCACCCCTAGGTTCACATTCTTTACAGATAGAGGGAGATGAAAGGGATTTTAAGCTTCAGAATCTATTCTGAAGCTTTCGTTTCTCAGATAAGGAAACTTATCTGAGAAAAGTACAGTGACTTGTCCAAGACTTCACAAGAAGGAAATAGAAGAACCAGAATCTGAACCCAGATCTTCTGATTCCTAATCAAGGGCTCTTTCTATTATAGTGGTATAGCCTGCTTATAAAGTGACTTCCTTTCAAAAAAGACCATAATGAGGTAGGATCACAGATTTCGAGCTGGAAGGGGTATTAGCAGTTATGCTATCCTACCCTTTTATTTTACGGATGATGAAATCAAGACCAAGAGAAGTGAAGTATCTTGCCCAAAGTTCCCCAGATATGAAGGATTCAAGACCAGCACATGTTACCCCAAACACACCTCCCATCCCATTGTACCACACATTCACCTCCTACTTGGCCCCCCCCTCTAATCCATCCTCCACACAGCTGCCAAATTGATATTTCTAAAGTACAAGACTGACTATGTTACTCTCCTGCTCATGAACTTTTTCAGTGACTCCCTGTTGCCTTAAAGATAGCATAGAAAATATTCTGTTTCTGAAAACAGCAACAACAATGAATGTCACCCACAGTCATGTGGTCCCCACAAGGAATTCTGGCCTTGCACAGATACAGGTCCATTCCAGGGAGCATTCAGCTTCAACAGTCAGGTTCTTTTTGGGTCATTAATGCCTCCACCAAGAACCTTCCACAAAGGTGTCTAAAACAAAACTTGGTTGTGGCTAATGTTTGGGGTCTCCCCTAATATGTTACCCACAAAAGTACTCAATGTTCTGTTGTGTTTCTATGTTAGTCATATCCAACTCTCCATGACCCCTTTTGGGTGTTTTCTTAGCAAAGATACTAAAAGCATTGGCCATTTCCTTCTCAGCAATTATGGTGGGTAAAGTTAGAGGAGAGATTTCCCCTCTGATGAGGCAAAAAAGTTATTGTATCCTTTAATGATTCCTAATAAAACTATAATTAATACTGCTGTATTTTGAGAGTGATTATTCCTTCCACATCCTGAATCTGATGTTGTTTTGATCTATTTCACCTTATTTAAGTAGGGAATTCTCTGAGAAATGGAATAGACCAAAGAGAACTCAATGCTTCCCTGAGAATAAGAGAACACTATAACAAATTCAAAAGAATGAAAAATTGGAACCCATAAAATATCTACTATGAAACGCAGCTGACCTAGAAAACATGTCAAGGACAAATCATTTAAGAATAATGAAAACCATGACCAAGTAAAATGAAGATACCATATTTTGAGGGCATGAGAGCAAAGGGATACTAGGAAAAATATATATAATTGTTTCCTGGAAGCAATATAATATGGAAAATATCCAGGAATGTCATAGCCAAAATCCAGAGTGTTAAAATAAAATGAAAAACAAAATACAACCCACTAAGACTATACTGCTAGCAACATAAACAAGAGAAAAATTTTGTAGTCTTCTCTGTTTCTCCATTTTGATAACCTGTAACTGCAGTAATTTCACTATGATATATGTCCTTTCCAGGACTCAAATTATTTTGTGCCATTTTATGATGGCAACTCTCCTGAAAAGAATCATAATTTGGGGAAGTGAAGTCCCTACTTTATTGTATACATAACTCATTTTCTCCCACCAGATGTGAACTCCTCTCTACCCCGCCCCCACATGTGTTGGACGGAATCTTCAGATAGTCCTTCCCTTTACAGGAATATCTCAAGTGTTATTTATTCCTTCTTCTATTATGACATCAGTGACTAATTTCTAGGCATTCTCTCCAGCTCATCTTTCCAGGGAAATTAAAATGTACCACTTATTCAGGTAACTCACAGAGCATAGAAAGAGCCCTATCTGCCTTTTTGTAACGTTTAATAAGTATTTCATATTTCACTAAATTAGGACTTCTTAACTTTTGGTGGGGCGGGGGGGACTTGCTGAATCTTAACAAATTTCCATTGAAAGATTTTTTTTTTTGCTTTCTTTTCAGCACAATTAGGTACAACTAGGATCAAAAGTCATTTCTGTAGATTCAATTCAAATCCCTAAATCACTTGTCCAAATGTTTTAAATCCATACTGTTCACTTTAGGTTAAAGTCTATCCAAAGAACATCCAATCTTTAGTATCAAAGTGAGAAATCAGAAAATTGCATAGCTGTAGTAGAAATTAGAAATTTACTTACATATTAACATAAATTCAGCATACTACACAACAATGCAAAGTAATAGCCATGCTATGTAGCTGTAGAATATGATAGCATTTGTCTAAATTAGAACAAATTCAAAATAAAGTAACGGAAATTGAAGAAGAATATGGAGTCACAACAATGGGTCTAATGTTAACATAAATTCAAGTAAGTATGATACAGAGCAGTTCAGTTTAGGAGGCAATTTCCTGCAGGAAACCAAAGAAAATGAGAACCCTCCCCTGAAAAACAAACAACTTCTCAGTCTTTGGCATAGAATTAATACAAGAAAACCTCATAGTACAGCTACCATATGCCTATCATTTCTCCTACATTTAAATAAGCTTTAACCAGGGTAGAAGAAAAGTCCCCATATCCTAGAATTGTAGGATCTGGCTGCTTTTGCAGTCACTTCCCACCTCTGGCAGCAAGTGAAATTAAATTTACTTTGTTTAGTTCCCTGGTTACTTTTCACAGAAGTGAGCAAAAGTAGAAATGAAATGTCAGCTAGGATTCAACTTGTGGCATCCACAAGGTTAGACATTAGATGAAAGAATCACGAATTCCATATCTGGATCGAGCTTCTCTTCCAAGTACAGAGATGTAAACTTTGGAGAGTCTATGGCTCACATGGAAGCTCCCATGGCATTTTCTCTTGCTAGGGGCTCTGCTCTTTCTAATACCCTGGGGCATCTAGATGGTATAGCAGATAAAGTGTTGGTGTCAGATACTTACTAGCTATATGACTCCACCCCCCTGTTTACTTCAGGCTCCTCATTTGTACAATGGGGATAATAATAGTGCCCATCTTCCAAGGTTGTTATGAGGATCAAATGAGATAATAATTGTAAAGGGCTTAGCTCATATAAATGTTTATTTGTATTATGACACAAAACTCTCTTGCCTCACCATTTGTTTCCTGCATGAGCTCTAGGCCAAACGTGACACATTCTCATAAAGGAGAACTGTGATCATGTCCAGAGCAGACCCTCTCCCTCCTGAATACCATTGTGCCTTCATTGCTATTCTATTGAACAACAGTGAATTTCCATGAATTTCCCTAAATTTCCCCTTGGATTTCCTTGAATCTCCTTGTGTTCAAGGCCAAGATGACCAAGAACTCTTTTCCCTTCCTTCTCTGCTTCACTCATGGCAGCTAAACTTGAGTAATCCTTCTCTTCTGTCCTTGAGAAAGATGAGTGAGGGTGCCAAGGTATTAACACTACTAAGCCACCTAGCCTCTTGTTCTTTTAAGATTGAGGAAAAATTAATATTCCAGGCATATCTCTATGGCTATAAGTTATAAAGTAGGTGATGATATACATTAATAGAGCAAATTTACATGCTAGGAGGTTCCTATCTCAATGAACTCACAGGTCTGAACAACAACAACAAATTTCAATAAAGACTGACAGTCTTCTATCTTCCATCATAATCCTTGGTAGAGACCAATGATGTCAGGACCTGGCATATCTTGGAGTGAAGGAAGATCACTAAACCACAATGTCCCTCTTCACTATAATCCCAAGGGGTACAAGGTCGTAGCTCACCTTTCTTAGTGACAAAAAAGAGGGATGCCCTTATTATCAATAAAGATGAATGGATTAACTTCCACTTCCTATTTCCTAAACATCTTGCCACAGGGCTTGCACTTCCTTTGCATTTACAGCAGAAATTAATCTGTACAGTTCTGATGTCCTAGAAAGGTGTGTGTGGCAACCAGGCTCTCAGTTGGGAGGCAACTGATTAGTTAATCCCATCTAGTAAGTATCCCTATGGTTAGTGGGCTCCATAACACTTTCTTGAAGGTAGAAACTTGCGTTAAATTTCCCACTCCTGCTCCAACTGAAGGGGTCTCAGGCTTATGGAAATTATACTACTCATGAACAGCTAAATGAAAAGCATGTATTAAGCACTAAGTTCTTCCATTCTCTTCATCTCAAAGAGATGACATCACCTTGCCATATTCTCCCACCCTCCTATTCTTTCTCCCAGTATCTGCACTTGATCCCATTCCCCTCCTGTCTTCTCAGTTGACTGCAGACTGCATTTTCAGTCATCATCTTCCCCCTCCAATCTCTCCATATCAACTAGTTTCTTTCCTACTTCCTTCAAACATGCCCAGGTCTCCCTCATACTTTAAAAACAAAACAAAACAAAACCTTCAGCAGAGTCTACTACCTTCTCAAAGTTTTACCCTATATCTGTCCTCTCTTTTTCAGCCAAATTCTTTGGGTAATCCACTTCTCCTCTCATTCTCAACTCAACCCCTGGCTTTGAACTCATTAATCAATTGCAACTGCCCTCTTCAGACTAACCAATGAAAATTTAGTTGCCGAATCTGAGGATATTTTTTCAGTCCTAATAATTCTTGACCTATTCAAACTATCATCCAGCATTATTGACCACTCTCTAATCTTGGATATCTTTTTTCTCTCTGGGCTCTGGTGACAAAATTCTCTTCTTCTTCATCACATACTTCTTCATCATTCTTCTTTACTGGATCACCATCCATATGATACCCCTAACTTGGGGCAGCTCCCATGGATTTAAATACCATCTCTATGCAGATGACTCTGGGATTTATGTATCCAGTCTATTTTACTATGAGGCTCAGTCCTGAATCACCAATTGTCTATAGGACATTGCAAACATCTAAACTCCACATGTCCAAAATGGGGCTCATCATCTTTCGTCTTAAGCCCTACTTTTTTTTCCAAACTTTCTTGTTTCCATTGGAGGAACCACTCTCTTTGCAGTAGCATCCCATGTTTGTAACCTGGGTATCATCTTCAACTCCTCACTCTTCCTCATCCTGACCATTCAACTGTTAAAACTTACCCTTTCTTTAAAAACATTCAAATAAGCTTTCATTGATATTTTTGGATTTTCATATCAACATAATTTCACCCAGTATTTCTCTGCCTTTCCATCCCAGAGAATCATTTCATATAAAAAGTCATTTTTAAGACAAGAAAAAACAGAGGAAATAATTAATATAACTGATCAAAATATTGAAAAGTTTGAAAATATACACTTGTGTATCTCGTCCCTGCAAAGACTTGGAGTATGGCTGTCTTCTCATATTTCTTCTTTCAGGCTATGTTTATTCTTTTTTTCTTTGTCATTACAAAGATTTTATTTTTTGCAGTGGAAGGGGGCAGAGGGAGGTGGAATAAGGAGAGCTAAAGATAAGGGCTGCCAAAAAAATAAGAGAGAAGAGAATCATTGAAACATGTTTGTGAAATGCCCAGGAGAATAGAAAGAATGCCAGAAGAAATCACAAATAAACAAGACAGCTTTAAAAGTAACATGTTGAAAAGGAAGCTTTGCATAAGATATTCACAGTTTGAAGTACAACCCTTTCTATTCTAACATGTATATGGAAATCTTTGATTTTTTTAAAATTAAAAATATTAGAAAAATAAAAATCTAAAAGAAAAAAAAGCTGGGTAAAAAGGTTTCAGGACAGAACCTTAAGGGACACTCAGGCTTAGAGAGTTTGTAAGGATGTGTAAGAAAAACCAGCGAAGGGGCTTAAAAAAGAGCTTTCACAGGTTGTAAAACTAGGGCATAGGCTATGTTTATTCTTTACAATTTTGCAACATTAACTTTTAATTTTTTAGCGGTTCTTTCCATTTACACTTTGATAATAGTCATGTATATACATGTATGTATTTATACATGTCTCTATATACAATACATATTTATGCATAAACACGTATGTCGACATAAACATGTATGTGTGTGCGCATCTTTACTCTGCATCAGTTCATGTAGATATTTCCATGCTTTTCTGACCCGCTTTAAAAAATTTTTACCTAATGAATAATATTGTTCCATCACCATATTGCTATTTTGTATATGTTTTTGTTTGCAAATCTTAGTCTTTTTACCTCTGCAATGTGTCTTATATCCATCCTTTCTTTCCACTAACACACTTAATACCTTGATATACCACCTTAGTTCAGACCCTCATCATTTCTTGTCTAGATCATTTCAACAGCATAATCAGTCTCCCTATTTTGTCTCTTGCCATCCTAACCCACCTCTAAATGTTGCTCCTAAAGTAATTTTCCTTGACCACAAATTTGACCACGTGTCTGCTCAACTCTACATATAGACACATAGAACCTAGTACTGCCTCTACAGCAACATATTTAGGTTTTAAAGTCCTTCAGTGCCTTACTCTAATGGAGCTTTATAGCCTCATGAGATCTTATTCACCTTCTCCTACTGTACCATCCAGCTAAATGGGATTGATGGTCAGCTGGAATATGAAGCAGGGTCTGGGGGTCTAGGACTGCTAGCCAGTAGACTCATGTGTATTTACACTGGATGACCTATCAGTCAGGATAATATTACCCCCTGGACAATAGTTCCAGAGCTGAGTGGATAGAGGCCTATGGGAATTGTATCACTACTACAGTCATCTTAAAACTATTCTAATCATGGTCTTAGCAATTATACCCTAGAACTTCTTATCTTCTGCTGCCATCTGCTGGTGCTTGATGAAAATGATTTTGAACTACACTCTTCCAGTAATTGCTTATCCTGATATTGACTTCTCTCTTAGTTTGGGCAATACAATTCTTTGATGCTCCAGAGATGAGGAGACTTTAAGTCATTCTACTTTTTTTATACTCATTTGTTTTTAAAACTTTGAGTTCCAGATTTTTTCCCTTCTATCCTCCTCAACCACCTCCACTGGATAGATAAGCAATTTAATATAGGTTGTACATGTGTAGTTACCCAAATCATTTCCATAGTAGGCATATTATGAAAGACTAACTATATTTCCCTCCATTCTATCCAGCTCCTCATTTATTCTATTTTCTCCTTTGACCCTGTCCCTTTTCAAAAGCGTTTGCTCCTAATTACCAGCTCCCCAATCTGCCCACCTTCTATCATCCCCCCTGTTATTCCCTTCTCCTCCTATTTTCCTGCAGTGTAAGATACCCAATTGAGTGTGTATGCTATTCCCTCCTTAAACCAAATTCAATGAGAGTAAGGTTGACCCATTCCCCTTCATCGTCCTGCTCTTCCCCATCATTGTAACAGTTTTCTTTTGCCTCTTTTATATGACATAATTTACCCTAATCTATCTCTCCCTTTCTCCTTCTCCCAATATATTCCTCTCTCATCTCTTAATTTTATTTTTTAGATATCATCCCTTCATATTCAACTTGTCCTGTGCCTTCTGTCTATGTATACATTCTCATATACATATTTATACACACCTACACTCTCCTATACATACATATATATATTCCCTTCAACTGTCCTCGTACTGAGAAAAGTCTTATGAGTTACAACTATCATTTTTCCCTGTAGGAATATAAATAGTTCAACTTTAATAAGTTCCTTATGGTTTCCCTGTTTACCTCCTCATGCTTCTCTTGCTTCTTGTATTTGAAAGTCAAATTTTCTGTTCAGCTCTGGTTTTTTCATCAAGAATGCTTGAAAATCCTCTATTTTATTGAATGACCACATTTTCCCCTGAAGCATTATACTCAGTTTTGCTGGGTAGGTGATTCTTGATTTTAATCCTAGCTCCTTTGACCTACAGAATATCATATTCCAAGTCCTTCAGTCCCTTAGTGTAGAAGCTGCTAGGTCTTGTGTTATACTGATTGTGTTTCCACAGTACTCAAATTGTTTCTTCCTGACTGCTTGCAGTATTTTCTCCTTGACCTGGGGACTCTGGAATTTGGCTATAATATTCCTAGGAGTTTTCTTTTTGGGATCTTTTTCAAGAGGTGATCAGTGAATTCTTTCAGTTTCTATTTTGCCCTCTGGTTCTAGAATATCAGGGCAATTTTGCTTGAGAATTTCTTGAAAGATGATGTCTAGGCTCTTTTTCTGATCATGGCTTTCTGATAGTCCAATGATTTTAAAATTATCTCTCCTGCATCTATTTTCGAGGTCAGTGGTTTTTCCAATGAGATATTTCACACATTGTCTTCTATTCTTTCATTTGTTTAGATCTGTTTTATAGTATTTTGATTTCTCATGAAGTCATTAGCTTCCATTTGTTCCAATCTAACTTTGAAGGAATTATTCTCTTCAGTGAGTTTTTGAAATTCCTTTTTCATCTGGCAAATTTGGCTTTTTAAGGCATTCTTCTGCTAATTGGCTTTTTGGGCTTCTTCTGCCATTTGAGTTCATCTATTTTTTTAAGGTGTTTTTTCTTTGATCAGGCTGTTGACTTGCTTTTCTTGATTTTCTTGTATCATTCTCATTTCTTTTCCCAATTTTTCCTCCACTTCTCTTACTTGGCTTTCAAAATTCTTCTTTAGTTCCTTCATGGCCTGTAACCAATTCATATTTTTCTTGGCAGTTTTTGATGCAGGATTTCCAACTTCATTGTTTTCCTGCTGTTCCATGCTTTGAACCTTTTTGTCCCCAAAGAAGGAATCTGTGGTAGGATTGTGTTTCCTGTGCTTGCTCATGTTGTCAGTCAATTTTGAAATCTTTGCCACAGTAAAACTCTGCTTTCAGAATGGAGAGAGCTTAGTCCCAAATTGCTGGGGTTTTCACAGCAGCCAGAGCAATTAGGAGGGCACCCTCTTTGTAGCCCCCACAGGCTCTGCCACCTGGCCACACATCCCAGGACCTCCATCCAAGACTGTGGTCCAGATCCAAGCAGATTAAAACAAGAACAATTACCCTCTGAATGGTCATCTGGTCCCCCCACAATCTGCAGGCCAGGATCTCCTGAGGCAGCCATTCAGCACTGCGCCTCTGCCACTTCTTGCCCTGGGGGCAGGGTCCCACCTCACTCTTCCATCCACCCCTGTTCCAACAGAGTTCCACACTGACCTTTTACTTTGTCTTTGGCGTTTATGGGTTGAGAAGTCTGGAAACCACCTCAGCTGCTGGTGCTCTACTCTCCTAAAGTCTGCTCCTGCAGCTGCTGGTCAGGGCTGCCCTGGGGCCAAAACCTTGTGCCTCTTGCAGGGCTGGGCTCAGCTCCCAGCTTGGCGATAGCTGTTCCTGCCCGCCTGCCTTCAGGAGGAGATTTGTTTCTCTCTGTCACTTTGTGGGTTCTGTAGCTCTAAAATTTCTTTGTAGAGCCATTTTTTACACGTATTGGAGGAGGTGGAAGCTGGAGCCATGGGGAAATTTTCTTTCTAAGTCATTCTATTTCATTCTCTCCTTTTCTTAGGACTCTAAAGCATTTCCACCACCAGGGTAAACATGACAAGGGATTTGTTTCCCTAGTTTCTCTTCTAATATCTACCAAGCTGTGCCCCCTGGTGGAGAATACATGTCTTGTTCCACATAAATTGCCTCTTTCTATTTGTTTATAATATTTTTTTTCTTGACCTGGCAGATTTGAAAGTTATCAATGCTGTTCCTGTAAGTTTTCATTTTGGAATCTCTTTCAGGTAGTGATCAGTGGATTTTTTTCAAAAATTTCTCAAGACACTTTTTTTTTCAAAAGTCTTGGGCTTCAGGTTTTTCATGGTATTTTTTTTTCCTGAGGATTATCTTTTATTTCTTGGTTCTTCCAATATTCTATAATCCAAGGAATCCATGCTCTGGTGCCCTCAGGTACTCCTCTTTGCCTTTGATCTGAGACCAGGTCCTCCAGAACCACCGCCACTGAAAATACTCTTGCTTTTTGAGGTCTCTTAGGTGGATGCAAGTGTCAACTCATTCATCTTCCCTGGAACTAAAACCAAGGCCTCTGCTCTCCTGTGAGTGACCACAGCCAGCAGGGCCCCTGCCACTTTGGGACCATGACTCCAATCAGGAAGCTTCAGGTCACATCCATAAATAATTTTAAATCATGTATTCTATCATGCTTCTATTCTTTAAAAATCTTTCTTTTATTTTTTCTCTATTATAAGGTAAAAAAAAAATAACATTAATTTAAATCAAATTTTGAGTTTTAAATTCTCTCCTTTGCTCCCTACCTTCCCACTCTCCTTAAGAAGGCAAGCAATTTGATACCAGTTATATAGGTGAAGTCATACAAAACATTTTCATACTAGCCTTGATGCAAAAGAAAATGCTGACCAAACAAAAAAGAGAAAGAAAAATGAAGAAAGCTTTTTAAAAGTATGCTTTAATCTGTACTCATACTCCAACAGTTCTTTCTCTGGAGTTGGATAGCATTTTTCATCATGTCTTTTGGAAATATCTTGAATCATTGTATTGCTCAGAATAGCTATGTCATTTGCAGTTGCTCATCATACAATGTTGCTGTTACTGTGTACAACATTCACCTAGTTCTATTCACTAACTTTGCATCAGTTCCTATAAGTCTTGTCAGGCTTTTCTGAAATCATTCTGCTCATCATTTTTTTCTTCTTCTTTTTTTAAAAAAATATTTATTTTTAGTTCACAACATTCAGTTCCATAAACTTTTGAGTTACTAATTTTTCCCCCTCCCTCTCTTTGCCCCTTCTCCCTCCCCAAGATGGCATACAACTGATATAGGCTTCACATATACATTCACATTAAACATATTTTCACATTAGTCATGTTGCAAAGAAGAATTATAATGGAGGGAATGAATCACAAGAAAAAACAACAAAACAAAAAAGAGAGCAAATAGTATACTTCAATCTGCATTCAGATGCCATATTTTTTCTGCATGTGGATAGCATTTTCCATCACACTCATCATTTCTTACAGATAGTATTCCATCACAATCATATACCACATCTTGTTCAGCCATTCCCCAATTTGACTATGCCCTCAATTTCCTATTCTTTGCCACCACAGAAAAAAGCTATTATATTTTTGTATACACAAGTGCTTTTCTTTCTCTTTTTAAAATCTCTTTTGGTATTTAGTCTGTTGGGTATAGTTCCAAATTGACCTTCAGAATGGTGGAATCAGTTCACAACTCCACCAACAGTACATTAGTGTCCTAATTTTTTCACATCCCTTCCAACATTTGTTGTTTTCCTCTTCTCTCATGTTTGCCAATCTGATAGATATGAGGTGGTACCACAGAGTTGTTCTAATTTGCATTTCTCTAACAAATAGTGATTTACAACATTTTTATATGACAATTGATAACTTTGATTTCTTCACCTGAAAACTGTCTGTTCATATCTTTTGATCACTTATCAATTGGGAAATAATTTGTATTCTTATAGTTTTGATTCAGTTCTCAATATGTTTGAGAAGTGAGGCTGTTAGCAGAGGAACTTACTGTAAAATTTTCCCCTAGGGTCTTGCTTTCTTTCTAATCTTGGCTGCAGTTAGCTTTGTTCATGCAAAACTTTTTGTAATGTATTGGAATGATCTATTTTACATCCCATCATGTATTTAATTTGGTCACAAATTCTTCCCTTATCAATAGATCTGACAGATAAAATTTTCCATGCTCACAATCTGCTCATGATATCACCCTTCATATCTACTCATTTTTCCCTGATCTTGGTATATAGTGTGAGAAGTTGGTCTATACTTAGTTTCTGACAAATTGCTTTCCAGTTTTCCAGTAATATTTGTCAAATAGTGAGTTCTTGTCCCAAAAGCTTCAGTTTTTGGGTTTATCAAATACTAAATAAACATGTTCTTCTGTGTATTGTGTACACAATCTATTCAATTGACCCACCACTCTGTTTCTTAGCCATATTGTTTTGATGATAACCACTTTGTGATACAATTTAAGATCTGGTACTGCTGGGTGACTTTCACTTTTTTCATGGATTCTCTTGATGATCTGGTGCTTTTGTTTTTTCCAAATGAATACTTTTTTCTAGATCTATTAAACAATTTTGGGGAGGTTGATTGGCATGGTAGATGGAGGAAAGATAATATTGCCAGAAAGTAATAATTTAAATATCATGGAACCACAGTCAGAATAACACAGTAACAGCAATATCATTCAATGATTAATTGCCAATGATTTAACTATTCTCAGCAATACAATGATCCGAGACATTTCTGAAGGATATATGATGAAAAACATGTTATCCATCGCCAGCAAAAAAAAAACAACAAAAAAACTAGTGGAGCCTGAATGTAGTTCAAAATATACTTTTTTAAAATTTACTTTTATTGTATTTTGGGGGAGGAGCCTGTGTTTTGTTTCACAACATGATTAATATGAAAATATGTTTTGCATGACTGCACATGTATAAGCTATATCAAACTGCTTGCTTGTCAATAATGGGGGAGGGGAATAACGGGGAAAAGGAGAGAATTTGGAACTCAAAATTTTTAAAAATATATCTTAAAAATTGTTTTTACATGTAATTGGGGAGGACAGTGTGTGTGCATGTGTGTGTCTGTGTCTGTGTCTGTGTCAGTATGTGTGTGATGGGTCTTTAGGAATTATGTTTCTAAATTAATAAAATGTATAGAATTACAAGGAAAATCTTTCAGCTGCATATTGAAATAGAGTTAACAAAACATTTGAAAAGCAAGTTAATAGAGGCCAGGTTAAGCAATTCTGGTATGGAAAAAATAATTCAAGGTTAGCTGTCAGAACCTTCTGGCTCTCCCCTATAATTTGCCCCTCAATGCAAAGAATTTTCTTTCACCCTACTCACATTTCAGACCCCATTTGTTGGATACATTTGGTTCATAAGCTATAGGACAGTTTTTGTATATTTAAATTTATTATTTATCAGAAAAAGAAAAACAGTAAAATGAGCAAAATGGAATGGCATCTAAATCAGACTGGGAAAATGTAACAGGTGCGGCCAAAGTGATTTCCATAAAGTCCCCTACTCAATAAACTCCTCTGGCTCCCTGTGGCCTCTAGATTTACATAGAAATTCCTTGTCTAGCTTTTAAAGCCCTTCACAGCCTTGACCCAACAATTTCCAGCCCCATTGTCCATTACTCTTCCTGCAATTTATCATCTAGTCAAATCAACCTTTTCTCTGATTCTCAAACATGATGCTCAATCTCCCATATTCAAGTCTTTCACTGGCTGGTCCCCATTCCTAGAAGGCACTTCCTCCTCTCCTCTACTGCAGAAACTTCACTTTCTGAATGAAATTTTTGCTGATCTGCTCAGCTGTTAGTTCCCCCTCGGTCAAACTACTTTATGTTTATTGCATTATATTTATTCTGTATTTATATATATGCAAATATATGTATATATGCATTTTATGTATCTATTTATATACATATGCTTCTTCCTTTTCTCCTTCATTAGAATATAAATTCCTTGCAAGTCGGAATTATTTCATTCTTTACATTTGTATCTCTAGTGTCTTCTATTTTCTGCCATGTAACTGGAGCTTATCCAATACTTGTTGATTATCGTTTATTGGATTCTACTTGTTGCCGAAATATCTCTATTACTCTTGGTTACTTGGTTAGAGACTCTGAAGCCTCACCCCTGCTCCCCAGGATCTACATGTGTTTCTGTTGTATCGCTGGTTCTGCTCAGTTCCTCTCATAGTGCTCTCTGCAGGCCATAAATATTCAATGATTTTTTATCACAGTCTGCCATGTGGCTGAATGTAACAGCCAGGCTAACTGTTCTTTTGTGCTGGTTGTGGTTAAGATTTTAGGGAAATTTTACATAGAGCATGGCTAGAACTGGAGGTGGTGCTAAGGGATACAGATTAGGAAACTTGAAAACACACGCCAGGTTTTTACACCCACAAACACCAAGCACTCTTTTGGGTTTTGTATTTTAAGGTTAGAAAATGGATGAAGGGACTGGTTTCTAATTTAGGACATTTGAAAATAACAACGTGAATCACAAAGGCTACTGCTATCTATAATCTGAGTTTTAGCCGGCTGCTAGGGGCTAAGAGAGATGTTACAAACTACCCCTGCTTACAACAGGCAGGTAGGTCAATCAGGATGTCTTCAATCAAGTAACAAGCAGCTACAATAGGCCAAGTACTGATATAAAGACAATCAGGAGAGTCACTGTGTATATGTATGCAAAGGAAAGGGAGAGGAGGAGGTGGAGCATCCAGCAGACTCCTTCAAGAGGGCCAGGGTAGAGGGAGAGCCATGTTGCAAAATCCAGAAAGTGATCAACCGTGCTCAGTGCCACAGAGAGACCGAGGAGATGGGAATAGACAAAAAGCTTTGACCATTGGGATGTCACTGGAAACTTCAACTTTGCAAAGAGCATCTTGGGTTCAATGAGGCCAGAAGCCAGCTAAAAGGGTTCAAAGGGAGGGAAGCAACAGCCCCTTCCCAACCTCCCCACCCCGGATCTCAGCACTGAACACAAAGAGATGCGGGTTGGCCAGGGTAAATATCCCTGCAGAAGCCCGAAAGAAGCAAGCCTTTCTTCATTGTTTCCCCGCACTAAGCGGGCAGCCCCCTCCTCCTCTGGCTCGGGAGGCTGGCAGACACCCAGGGCACTGCCACCGAGCGGGGCGGAGCTCGGGCTAGCCGAGGCCGAAGAGGAAGGGTGGGAGGCGGAGCGTGGGTGGCCCAAGGCCAAGGCTATGGCGGCGCCGGGCGCTGCGGGCGGCCGGGCTCTGCTCCGGGGCCTCTCCCTCTCCGTCTGGCCCGTAGGAGCCCGCCCAGTATCCCGGAGCTTCCGCAGCAGCGCCGTCAGGTAAGAAAGCGGCCCCCGCGCCCCGGACTGCCCCGAAGCACCCCTTGGGGTGTACCTGCATGGGGAGGAGGAGCGGGGAGGAAGGTGGGGTCAGAACCGGAGGCCGGGCCTGTGGGGTAGCCGAGGCGGCGTGGTGGCGAACGTGACCATGACCATGACGGTGAGCGTGTCCGCAGACAGGCAGCGGCGCCCCGGCGGCAGGAGATGGAACGTTCTGACGGCGAAGATTGTGACAGTTTCTATTGTGGTCGGAGTCCCGGGCAGCACGTGGGTCCCTTCCGCTGCTGCCTGCCTCCCACCATGGTCATTGTCGCGGTCACGGTCACGTTGGAAGGGGAGAGAGAGAAGGACGCTGGGCTTTGTGAGAGGCGCTAGCTGCGTCTGGATCTGCGCTTCCCCAAGTCACGTCCACCTAAAGTTCTTTCGTGGAAATGCATCCAGTTCAAAACGTTAAAGCCCATGCAGCTCGAAGTTAGTTCCTTGGATAATGCAAGTCCCTGCCCTTGGCTTGGGTCCCTTCTTACTAGCTTCGGTGACCCAGAGCTTGGCATAGTGCCTGGCACACAGCAGGTGCTTAATAGATATTGAACTGATTGACAGGGCAGAGGACTCCAGATATTTTTGACCCCAAATCCCATCAGTGAAAAAAATATTTTGAGCAGGTTTTTAGATGTAGCCATAATCCACATTTACTGTATCTACATTATAGCGGTTTATATTTAGATATAGACTATGATACTGACATCTATGATAGACTTTTTGTTGGTTTTTTGTAGGTTTATATCTCTATGCATTTCTATCTGATCTAGACTTTTTGTTGTTTTGTATAGGTTTATATCTAAAGGTAGACTGATAGTTATATCTATGATAGACTTTTTGTTGGTTTTGTTCAGTTATGTCTGACTCTGACTCTTACTGACTCCATTCGGGGTTTTCATGGCAAAGACACTGGAGTGGTTTGCCATTTCCTTCTCTAGCTCATTTTACAGATGAGGAAACCAAGGCAGAAGTCAAGTGACTTGCCCAGGGTTTCACACTTAATGTGTTGGGTCATATTTGAATTGGGGTTTTCTGACCCCAGGCTTGCTGCTTTCTCTGTTCAGTGCCACATAGCACTCTGCTAACTGTACTGGCTCACAACACTGTAAACTTGAGCATTATTACTATCCCTCCCACCCACTCCATTTTACAAATCAGGAAACTGAGGGCAGTTTTGATTTGTTAAAAAGAGTTTACTTTTTTTTTTCGGTGAGGGAGGTGGGAGAGAAAGAAAGTAAACTCTTGTTAATTGAAAGTGAGAAACAGAGAGAGACAGAGATTAAGTGACTTGGCATTTGTCCCCTAATAAATACCTGAGATAGGATTAAAACTCAGATCTCCCTGACTCCCAAGTCCAGCCCTCTAACCATTTTTATAAATTTATAAATTTAAAACACATTTGACTGAAATAATAATTTTTCTTTTGTTATTCAGTTTTTTTCAGTTATAAATATCTCTTTTCAACCCCTTTTGAGGTTTTCTTGGCAAAGATACTGGAATGGTTTGCCATTTCCTTCTCCAGCTCATTTTACAGATGAGGTAACTGAGGCAAACAGGGTTATAGGTGACTTGCCCAGGGTTACACAACTAGTAAATCTCTGAGGCTATAATTGAACTCAGGAAGATGAGTCTTTCTAAATCCAGGCCAGGCACTCTAACCACTGTGCCACCTAGGTGCCCTGAAGTAATAATTATGTACATTTTAAAATGCATCCAAAATGGAAATTAAAACAAGGTAAAGATGAAATATTTAATTTCTTGAGTCATTAGAAAACTGCTGATGTCTCTTGGGTGGAGAAATAACATGAGCCCTATGCTTTGTGCTATGACAGCTGAGTGGACTGTGAATTGGAGATGAAAGACAGATGAGTCAGGGAGATCAAATTGGAATAATTGCAACAATCCAAGGGGGAGTACATGAGCTAGAGTGGTGGCCATGTGAACTGGGAGAAGAGGGCAAATTTAAGAGATCTGTTGGTAGAAACAACATGATTTGGCAACTAATGCTCCATGTTGGATGAGTCTAAGATGCTCCTGGGTGAGTGGAAAGATGGTGGTGCCCTTGAGAGTAATAGGAAAGTCTGGAGACTTTCTAGCATCTAGACATCTAGCACAAGGATGTGGGGAAAGACAGTGTAATAAAATCTACATAGGCATTATAATCTATCCATGTCCGCTCCACCTGTCTCACTCTGTTCCATCCATAAAGGAAAGTGCTAGAGTCTCAGTCACTAGTTACTGCTCTGGAATCCAGATCCTTACTTCTAAAGTAAGTCTGTGGCAGCTATCAGGTGATCTGGGGTCTCTCCGTAAGTGTATGTGGAAGGGATTTTCCCAATGGAAACTGCTGCTGCTGCTGTGGGTGCTGTGTTATCAGCCAGCTTGGCTCAGAAGGAGAAAGGCTGGGAACTTACACAGAGTAATGGGGATAGAGTGGGCAATGAGGGTAATAATAAACATGTGTATGTAGTGCCTACTATGTACCAGGAACCCTGCTAAGCACTGATTTGATCTTCACAACAACACTGGGAGGCAGGTTCTATTTTTATCATCACCATTTTACAGCTGAGGAAACTGAGGTAAACTGAAGTTAAGTGACTTGCTAAGAGTCACTCAATTATTAGGTGTCTGAGGTCAGATTTAAAACTTGGGTCTTTCTGAATCCAGGTGCTTTGCTCTTTCTGCATAATGTATTGAACTATACATAATATGTAGTTGGGAGATAAAATATTCTCCACTTTCCAATTATATGGATACATGATATAAAAGGCTTATTGCAAGTAGGTTCCATTACAGAGTGTTTTGTATTCTGGTGACTGAGAGCTTTCTAAAACACTTATAGCAAAACCCTATAAAAATACTGCTGTCTCATTTTTTTAAAATAAGAAAATGGTACATTGGCACATAATTCTGGTGAGTCAGATACAGAATCAGAATGTCAGAGTTGGAATCAAGAAGCATTTATTTATAACTTGCTGTTTACCAGGCCCTAGTGTTGGGCTAGAAAAAATGAAACTGTCTCTGCCCTTGAGGACCTAACATTCCATCTGGGGCAACAACCTATGTACACAAACTTGTACAGAAATTCATAGAAAGTGTGAGGTATTAGCTGCTGGGGGAGTTAAGTCTCAAATAGGAGGTGGTGCTTGAGCATGTTTTTGAAGGAAGCTAGGGATAGAGGACATAAGGGGGGCAGATGGAGTGTGTGTGAGGTGTATACAACAAGAAAGCCTGCTGGGCTAGATTCAGAGTGAAACAAGGGGGATGCTGATGAGTGAAACACTTGTTTGGCACTTACATTCTAAAAATCGCTAATTTTCTTTTCTACGAACGTGAAGTTGTCATAACAAAATGAAAAATTGCTTTTCCGGAAATCTCAAGGAATAGGAAGGTATGTTGAAGCTTTGTTGTGAAAGGCTGTCAATACTAGACTGGGAAGTTTGTATTTGATCCTTGAGGAAACCACTGCATCTCATTGAGTAGAGAAGTGGTGTGGTCAGATTCTTGACTGAGGAATTTCACCCTTGCAGCTGTGTGGAGAGAACAATGAAGAGTCTGTAACAATAGTGAGGGTAGTGGTGATGAGGTTGGGTGGCAGAGAAAGAGAAGAGTGTGAGAGATGGTATGGTGGTGGAAATAGCTAAAATTAGGCACCCAATCAATTCTCCTTGGGGTAAGGATGGAGTAAAAGTTGACACCTAGGCTGATTACCTGGATGACTAGGATGGTGGTGGTATCCTCATAGAAATAGGAAGTTTGGAGGAGGGGTTGGGCTGGGGGAAAGATAATGAGTTCTGTTTTGTATAAACTGAATGTATGAGATAACCTGTGGGATATCCAGCTAGAAGGGCCACCAGAGAGTTGATTGTGTGGGATCGGAACTGAGGGGAGTCACTGTCTGGGTAGATAGATCTGAGGCAGGTCCCCAAAGGTCAAGTCACCAAGTTTCATCGAGCAGCCAATTACGTGTCAGGGATTGTGCTAAAACAGACCCTTGCCCTGGAAGAGTTCACAGTCTGATGGGGGGGAGGGGGAGAGACAACATACGAACAACTCTATGTACAAATGCTATATATACAGTATACATTGGATGTAGTTACAGAAGAAAAGTGTTTCCATTGTAGTTTGAGTAAGGTTTGCGATTCCAAAGGGAAGTAAAGGAAAAGACAAGAATATTCCTTATAAGTCACTTATATTGTCAGGACAAAAACCTGAGGGGCAACTGGCTGGGAGAGGAGAGGTTAGTTATAGACTTGCTATCAGGGCAAAGGGGGGAGAGTCTACCACGGAGCATGGAGCCTGATACCTAGTCTAGCCTTTGTTCTTTTTGTTGAGACTTGGAAGGTAGAGGTGGCTGCTGGGACTGTTAGTCTCAGTCCTGGACAATAGCTGATGCTTCTGAGGAGAAAATTGGAGTGGCTGGGGAGATAAAGTCCCACAAGACAAAAAAACACAAAACAAAACAGACCCCCCACCCCAGATAATAAGAATGGATTGTAGAGAGAAAGTGTATTACTGAGGGTGGACAGACACAGGACAGACTTGTTGGGATCCTGAGTGTAATTAGGAGTCCCAAACTGTGAAGGAGGGTGGAGTTTTATAGGCTTCTTATCTGGATGAAGCAGGACCAGGTTTTGGGGAGTAGGTTCAGGTCTGTTAGGTCAAGGTTCAGAACTGATTGCTGGGAGTGGTGGGGAGGAGGGCTTTTAGAAGTTATTGCAGGCACAGGATTCCTGAGGCAGTTAAGAGGCTCCTGAAGTCCTTACAGAGGGCACTAACATTACAGGGACCAGGAAAGGTCTCTTGTAAAAGGTAGAATTTTAGTGAGCCTTAAAGGAAGTCAGGAGGCAGAAGTTGATGAGGGAGAGAGTTCCAGACATGTGACAATTAAATGAGCTGATGAAAATTTGGGGAATCAGGATATGTAGTGTCAAGGTTGAGGGATTGCAAGTGGCTGATTTGTGATGAACCAGTAAGAAAGTAGCCACAAGGTCTGTCTCCAACATAATCACCCAACCCTTCATGCATTATCACCCTGATACTGTATAAACCTCCCAGCCTTTCCTCTTTCTAAGAAGGGTGTTAGTCCCTCAGGGAAATTATAACCTAATGACTACCTAAGTAAACCCTGACATGGCAGCCCAGGTATCAGTGAAAAAAATATTGTCCCAACCCTCACTCCACTTTCAGCTGTGGTAGACATACCTTGGAGGTGGACTTGATGCTTGGAAATAGTGGTCAGTAGGAACCCTTCATACCCTTCCCATTCCACCCCCACTGCCTTATTTTCATTCTCAGTGGGAGAGAATCTCAGAGAATCAGTGAGCATGGATGGATTGTAGCAGATTGATCCTTTTAATTTCATTACCTTTCTCTGCAAACAGACTCCTTTTCTGAAGTTTCTTTCTTATTTCTGTCAAAGGCATCAGCATTCTTCCAGTCACTCAGGTTCACAGGCTGAGTATTATTCTCCCCTCCCCACTTACCCTCATCCCACATATCCAAGTACTTGTACTCTGTGGCGCAACCTAAACTTGTCTTTTGTTGTTCTTCACACTCATAAAAGCGCAACTAATCAATTCAAACATGAATAGGAAATTAGGGCATAATACCAACCATTCGGCAGGATCATGGAGAGAAAGAGGAATGAATTGGTATAGGAATCTGAGACACATTGCTCATATCTGGCAGATAGCTACACAGAGAAACTGGGGGAAACTGCCAAGTTCATTGTGGGCTGATATTTGATTGATATATTATTGTTCAACTTTGAATAAAGTCTTTTGCTTGGTTAGCTCTATTGATCAAGTTAACTGAATAATTCATTACTAACAAATAATCATTATTTATAAGTCCATCCTATCCCTAGGACATATATAGGGATCCTCCCAAACCCCCCAAAACAAAGCACTTCCTGGGTGATTTATTTACCATGGTCCTAGTGTCCTTCCATCTCCTTTCTACCCATGGATCTCCCAGCTCCAGTAGGTGAGCCTTACCCTTGTCTTATTTGGACTCAGGCTTCAACATAGCTTACCAATAGCCTCCTCGCCACAATCCCTCCCACACAACCTTCCCCTTTCTTGTCCCCTCTGCCTATCCTCATTAGAATGTAGGCTCTTTGAAGACAAATAGTTGTCTTTTTGCCTTTCTTTGTATCCTCAGAGATTGGCAAAGCCCCTGGCACAAAATTGCACTGTTGTTGACTTATCAACTCCCTATTGTAAATTTTTAGGGGACTTTTTCCCCTGTATTACGTCTTCATTGGGTCTGGCTGGACTGGTCCCTATATGTGGTACATTGAAATTATTAGAAGGTACCTTCCTAGTGTGGCATAATTAATCCTCCTCCCTCCTCTCACATTAAATTATACTTTCACACAATAAACCCCCTTGTTTCTCAGAGTTTGGCCTTGTGCAAAATTGTATCCCAAGGAGATTTTATCTTTCTGCCATCCCCTTGACTTAACTCCTTATGTAATTAAACAAAATCGTTTAGTAAATTTTGCTTGCCAAGGGTCAAAGCTAATGATGGTATAGCTTCATTAGTACTTTGTTCTGATACTACTGATTTCATCCATCCCCCACCCACCCTTTGGTTGTTTGCCTTAGGCTTGCAGTTAGGAGGTCAAGTGCTAAAGTGCTCATTTAGATGGGTTTTCCTTGGGATTATGGTTGGGAGCAGGTTTCTTGTCTTAAACTTTTCCATGAGCCTGTATATGGATTTAGCAATAGTTCATGGTTCCTTTTGGATTTTTGATAGTGCTCTGATTGGGACATCTCTCCTCTGTAACCATCTAACCCTAAATAGATCCATTTACTTCCATTTAATGGATACCATTGAAGTCCATTTGTAAGATGGGTGAAGAAGGTATTTGAGCCAAACTTCTACTGGCAAGACCTTGCTGATAACTGCTTTTAATCCTTTCTGTTGGTTTCTGACTTGTCTTTTAGGTTAGACTAAGGATGTATTGTTTTCAGGTTGCATAATTTAAAATGTCCAAAATACTTTACCCTCATTAACTCATTTGCAAATAGAGTAACATAGCTATCATTTATCATATATCATTCATATAGCACTTTAAGGTTCACAAAGCACTTTATAGATATAAACTCACTTGATCAAAATAACCTTAATGAAGTAGGTGCTATTATAATGTCCATTTTACAGATTCAAGGACTGAGGCTGAGAGAGTTTAAGTGACTTGCCTAGGATCACATAGCTAATAAATGACTGAGGCAGGATTTGAATTCAGGCCTTTCTGATTCCAAGTTCAGCTTTCTATCTATTGTGTTCCCTAGCTGCCTCCAGCAATTCCCAGGTGAGCTTGACAAGTATTATTATCATAATTCTACAGAGGAGGAAACAGACCTAGAGAGGCTGAATGATGTGACTATGGATGGGTTAAGTATCAGGGCTGAAATTGTAAGTGTTAAAATTACAGATTTTTTAAAAGTGTTGGTGATGGTACTTTCTAGGATAACATCCTTTCTCTGTGATTCACATAAAATTAATTTTCCTGCTGAATCACTTTGTGTGTCTCTCTTTTGAAGGCTGAATAATCAGTCTCCTATTCTTGACAGGTGGGCCCTGAGTACCCTATCCATTGATGAGGTTGGCCAAAAAAAAAAAAAATAAGACAGGAAGTGGAATTGTGGGTCTAAGGTGGGAAGGGCACAAGACAGTGTGTTGATTTCATTGGTTTCTCTTTTCTCTTGTAGGAGCAGCAGAGAGAAGAGATTCCACCTTCCAGAGTCCACCACTGTCTTCCTCCCTTCCCACTGGTCCCCAGCATTGTGTTTTTGTTATTGCTTCTATCTTTTTAAGTAATAGAATAACACTGTCAGACATTTAATGTTTCCTGATAGGCTGGTATGAGTGTAAAATCTGAATCTATGTTTAATTGTCCTGAAATATGAATTAAATTTTTTTTTTTAATCTCTTGGAAAGTGACCTTTATTTGCTAAATCTCACCACACTTCTCCATTTTGGTTCTTTATAGACAGCATAACATAGCAAAAACCAAACAACCATCACAAATTTTTCTGTTATTTTAAAGCCTTAAAATAAAGTGTCTTTCTGGGTTTGTTCTCTGACTTTTGAGGAGCTGATAGAACATTGTAGTTATACATACAACATGTTAAAACAATTCTTTCATAGAGTAACAATCAGTTGAAATAAATTTAAAAACATGAATTTGAGAACAAAATCACTGGTGGTGCCATTTATTTTTTATAAATGGCATCATCTTTAAATTCAGAGTTATATTGATAATTTCTATCCATCATTATTATGAGAAAATAAAGTGTTATGTCTTTAAGAAATTGGGTCCTTTAAAATTCAAGAAATATATCAAGCTTTTCTATCTATGCAGTGGACAGATCATCAGCCTTGGGGTCAGAAAGGTGTAAGTTAGAATCTTACATCAGAGACTTAATAGCTCTTGAGCCTGGATAAGTCATGTAACTTCTGACTGTCTCAGTTCCTCATCTGTAAAAATGGGGAGAATGATAGCATCTATTTCCCAGTGTTGTTGTGAGGATCTAAATTGTAGAGTTACAGTAGTCAAACAACTCACATAGTTTAAGCAGTTTTATAAAATAATCAACCAATAAACATTTATTTAGCCCTTATTATGGGTCAGGAATCGTGCTAAGTGCTCAGGATACAAAAGGAATCAAAAGATAGTCCTTCTCAGGGAAAGATTACTTCTCTGACATGTAACTCTGTCTTAATGTTCATTTTTTTGTTATTTGTCTCAATTTTGTCAACCTGCCTATAACTTGTAAAAATTATTTAAATCTCTCTTTTTAGCTACTTTTACTTAAATCCCATTGGGAATGCTTCTTTTTCTATCAAACTAATAGTAGGAGAACCCATTCAGGAGCCAGTGAAGTGTATCTCTCTATATCATCATCAGCAACAGCATCAGCATCTCTCATCTATTTTTCATTAACATATTTTTCTGTATCACTTTAACTTTAGAATATCCATCTCCATTCCCCTACTCAGTGAGCTAACCTTATAACAAAGGATTAAAGAAAAAGAATAAAAAAGGGGGGAAAAAAACAAGAAAAGAAAAAAAAAACCCTAACCAACATGCCCACCATGTATGCTGTATTTCACATCCATAGGCCTCCACCTCTGCAAAGAAGAGAGAGAAGTGTGCTTTCTCATCTCTGCTCTGTGGCCAAAAAAGTGAATTGATTTGCTTCATCTGATGTTTCTTTTAGGATGGCTACTCTAGTAAGCTTTCTGATTTTCCAGCAATTCTTATCAAATATGGGCTCCTTCACTATGGTGTTTGTGTCCTTGACTTTATCCAGCACTGGGTCATTGAATTGAGTTGTTTCTGATTTGTCCTTATCTAGTATGATCTTGGGCAAGTCACTAAACCTCTTTTAGCCTCAGTTTCCTTATAAGTGAAATAAGGGAGTGAGACTTGATGGTCTGTAAAGTTTCTACCAATTCTAAAATGATAATCCTATGATGTGATGTACGAACACACCAGAGGGTTGGATAAGTCTGCCTCAGGCTACTTGCCACTAGCAGTCATAGGACTCCCTGGCCTTTGTCCCTGACCTGAGTACCCTCTGCCAGGACAGGTTGGTTCAATCCTGTTTTACTCAGGACTGATGTTTCCAAGCACATTGACCCCACTCCACATTCTCTAGTAATGCTCTTCCTTTTCTTCTTTGGATCCAAATTAATATCTATCATTTTTTGCAGGGTAGCTGAAGTGTAGGGAGAGTCTTCTGGGCACATTGAAGGTCTGGGACCTCTTAGAAAGTAACACATTTCATCCCATCCCTCCTTTCTCAGTTTGATATAGTTGGGCCAGGGTAGAATCCTTGAAGGTGAATAATGACAGGGCAAGATTATTTCCAGTCCCTAGCCTATTAGTCAGCTTTTGTTTCTGCAGCAGACTGTTGAGGCTGGTCTTGGAGGGGCACTGGGAGAGCACTTTAAAGATTCAAGTTTTCCTTTGTTAATTCATGAGAATTTTACCCCGTTTGTCCCCCTCTCCCTCCACCGCCCCCATTCAGCTGTAATTGCTCTACAACTAGCACGTCATTCCCTTTATTTTAAAAATAAGTCTTAACAATATTCTTGCCAGGAAGACAAAAACAAATTGCTGGGGATTTTTTTTTTGTATCAAACTGCTATTCCCTCTTCCTTTTCACTCTTAGAACTTTTGAACTGGAAGGAACCTCAGAGATCCTTTAATTAACCCTCATTTTTCCCAGATGAAAAAAAAAAAAAACCAGAACACCAAAGCATTTCTGACTGACCCAAGGTTTCCCAGCTAGTTAGTAGTGGAGCTTGGGCTTATAAAAAGGTGTCTTGATTCTCAGCTGAGTGGTCTCCATCTATGATTTATAAAAAAAGTTTACTTGAGAATTAAATGTTAATTTCTTTATAATTCAGTCAGTTTTTGTTGTCTAAGTTCCTATACAGTATTTATTTTTGTTGTTGAGTCATTTCAGTCCTGTCTGACTCTTTTTGACCCCATTTGGGCTTTTCTTGGCAAAGATACTGGAGTGGTTTGTCATTTCTTCCTCCAATCCATTTTATAGATGAGGAAACTGAAACAAACAGGGTGAAGTGACTTGCCCAGGGTCACACAGCTAGTAAGCATCTGAGGCCAGATTTGAACTCATGAAGATGAGTCTTCCTGATCCAAGCCCAATGCTCTATCCACTAGACCACCTAATTAGCCCCTCCAGAGCCTGCTAATCTACTAACATTGCTTTCAAACCAACCTCTAGAGTCATTAATTGAGGAAGCAATTGCTGTGGAGGAGTCTTTCATCCCTACCAACACAACCATCATCTGTTGACCAACACCACCAATAAGGCAAGCAAGATACCTAGAAGAAAAGACAGAATATGGCATGGGCCAGGCCATTCAACCTCAGGAGACATAGCTCAGGATCCTGAGCTCAAGACTCTCAGAAAGAGCAACCACCCCCAGACCCAAGTCCCTCTTTCTAACTTGGCCCTTGAAGTCACCAGCCAGGCTTCCCTGATCTTGATGACAACCCTTGTGGAAGCCCTTGAAAATAAATTTCTTGGCTCTCACTCTCAAGTGGTTCAAGGTTAGAAATGGATATGGGAATGACATCAAAAAAGATACATTAGCATCACCTTGTTACTATGCTATGAGGACCACTGGCCCTTTCCATCTGCTCTGCAACTGTGCCCTCATCTACATGGCTTTCCTCTATTAGAACAGGAGTTTCCTGAGAGCTCGGGCTGTGTTGCTTTGCTATTTATACAACTTCAATGTCTAGTATAGTGATTGGGACATGTTGTTGTTCAGTCATTTCACTCATGTGTAACTCTTCCGGTCCCTACCTGGGGTTTTCCTTGGCAAAGATAATGGAGTGTTTTGCCATTTACTTCCCCAGCTCATTTTATAGATAAGAAAATGGAAGCAAACAGGGTTAAGTGACTTGCCTAGGGTGTCTGTGTTTACACAGCTAGTAAACATCTGAGACCAGATTTGAATTCATGAAGATGAATCTTCCTAAGTCGAGGCCACCTAGCTGCTCCAATTAATTATCACTAAGACTCACTTAATAAATATTTTTTCATTCAGCCATTCTCCTCAATTATAAGTCAGCATTATTTCTTACCTAACAGAGCTTCTGCTGCTTTGAGAGTTACTATGTCTTCCCTTTGGGTTCTGAGAAGATACATTTAGCTTTGTGTGCTGTGATGAAAGAATCTTACAACCCACAAGAATCTAGCTAACTATGTTGTAATAATGTCTCTGGTGAAATTACTAATGTCTTATTTAGCCACAACAGTGATGTGTTAAAGAAAACTGCTTGGTCAGTGCATTTTTTAAATTAAAAAACAACACAATATTGCCTCACAGAAGAGCATAAATGATTTGTTTTATTACAAATTTAGTGAAGCTCAGTTTGCACATTCCTATTATATGGCCAATAGTAGATTAAGTTCAAAATATTTGGTCAGAAAGTCCTAAAATGAGTTAATTATAGAGCATCTATGCTTATGGTAGGCATAAAAACAAATGAGTTACACACAGAGTAATGGACCAGGAACTTATTAGCAGACAAAGACACTTTGCATACCTTTCAAAGTGTATTTTAGAGGATCGATTTTTTAATTTGCTTGGAAAAAAATAAAATGATTAGCCAGAAAATAAAGCATCTACTCCACTCCAGGGAGTCAGCAGCACATTTAATTTCTGATTATTTTGATATAATTTTATTTGCTTGAAGACCAAGCATGTAAATAAAACAAACAGAAACGGGATTGCCAATAGCTCAGGGAGCCCCTCATGGGATCTGTTCATGTCAATTTTGTTGGGAAATAACCCGAAGTCCTTCTTTCTAGCTTGTCCCTTGACATCATCATCCAGAGTTCTCTGATACTGATGACAATCCCTGACTGCCTACCAGTGTCTGACTCTGTCCTGGGCATCAACCTCACAGTCACTTCAAAAATTGACTAGTCAGCTTTTGGAGCTGATCCTTTTAGATAAGAGAACATCCCATATAAATAAGTGTTTTCATTTTGCTATTTACTCCTGCTGCAAATGATTTCAGCTGCTCAATTAGCAAGTGTTAGTGCCAGTGAGCATTTATTAGGAGCTATGTACAGTATTATGGGGATATATACAGAAAAACATCATACATTTTGCCCTTAAGCAATCAGTGCATATCTGTGATAGACCTGCTATGTGTCCAGCACTATACTAGGTGCTAGGATAAAGGTACAAAGGAAGAATCAATCTCTTCTTGCATAACACTTAAATTCTTTTATTTGTCTTTGTGAGTGAACAATTTTTCCTTTGCTTGTAATGCAAAGGAGGTGCATGGAGATGCTGTCTTTGAATACAGACTCAATTACATTTTTTTCTATACAGTTTCTTTTATACAGAAAAGTAATAAAGGAAATGCTTGCTCAGTTATAATTGGCCACATTAATTACAGGGATGCATAGTAGCACAGAAAAACAATATCCTAGTTAAGAAACATCTGCTCTAAGAAGACATAGGTGCAAACAAAGCAGGACAGAGTGATGGGGTACAAACAATGAAAGCAGGACATAGTTGATGGAGGCAAGGCAAGTCAGTAAGCATTTATTAAATACCTACTGTATGCCAGGTAGTGTGCTAAAAATGCAGATAAAAAAAGGGCTAACACACACACACATGCACACACACACACACACACACACAGGTCAAAACATACCCAGACACAAACACGTTTCTTATTTTCATGGATCCCAGAGGCAATTAGCTATAGAAAGAAACATCTGTTCAAACACAATGCTCAGCACACTACATCAGTCCTGTGATTTATTAAAACCAAGATGGAATCACTTAAGTTAATTAAAATGTGTTTCATTCTTGACTTTTTGTCATTCTTTGCATAGTTAGTGCTGAAGTGACAAGAAAGGAAACTTCATAGAGAGGTATAGATCATAGATGTGCCAGTTGGGTAAGAGCTAATATTATTTACTGAGAAGGAGCAGTGAGATGCCTTGGCTGTCTATAAAAATAAGCAGTTAGGCTGTATACCAACTTAGAAACAGTCTATGCTATGCAGATTACAATGATGACCTGAATGCAAAAGGAGAGGACTGATTTTGACCAATTTTCTTAAACCTGGGAATAGATTCCCAAATCTCTTCCAGGGGGATAAAGAACAGTTGTAGAAATGTGTTGCAACCTTTGTATTGTAATTGAGCACCCTGAGAATAGGGAATGTGTGTATATGTGGTTATGTATATATGCGTGTGTATGCGTATATGGATATGTATGTATATGTGTATCTGTATGTGTTTTGGTTCTTTGTACCTCCTGTGGGAGACAAGTGCATACAAAATGCAAACAGAAAAAATACAAATTTAATAATTGGAAATATGTGCAAAATAGTTAAGCAAAGGTTAGATCAGGAAAGGCTTCATGCAGAAAGAAGATGGTGCTTGAACTGAGCCTCGAAGGTAGAGAGGGACTCTGTGAGGGAAGAGGAAGGTGCTGGATTGTGGGCTTATGGGATAGACATGTACAAAGACACAGAGATGGAGGATGGAGTTGTGTGTGTGAAGAACAGAGAGAAGAACAGTTTGACAGGAATGCAGAGTATGAGAGGGGAAGTAATGTCCATGAGTATAGGAGAAGTCAGGGCTAGTTTGTAAAGGGCTCTAATAGCTAAGCAAAGTATATTTGAGCCAAGAGTTAATTGGAAGCTACTAGAGTTGAGTAGAGGGGTCACATGGTGATATTTACTCTTAACAAAAATTACTTTTGTAACAGTGAGAAAGGAGGATGGACTGGGAAGGGGAGATAAGGCAAGGGGGCTAAGCAGGAGGCTGCCTCCTGCAATGATCAAAGACAGGGGAATATCTTAGTTCAGGCTATCATCACTTCTTACCTGGTCTATTAGAATAGATTCTTATTTGGGCTCCCTAATTACTATCCATTCTCTCTTGTATCCAATCCTCTCCAGAGCTACTGAATTAAGAGTACTATAACATTGCTCTGATCTTGTTACTACCCTGCTACCCTCCAGTGCTGCCCCTTGCTACTACCCTTCCAGGGACTCCTTGCCTCTAGGAAAAAGAAAAATCATCTCTAGTGGGTTCAATGATCATCTCTATGCAGATAATTCTCAGATCTATTTATCCAGTTTTAACTTCTGCTGACCTCTTGTCTTACACCTCCAGCTGCTTTTTGGACATCATGAACTTGATTTCCAGTAGACATCTCAAAATCAACATGGTCACATTATATTTACCCCCAAACCTTTCCTTCTTCCCACCTGCCCTATTTCTGTTGAGGGGATCTTCATCCTCCTACTGACAAAAGCTCATAATCTTGTGAGGTATTATCCTTGATTTCTCACTTGACTCACCCTTTATATCTCATCTTTTGCCACATCTTATTTTTTTTAACCTTCACAATATTTCTCATACACTTTTCCCTTTTCCCCACTAACATAGTTGCCATTCTGGCAAAGACTTTTATATCTTCATGCCTCGTGCCTTCATGCTTCATGCCTCGTGCCTTCATGCTTCATGCCTCTTCCAATAGCATGCTTCTGGCTCTCTCTGTCTCAAGTCTCTCCCCACTCCAGTCCATACTCCACTTGGCTGACAAAGTGATCTTCCTAAAACTCAGGACTGACCACATCACCTCCTTTTAGGGAAAGGCTTGCTGTATGTAGCAACCCTGTTATTTCAGGCTTGTATGAGGTGCTTGTAGGTCATTGAACAGCTAACAAAAGATGATTTACTTACCCAAATTATGACAAAGATATGCAAGAAGAGTTAGCTTCTATAAACTCCCTGTCTCTCATCCACCTGCCCTTGTAACCATATGGAAATGTATCTGTTGGACACAGTATGGTGATTTGAGTGGTCTTCAAACATCCATCAAGTTGGAGGGACCCCAACTCCAAAGGAGTGAGACTTTTTATGCTGTAGGCAACTAGAAGACTATATCAAGGGAGGCAAAGAGCTAATTAAGTCCTGGTGACAGCTTTGACACTTTTTAGGAAAAACTAATACTTTTTCTTGGGAAATGGATTGCGAATACTCTGGTTCTATTGGAACCCTCCTACCCAATAAACTCCAGTGGCTATTACTCCTGGATCAAATAAAAAAATCCTCTCTCTTTTAAAGACCTTTTAGAATCTAGCCTTTTCCTACCTTTCTAGTCTTCTTAGACTTTTCATATGTCACCCATTCCTAGAAGTCTTTCTTTCCTCATCTCTGCCTACTGGCTTCCCTAGTTTCCTTTAAGACTCAATCCACTAGTATAGGTACTTGATAAATATATGTTAATTAACTATTTCATTGATAATTCTGAAAACTAATACAACCACCAAATTTTTTTTTGCAATCATTTACAGATAGTTAATTTTAATAAATAAAATATCACACAAAAAAGACTCAGCACAAATTCCACCTTTTACAAGGCATCTTCCTTTCCCAGATTCTAACTCACACTCTCTAGTGTCTTCCTCTGAAATCACTCCCCATGTGAGCTCCTGGAGTCCAAAGATTGTTTTTGCCTTTCTTTGTACTCCAATAGCATAATATTAGCATAGTTCTTGGTACACACTTAAGTGATGTCTACATGTTTCCTTACTTGACAAACTGACTCCAGCCCACCTTTCCAGACATATTTTGTTACCCTCCCTAACACATGATGTGTTCCATTCAGAATGGCCTGTTTTTTCCTCCTTGTTATAGGAGTAATATCTTAATCATTTTCCCCCATGTAAATTTGTCTAGCTTTTCTTCAAAAAGCATTGAGATATTCCTTGAGACTTGGTTCCTCAGGAGATGAAAAGCTCCTACTTTTGAAAATACTTCCTTATCTCTTGAATAGAAAGCAGCTATCATGAACTTCAGGGGCACTTGGGGGCTTCACTGATGGATTGAAATGGGAGCTTCTCTTGGCTGAATTAACTCAAGGTGTCCTCAATTCTTCTCCTTGTTGCATAGCCTTCTCTTGCAGTGGGTACATAAATTGCCTTGTCTTAATGACCTATGATTGTCTCATTTTGTTCCAGTATCAAGCCTAATCTACTGGGGACTGGCTTGAGTCAGACAGATCCAGCCCAGAATTCCTATACATGACATTCTAGTTCCCATTGCTGTGCATTTGCACAAACTGCGCCCCATTTTTGGTATATATTTCCTCCTCACTTCTACCTTATGGAACTTTAGTGTCCTTCAAGGTTCAGCTCATGCTCCCTCCCATATGAAGCCTCTCCTATAATATGTTGTTACTGTTGAATTGCTGCTGTCATGTCTGAATCTTTGTGAACCATTTGGGGTTTTCTTGGCAAAGATACTGGAGTGGTTTGCCATTTCCTTCTCGAGCTCATTTTACAGATGAGGAAACTGAGTCAAACAGGGTTAAGTGACTTACTCACAGTCACACAGCTGGTAAGTGTCTGAGGTCAGATTTGAACTCAGGAATATGAGTCTTCCTCTCTCCAGGTCTAGTGCTCTATATGCTATGGCATCCAGCTGCCTGGTCCTACATAAATGCTAGCTATTATTATAAGGATATAAAAGAATAAACATAAAGACAGCCTATAGTTTATCCCAAGTCAGCAGTGAATTAACTCAAAACCTCCAGGGGTTGCCCTGTTCCAAAGTATTTTCTTAATGAAATGGCTACTTCTCATATGCTGTATTTGGAGAGCTGCCTGGTCATTAAAAGGATGAATTTGTTCATTGAATTGCTATTGTTCATTATGTGATGAGGTGGTAGGAATGGAAACTTACTTGGAATAGGAAAAAACTTGTATGGAAGAGTTACTATATAGGGTATCCACAGAAGCTTAAAACAGCACTAAGATTTTTGGGATGCTCTGTGTTTTATATGGTTATTTGTGTCACTACATTTGCACTAGACATGTTAAGTTCCCTCAGGGTTGTTTTAAACTTTATATCTTCCCTCAGTATTTAGCCTGGTGTTCTTTACAGAAGAGGCACTAGGTAAATATTTGGTTGAGTTTTGGGGGAACAAAAGGAGACCCCAGTTCAACCTGACAAAAGGTCATCTAGACTTTGCTCGAAGATATCTAATGAGGTCAACTAATAATGAGAATAATCACTAACATTTATACAACACTTGCTATGTGCCAAGGACTGTGCTAACTGCTTTACAACTAGCATTTCATGTGATCCTCACAACCCTGTAAGGTAGGTACTGTGATTGTCTCTAATTTACAAATGAGGAAATTGAGGCAAGCAAAGGTTAAGTGACTCAACCAGGATCACACAGCTAGTAAGTGTCTGAGGCTCCATTTGAATTTAGGCCTTCCAGACTCCAGATCTAGTGTTCTAACCATCGCAACACCTTGCTACACTACATCTTCTTGTTGTTCACTCATTTTTCAGTGGTCTGACTCTTTGTGACCCCATTTGGGGTTTTCTTGGCAAAGATACCAAAGTGGTTTCCCATTTGCTTCTCCAGTTCATTTGACAGATGAGGAAACCAAGGCCAACAAGGTGAAGTGACTTGCACAGGGTCACATAGCTGGTAAGTGTCTGAGGCCAGATTTAAACTCAGAAAGATGTGTTTTTCTAACTCTCTACCCACTGTACCACCCTGCTGCCTCTGGAAGCAGCCAGTTCCATTTGTGGCTAATTCTCCTGATTAGAAACATTTTTGAAATTTGTTTAGAGCCTAAACTTGCTTCTTTGTCCATTTTGCTTATTGTTCATAAATTATAGATTAAAAGTTAGAAGGGACTTTGGAGGCCATATACAATCATCTCTTCCACACTGCAATTTCAATATATTGCAGATCAGCATAAAAAAAAAATAAATGGGAGTTTTTTGAGAGTTTTACAGAAGTTGCAGATGACACAAAAAGAAGTTAGAAACTCAGAAGTGCATCAAATATGTGTATAAATTGTATGAAATCAATATATTTTATCTTTTAATGCCATAATAATTCAGACTTCTTCTCTAGTACGAAGGGAGGGTCAAAAAAATTTATGTGGTTTTTCCAGATTGTGGCCCCTAGCTGCTGCAATGTGAAAGGGATAAGGATAGTTCCAACCAATTTTATAGAGGAGGAAGCTGAGTCTCACAGTGCTATGTGATTTGCTTAATATTACATAGATAGTAAGTGATAGAGGTAAAATTTGAACCCAGATCTGCTTACTTGAAAGACAGTACTCTTTACACTTTCTCCTCATGCAAAGTTCTTTCTAGTTCTACCTCCTGAGTTATCCAAATACTTCCTAAAATGTGGTGCTCCTAAATTAAAATACTGTTTCATATGTGTTCTGACCAGGGCAGAAGGCTATGGAGTTATAGCCTTATAAATCCTGGACACTCTTAATGTAGACTAATTATTGAATTAGCTTTTTAGGTTGACATCACACTGGTGCCTCATACTGAAATTTCAGTCTCAATGAAACTCCAGATCTTTTTAGGTGAACTCCTCTTCTTATACTTGGACAATTGGTTGTTTGAACCAAAATGTAAGACTTGATATTTAGTCTTGTTACTATCCACCACCACCCATGTCCTTTGTTACTACTTGTTACCACTCTGCTTCTTAACTCATTTGGAAATTGCTAAGTTAAAGGCCCTTTGTGGACCTTCAGCTCTAGATTTTCTCATCTTATGAACAGCTTGTAGTCTAATTAATGCCTTACCTTGTATACACAACTTCCCCCCCTTCTTGACCTTAGCTTCTCCTTAGTTTCCATCCAACAAATCAGAAAACATTTAGTAATTACCTCCTATGTGCCCGATACTGTGTGAGCCCTTGTGCCATGATAACATGGCATGCAGATTGGTATATAAACATACATACATACACACACACACAGCCAATGTGGAAATTTGTTTTTGCTTGATTATTTAAAAAAAATATTTACTTTGTTCTGAACTTAAGAAATAAAATAAGCATTTCCATAACATAAGACAAGTGGGGGGAGATGATGGTACATGAAATTGCATATCTTTTATGTACACATTGCTCTTCCTTTTAAATATGTAACAAAGTTATGTAATGTTTTTCCACTTTTTTCCTTCCCTCGTGTGTGTGTGTGTATGTGTGTGTGTGTGTGTGTGTGTGTGTGTGTGTGTGTGTGTGTGTGTGTAGGTAGGTAGAAGGGAGAGACAGTGTATTTCCATTGGTTGAAAAAATTAATTAAAAAAGACATGGAGATACGGGATAAAATGTTGTGTCCTGGGAGCAATGAGTATATCAGTTTGGCTGAAACACTGTTCTGGAGATCAGTCTGGAAAGATATGTTGGAGCCATGTTGTGTTGGGCTTAAATACCAAGCAGGATTTTTTTTTTTTAATTCTTGAAGCAATAGTTACTGAAGCTTCTTTTGTCACCAACTTATTTCTCCTCCTTGAATCTTAATCTTCTTTCTCTTCCTAGATTCCTTCTCCTTTGCCTAGATTCACTCTCCTACTCTTCTTTATTTATAGTCACAGAGGATGAATTGCATACTCTCTAGAGAAAACATAGCCCTCCATCTTTGTCCCTATGGACCAAAAAAAAAAACCAAAACTGAGAGCACCTTCTCATCAGCTGATAAATTAATCAGTGAAAGGTCTGCAGGCACTATTTTTCAATAGGTTTCTCTTCACTATGGCTCACATTCCAAAGCAGCACATTTAGAGGGCAGATGTACTGTCATTTAAGAAATAAAACAGTCTTTGGAATAAGACATCATTCTTCCTACACACTAACCCTTTTATGGTTCTTCTTTTAAAAAGTGTTTATTTGTATCATTTTTTCACATAAGTTCTATTTTATTAAAGTCATTTAATAATTGAATTATTGAATGAATAAGCATTGAAAATGACAAATTAAAACTGTTTAAAATAAATGACACCGATATTACTCATTTGTTGTCATTACAAAAAAGTACTTTGGCAAATATAGCAAAGTATGAGTGGAACAGATTAGAAATATATATATATATGTATGTATGTGTGTGTATTCATACATGTGTATATCTAATATACGTCTATGTATTATATATGTATATAACCAATTGAAAGCAAAATCCAGTCAACTTTTAAAGTAGTCTATTGAATCACTGAGCTAACACAAAGTCCTCCATGGGTTATTTTTATCTTTTGAGCAATGTATATTCTGAATAAACATTTAATTGTAAAAATTAAGCTCTAATTTTTCCCCCTTCTTTTAGCCTCTGACTAATTAAGAAGGCAAGCAATATGATATCAGTTATACATGGGAAATCGGGCAAAACATTTTCCTATTAGGTATGTTGCAAAAAATAAGTAAGAATAAAGTAAAAAAAAATCTTCAATTTGCACTCAGAGTTCATCAGTTCTCTCTCTGGAGGTAGAATTTTTTAAATTATGAATCTTTTACAGAGGTTTGGATCATTGTATTAGTCTTTCAGGGTTGATCCTCATTACAATATTGCTGTTATTGTGTACAATGTTCTCCTGGTTTTGCTGTCTTCTCTTTGCTTCAGTTCCTATAACTCTTCTCAGGTTTTTTCTGAAACCATCCTTCTTATAACATCTTACACAATCATATCACAATCATATACCCCAATTTGTTCAGCCATACTTCAGTTGATGAGCACCTCCTCAATTTCCTATTCTTTGCCACCACAAAAAGAACTGCTATAAATATTTTTGTATATTTAGGTCCTTTTCTTTTTTGCTTTGATCTCTTTGGGATTCAGACCTGTTGCTGGTGTTGCTGGGTCAAAGCGTATGAACAGTTCTATAGCCCTTTGGGCCAAGTTCCAAACTGTTTTCTAGAATGGTTGAATCAGTTCACAATGCCACGAACAGTGCATTAGTGTCCCAATTTTTCTATATCCCCTCCGGCATTTGTCATCTTTCATTTCTGTCATGTTAGTAAATCTGATGTGTGTCAGGTGTACCTCAGAGTTGTTTGAATTTGCATTTCTCAAGTTATGAGTGATTTAGAACATTTTTCATATGACTTGGTAGCTTTGATTTCTTCTTCTATAAACTGCCTGTTTATATCCTTTGACCATTTGTCTATTGGGGAATAGCTCTTATTTATATAAATTGACCCCATTCCCTATATATTTGAGAAATAAGGACTTTATCAGAGAAACTTGCTTTAAAAATACCCACCCCTCAGTTATCTGCTTTCCTACTAATTTTGAGTGCATTGGCTTTGTTTGTGCAAAAACTATAATTTCATGTAATCAGATTTTTGCTTTTTACCTCCTTATGATCCTCTCTATCTCTTCCTTGACCATAGACTCCTCTCTTACCCATATATTTGCCAAGCAAAATTTTTCTTTCTCTCCTCTTTGCTTATTTTATCACCATTTACGTTTAAATCATATACCTGCTTTCACCTTATCTTTGTATACACTATGAGATACTGGTCCATGCCTGGTTTCTGCCAAACTGCTTTCCAGCTCCCCAGTGATTTTTCTTAAATAGTGAGTTCTCATCTCCAAAACTTGGATCTTTGGGTTTGTCAAACACTAGACTACTGTGGTCATTAACCACTGTGCATAGTATACCTAATCTATTCCACTGATCCACCACCACTCTATTTCTTAGCCCAAACCAGAGTGTTTTCATGATTGCCTCTCTGTAATATAGTTTGAAATCTCCTACTGCTAAGCTAGTCCCTTTGTAGAACATAATGTTTGCAGTCATCAAACCTCAATAAGAAATATTAGAGCTAAGCTACCAGCAGCAAAAGCAGGATACCTATACTGGGTTCAGTTGTCTATCCTTCCAATAATGACTATTTCCAAGTGAGGGAACACACTACATTCCTCCTGAGAAGGCTTGATGGAAAATGCTGTATTTTCCTCAGCACAGGAGTAGGATGAATGTTATTTTGGTGGTAGTTGATTGCCCAGAAATGGTGGCTTAAGAATTCCAAGGCCAACTTATGCATTATTTCCTGACCTAGTATAGACTTCACAACCTAACTCTTTGCTCCAATATATGTTTAGATCTTGGGGCCCTGAGGACAACATGTTATCAATTTGACCCAGTTATTTTTTTATACTCAATCTCCTCCCAATTCAGACCTTGCCTCTTTAGCCCAAGGTTATTATCATAGCACTGAAAGAATATTGGGTTTTGGAGTCAGGAGACCTGGGTGCCATTCCTGGTTCTGTCATCTGCTGCTTGCATGACCCTGGAAAAATCACTTCAGATCTCTGGGCCTCAGTTTCCTTATCTGTAAAATGAGTAGATTGAAATAGATGTTCTCTAGAACAGACTCTTTCCTACTCTAAATCTCTACTGTTATCTCCTTCTCCTTTGCTGTAATTTGTCTAACCTTTCACTTGTGTTGGCTATGCCCTAGAGTCCTTTAGCTTGTTGACTTGGTTCATCATATGGTAGGTACTTAATAAATGCTTGTTGGTGATTGATCTGTCTTTTCAATCACTCATTTTTTGTTTGCTTGCCTATTTTTATAGATGTGAAGCCATCATTATCTCAGGAACTGAAATGGCCAGACAAATCTGTACAGAAATATGTCACGAGGTAGAATCATGGGTGTCCCTGGGGAACAGGAAACCTCATCTCAGTATTATTTTAGTAGGAGACAACCCAGCAAGCCACACGTATGTAAGAAATAAGATAAAAGCGGCTACAGCTGTAGGTAAGTAAGCATTTCATGAGAGCATCTATAGTTATTAGGTATTTCACATGCATTCTTCACATACAGGACCTTCTTACTGATTTAATTATTAAAGGATCCTCTGCTATTTAAAATCACAGACAGTTTTTAATATATGACTTAGTACCTCATTGCTGGAAGAGAATATAAGAGAGAAGACAAGTCAGAAAAAATCAAGGTATTTTTCTTTTTCAGCATTAGTTTACTTAATAATTTTTTTTCAATTAAAAGGCATAGCCTAGTGTGCTTCTTTTGTGAGTAACACATTCTGCTGGATAGAGGTCTCTAGTTCTCTATCCAGAGACCTAGAACAGGACGGGTTATCTAGAACACTTCCTTAAATCATGAATATGATCTGCTGCATCACTAATAAGTGGTCATTTGAGTCTAGCTTGAATGTTTCTAATCAGAGAGAAACTCACTTTCCTCTAAGGCAAGGAAAAAGGAAAATGAATTCCAGAGACATAAATAAATTGAGTTTCTGGTAAGTTGGAAATAAAAGAGTTGGCAGAATTGGTTTCACTGGGATCCAAGAGCAATAAGGGACATGATTTCATAAGAAATTTGATTATCTTTCCTTAGCATGATCACAATGGCTATAAGGAAATAGACCATAATTAAGGTAATTGTAGTATACATGTCACCAACTATTTCAGAAGATGAAAAGAAGCGAGATTCTATAATGACCTTCAGGAGTCTCTGTATCAAGTCAAACCTATGCCTTGATATTTAATCATTTCAACAAAAATGCAGGCTCAGTTGATGACGGAAAATGGTAGAAAATATGATTTAGGGATAAAATGTAAAGCATGCCAGGCATGGTGGCCCATGTCTGTAATTTCTGCTACCAAGGAATCTCAGGTTAATGGATTACTTGAGCTTGGGAGTTCTGAGCTACAGCGTGCTAAGATGATTGGGAGTCCACAATATGTCTGGCACCAGTGTAGTAAGATGTTAGGAGCAGATGGCCACCACGCTACCTAGAAGGCATAAACCATCCCAGATCTGAAATGGTGTGAGTCAAAACCCACCTGCCAGGCAGTAGTAGGATTGGGACAGTAAGTGGTCATTGTTCTTTCAGCCTGGGTGAGAGAGAGGGACTCAGTTTCAAAGAAAGAAAAAAAAATAAAGGAGACAAAGGTCCATAGACCTTATGCCCATGTATAATTAATATTTCAAGAAGAAAATCAGAAGGATAAGAGAGTAAAAAGGGACCCTACAAACAGGAAATGAACTCATGGGAGTTATTTCAGAATCAATTGTCAGTCAATCACTCTAATTTACAACATGTATATCTTTTATATGCATGTTGTATATGTTGTCTTCCCTCATTAAGCTGTGAGTTCTTTGAGTTCAAGGACTCGGTTTTTGCTCTTCTTTAAATCCCTAACACTTAGCTCAATGCTTAGTAAAGTCTTGTTGACTGACACTGAGCTCTTGATCCTATTAGAATACAGGTAATAATTAATGCAAATTAGAGTAAAGAATAAAGGTGAGAAGTTGTTGAATGCATTCACAGCAGCTCTAACTTTATCTGTTTGTTCGTATTTTTAAAAATGGGAAATGAAAAAAGCAATGATATTAACTGATTATCAATCTTTATTTCTCAACACAGATTGAACTGTTGAAAAGCAAATACCACAATGAGGAGACCAAAAGAGCTTAGAAACCTTTTCTGACAGAAAACAATTGATTTCTTTGCCAAGTAGATAAGAATGATAGCCAAATGGGACACCTTTGCATCCTTTGTCTAGGTGGCACCTAGAATAAATGCTTATTTGTAAATCATTTTGGAAGGGGATGGCTGTTGGCTTCCCTGGCTTACTTCAAGCCTCAGATAAAATCCTGCCTTCTGCAAAAAAGCCTTTCTTGATTTCCCTTAAGGCTTTGATACTTATCCTCAGTCTCTATCTTCTTTGTATATAGTCTTTTTCATATTTTCTCCCTCATTAGACTATGAGCTTGTTGAGAGCAGGAACTGTTTTTGTTTTTCTTTGAATCCCCAGTGCTTGGAACATAGTAGTACTTAATAAATAATTGTTGACCTGACTTAGAAGAATATGAGCAGTAATCACAAATCATCAAAAAAGCAGGAGGGGGGATAAGTAGCCTGAAGAAAACTGGATTCAACTAAGTTCAAGACCATTTAGAGATGAAATTTGAAGGGAAACAAATAAGCATAAAATGATACAAATCTGTTATTGCTTCTAGAGTGATTTTTTAAATCATTGGTGACAGTGGATTCACCATATTTTGACTCTCTAAAATCTCATTCCCTAATGTATTATATGAAGAAATGAAAATAAATTTGACCAAATACATGAAGAGAAAATATACAAACAAGGCAATATAGCTTTAAAGACATTTACATAATTTTCAAGTTTCCTTAAACTGGTGAAGAGTCCAAAAGCATGTAAAAGGACAAGTTGATTTGTTTTTGGTTTTCAGTTGTTTTTTTTTTTTAGATATATGCCTACTTTCTTTCTAATTTTTTTTATATTCATTATTGTGTGTGAGATCAAAGAAAGAGGAAAAAGACCCATCGGTACAAAAAAATTTTATTGGTGGTATTTTAGTGGTGGCAAAGAATTGGAAACCGAGGGATGCTCACCAATTGGCAAATGACCAGACAAATTATGGTACGTGAATTGATGGAATATCACTGTGGGGTGAGAAATGTGGAAGGAGATCACTTCAGAGAAAGCTGGGAAGATTCGTATGAAATGATTCAGAATGAAACGAGCAGAATCGGAACAATTTATACAATAGTGACCATATTATAAAAACAAATAACTTAGAAGACTTAAGAACTCTGATTTGACCAGTCATGAGTCCAGAGGATTCCTAATGAAACATGGGACCCACCTCCTGATAGAGATGGGATGGACTCGGTGTAGATTGACAGGTACATTTTTGGACATGGCCAATGCAGGAATTTGTTTTGTTTGACTATAAATGTTTGTAACTGGATTTATTTTTCTTTCTTTCTCAATGGATGAGGAAGGAGAGAAGACAGATTTTCATTTGAATTAAAATTTAATTTAAAAAAGAATATAAAATCTTATGACAAAAATCATTATTTTGAGTTTATTAGATTTTTGCATAAGGGTCATAGAAGTTTTTTTTTCTTTCTTTTGGAAGTATAGATTTTCCCCTCAATATTTATGAAAATGGTTCATGCATGTGTCAATGACATTTTTTTTTTTTTGCTTTTTGGAGGAGGAATTGGGGTTAAGTGAGTTGTCCAAGGTCACACAGCTAGTTTTGTGTCAAGTGTTTGAGGCTGGATTCGAACTCAGGTCCTCCTGACTCCAGGGCTGGTGCTCTATTCACTGTGCTACCTAGCCACCACCACCCCCACCCCCCAATGACATTTTCTATTGTAAAATGAGAGTCAGAATGTTGTAATGGGTAGAGCTGGCCTCAAAGTAGTTAGAAAGCCACCTCTGCCATGCACTATGTGACACTGGGCAAGTCAATTAACCTCCTAGAGGCCCCAGGATATACTAAGAATATAAGTTAAAGGAAGAATGCTGACATACATTGGTAGAGAGAATTCCTTAATGGAAGATATTTTTTAGCAAAGAAAACATATTATGTGATTAAAAAAATGAGAGCAGCTACCAGAATGTCACAGATTTGGTCTCTATAGTAGATCATACAATTAAATGAGATCCCGATAATATAACATTCTGGTGGTTTCTATTATTGTTTTCTGTTAATTATTTTATTTATTTCGTTTAATGTTTTTTATTTGTCTATTTCTCCACCAGGCTAAAAGTGTACCAGCCACTCAGAGGACCATTCTTACTATTGATCATCATGAGAACTTTGGCCTTTTCTGTTTCTGATTTGGGCTGGTTCAACTCTTGTTAAGCAGCCAGATGCTCCCCTTCCTTGAGAGAACTTAATATTGATGCTGGACTTAGTCCAGCCACCCAATTGTCCTAGCCCCCTGCATCTCAGCACCCCTCAATGCAAGCCATCTGCCACTCTCAACCTCAAGGCTGTTAGGTGATGCAGTGGGTACAGAGCTGTGCCTGGAGTTAGGAAGACCTGAGTTCAAATCCAGCCTCAGACATACCCAGAAGGGAGCACTGAAATTGACCCATTGTCTCAGGAACATCTAATAGATCCCCAAGTGGTTATAATCTGACTCCTATGCTTTCTTCTAGGCATTGGTAGTGAGGTCATTCTAAAACCAAAAGATGTTTCTCAGGAAGAGCTTTTGGACATAACTGAGCAACTGAACATGGACCCCAGAGTCAGTGGCATACTAGTTCAGCTGCCTTTGCCAGGTAATGTAATTTTAAGGTACACCTTGGGTGTCATCTAAGAAAAAAAATTGCATGTCTTAACAGTTGTCTTCAGAGTATTGCATTTCATTTTTAAAATATTGGAAAAGAGACTAGTGTAATGATGTGTGTATTCTAACATGAAAATTCTTAAGGTTTCTGAAATTGCTTTATTCTGTAGTTTTATTTTCAATGGAGTAGATTAAAATGCCACAAATTAGGAAGACAAATGGCAATATGAGTGAAAATACAACATTGCATAGCTTGGGGAGATTTTCTCATGTTAGTTTTGGTCATTGGATACCTAGCTTGTTGGGTTGCTTCAGCAAGCATTTTCTAAGTGTTCATTGTAAGGAGAAAAGATGTGTGTGTGTGTGTGTGTGTGTGTGTGTGTATTTAATAGTCATGAAAATATATGTAATCCTATCCCACAATTTGACCAATCTAATATAAGCAGCTGGGTGGTGCAGTGGATAGATCCTTCAATCTGGAGTTGGGAAGATATGAATTCAGATCCATCCTCAGACACCTAACCAATGGGCAAGTCACTTAACCACCGTCTGACAAAGATTTCCCATCTGTAAAATGGTTATGATAATAATAGTTCCTACCTTGTAGGGTTACTATGAAGATAAGATGTGATTATATTTGTAAGCCTTGTAAACTATTATATTCTCACACTTATAGCTTATATGTATATACATATATACACATATATGTATCTATACATACACAGAGAGCTTTGCAAACCCTAAAGTTCTATATAAATATTAATTATTATTCTTATAACATTGCTAATGTATAATTTAACTATACTAATGCTAAAGCTTTCACTTGTTTCCACCAAGAATACAAGTTAATATTTCCCTTTTTCTCCAAACTATCTGCAAAACATGGTAGTAGCTATAATTATTTGTAAAAATGTTAGAAATGATGCTAGTCAATTATAGTCATGGAATATTGGCCCTGGAAATGACTTTAGATATCATGAAGTTCAGTGGGCATCTAGGTGGCACAGTGAATAGTGTTGGGTCTTGTGTCAGAAAGGCTCGAGTTCAAATCAGACCTCAGACACCCATTAGTTGTATGACCCTGGGCAAGTCACTTAACCCTGTTTACCTCAGTTTCCTCATCTATAAAATGAGCTGGAGAAGGAAATGGCAAATCAGTGTCTTTCCCAAAAAAACCTCAAAAGGCGTCATAAAGAGTTGGATATGTTTCAAATTACTGAACAACAAATCATTGAATCCAATCTTTTCATTTTGCAGAAGAAGAAACTGAAGTCTAGAATGACTGTCATGACTAATTAGTCATAGAATTTGTCATAAGAGTTTTAAATTTATTTTCTCTTGCCTCTAGTACAGCCATTTTGTTTTGAAAGAAAATCATGTAACTGGCTGAAGCTTTTCTCTTAGTGTAAAATTTTGCTGAGTCCTCTATAAATTTAACCCAGGCAATTAACTGGTTAGGGGTAAAGAGAATTTCTGGTTCAGCTTTATGATTAGCATTTCTTGGACTAGTTGTAAATTACAGAGTAGATCCCTCTAGTGTCGGTTGATCAAATTACAAATTGACAATGCAAATATTCCCCTTCTTTTGTCTTCAGTATGTAAACCTGCTTCAAAGCAAATTCAAAACAAAACAAACAGACCACACCAAACCATACCCCACTTTTGTTGTTGGGAAGAGTTGTTGTTTTACTGCTGAGACGCTTCCTTTTACAAATGCAGACTATATCTTCCATGTTCCATTAGTTTCTATGGTTGAAAAATCAATTAAAACAAAACTAATTACCACCACAGTAAGGTTGTGGACAACCCTGCTCCCTGCACTTAGGTAAGCTAGTCCTTGGAGAAAAGACACACAATCTGTCGGGGGTGGGGGGAGGGGGAGGGGATCATAAAATAACCAGACTGATTGATTGGTTACCAAACATTCCTAAACTTAAACTCTTCTGTATAGTAGAAATCATGTGGGATTTGGAATAAGAGGTCCCGAGTTCAAATCCCAATCTTACTACTTGTATGACCTTGAGCAATTCACTTCACTTGTCTGGGGCTTAGTTTTCTCATTTGTAAAAATGAAAAATTGTCCCAGATGACCTCTGAAGTCTCCTCTAGCTCTAAAGCAGTAAGACTATGACCACCTGAGTAAGAGTCTCATTTCCCTTTTTTATAAAGTTATCTCCAGATAACTATATTCTTTTTTGTTCTATATTCTTATTCCAAGGATGTGTATAGAATTTCTCTTTGAAATTTAGCCTTCTCTCCCTTTTGGAATTTCTGATAGCTAAGTGACTCAGTGGATAGAGAGCTGGGCCTGGAATCAGTAAGATTTGTATAAGAATTTGAACAAGAAATTCAAATTCTGCTTCAGACATTTACTGGTTGTGTGACACCGGGCAAGTCACTTAAGCTGTTTGCCTCAGTTTCCTCACCTATAAACTCGGAATAATAATAGCACCAACCTTGAGAGGTTGTTGTGAGGATGAGATAATAATAAGTAATGTGTTTAGAACAGTACTTGGCACATAGTAGGTGATTTAAAATGCTTCTTTTCTTCCTGGGTTCACTCCTGAAGTCTTCCTGCCTTGGGAGGAGAAGATAGAATATGTGCTCTGCTGGCTTAGCCTTTAGGAACCCAGGGTCACTCCCATCTCATGACAAGGCCACATCATACTTTGAAAGTCCTTAAATTATATTATTAACACTAAAAATGACCCTACTCTTTGGTTCAGAAACATCACTTGCTAGGCAAAGAGATCAATGAAAAATGAAAATTTAAAGACTCTATATATACCAAAAAAATTTTATAAAAAATATTAATGGTAGAAAATAACTGGAAATGAAGTAGATGCCTATCATTTGGGGAATAGTTAAACAAATTGTTTTACATGAATGTAATGAAATATTACTGTTAGTAAATGATTAACATGATGAGTAGAGAAGAATGGAAATTTGTATCTGAATTGATGCACAGTGAAATAAGAAGAAGCAGGAAAACAATGTATACAATGATTGCAACAATGTAAATGAAATGAACTGTGACAACAAAAACAATCAACACTGAATGCTATAAAATTATAGTGACCAAACTTGGTCCCAAAGAAGAGACATACAAAGGCACCCTACCCATTTCTTTGCAGACACATTAGGTCTGAGGTTGTGGAACATTGAATTTTATAGCAAAAAAGGGGCAAAATAGTTCAGCAAAACTAAGACTTTGAAAATTCTCTGTTATAAGGGATGTATTTCTGGAAGTGAGAAAGGGCAGAAGTATACTGGGAAATGGAAAAATGGTAAAAAAAAAAAAAAGATATCAATTGAAATTTATTTAGAATAAATTATGTTGGTCACAAATTTCTAAATATTGTACTAGATTTTCTTTCATTAAACAAAATACATTTATTCTTTTAGAAAATGTTCGAATAAAGGTCCTGTTTCAGGTGATTTTTATCAGGATAAAACCATTAGATGGCAATGTTGTTCCATTTGTTAAGAGTATTAACTAGGCTTTGTATCTGATCTCTGGTGGAAGTCTCTGGCTCACTCTCTCAACTCTCTGACTACATACAACACCCTTCAGGTTTCCAGGGTGCCCTGAGCAGATTAGGGTAACCTTCTCTGCTGCCATTAGCTGGAACTCTCACTACTGCTTCCCCCCCTACCCATTCTCAGGGGACCACTGTCACTGAATTCCATTTAACCACTAAAAGTAGATTTTTTTTTTCAACCAAAAGGTTATTTACATCAGAGATACAGCAAGAACAAATGTACAAATACTTTTCCTAACCCCTCTGGGGCATCCCCTCCCTTGCATCACCTCATTCTATGGCTCAAAACTTAGCTCTGTTCTACGTAGCATTGGTCCTACCACTTCACGTCCAGATATGACATGACTGCTAAATAAATCATTCTACTGGACTACAGTCCTAAAAGTCATTTCTGAAAATCATAGCTTGCTCCCTGGGGCCTCAAGGCTGAGACACTCAACCTCTACTTTGATTCCTGGATTCCTAAGGTTTACTCAACCATCCTTTCAAAGCTTCGAAGGCTGGAGACTCCACTCCCATCACTAGACTCCCTGCATGAGTCACTGAGATCCCCTCAAAAGCAAATGAAGCAAAGAGAACATTAAGCAAAGCTAACAGGCTTTAGAATGTCAAGAAACACATCACATGCCTAGCTGATCAGAACCAATGACCTAATGTCCACTTGTGATCCAACCTCTCCAAGGTACTTTCCTTACACTATTCTCCCAGAAGCAACTTTTTAGCTTCTTCCTCATAGAGAGATGCCATTTGATGTTGTCTGGGTATGTGAGAGATGCCCATGACAGATAGCATAATTTTGAAACTGACCTTTGAAATGACCTCATCAAAGAAATTCATCAAACAACTGTAAAGCAATCTGAGTTTTCTAGTCTTGTACAAGGCATCAAGGCACACTCCTTGCTACTGAAATGCTTGCATTTCAGTTGTGGGGATAAATCATATGCTCAAAGTATGATCCAGAGGAGTACATGGGCAGTCCCTAATTTATGAACAGGTTGTGAAGTTATTAAATACAAAAACAAATTGTCAAGAAACTTGTGGTTTGAATTTAGAAACTAACAAAACTAATCTTAATATCATAATGAAATTTGCATTTAAAGGATTTATTGTTTTAAAGGAAGATCATTGATTTTCCCATGATATAGTCCCTTATGAGAGCAGACTGTTTTCAAAGCTAATTAAATCAGGCTAAGGAATTCATGGGGGCAGCTAGGTGGCTCACTGGGCTTGGATTCAGGAAGACCTGAGTTCAAATTTGATCTCAGACACTCTCTAGTTGTGTGGGCCTGAGCAAGTCACTTACACCTATTTGCCTCAGTTTTTTCACCTGTAAAATGGGCTGGAGAAGAAAAAGGCTAATCGCTCCAGTATCTTTGCCAAGAAAACCCCAAATGGGGTCACAAAGAGTTGAATGTGACTGAAATAATTGAATAACAGCAACAAAAAGAATTTAAGTACCTGATAACAATGATAGATAGTATGTGTGTAGGGCTTTAAGCTGTGTAAAGAACTTCCAAAGACCATTTCATTTTATCTTCATAACAAGTGGGGAGGTGGGTACTTTCGTTGTCCTCACTTTACAGAAACTGAGGCAAACAGGGTTAAGTGACCTGCCCACAGCCATACAGCTAGTAAGGGTCTGAGGTCAGATTTGAACTCAGGTCTTCTTGACTCCAGGTCCAATACTCCATCCTCTGGGTCATCTAGTTGCCTAAAAACCTACTAAATGAAATTAATTTGTGTGAAGAAGTGCAAAATGTTGAATTTATAAATGCATGGTTTCTCTTCCATAAACACTACTTATTAAAAATAGAATTTAAGCTACTAATTTTTATATAGTACTAAAATCTTAGTAGTCTAAAACTAATAAATTTGATTTGCCCATGGGGGAAATTACAAGCTTTACTAAGTGCATTATAATAAATGTATTCTATTTGACTAAAAGAAAAAAGCCTGTAGAAAAAAAAATTAAGTTTAGACTCAAGCTGTGGTCTCTTGAAAAACAAAATGATTTGTTCAAATTTATGGTTTCATCAGTATATTTCCCAGATAAGGAAACTCTTCACCAGCGCAGGTTAGCACCTTGTCTTCAACTTGCAGTTTTAGAGAATTGCCTGAGGCACAGAGAGGTTAAGGAGCTTTTCCAGGTTAACACAGCCAATACGTGTCTAAAGCAGGATTTGATTGATTAATATAGAATATATAATTAGCAAAGGAATTTTAATATAACTGCTATGACTTCATTTTGTTGTTAATAGGTTAAGAATTAGGCTTAATTAATGTAGAGTAATAAGATCATGTAATATGATGGTCTATATTTGTGCACTTGTTACTCATTTTAGACAATGATACCTGAAGTAGCCCATGTGTGATCACTCGTGTTCTTTCATGACAGATTACATTGGTCTCCTTCCATAATTAATTATTTTAGTAACAAGTAAATATATTTGGTTTTACATTATGCTAATGATTTATTAATATAAATTCCTCAAGCATTTTAATGACTTGAGTGGACACTTAAAATAATGCAAAAAAAAAATCCTTAATATCTGTCAGTCTTTCTCCCCTTGGGCTCTCAGAGCACCTTACCAAATGCCTGTTAATTGAAATTCATGATAATCCTCCAAAGTAGAAAATGCTTTTATCATAACCATTATGAGTAAAGTTGAGGTCCAGATCAATTATTTTGTTTCTTTCAGTGCAGATAAATACTGTATCATTGGCCAAGACTTCTTTTTGGTCTAATTGGCCCCTCCTGGCATTGGACTTTCATGGCATCATTGAATTTTGAGCTTAGAGATCATTTAATTCCAACTTTTATTTGTCCAGATAATGAAACTGACCTCCAAAAAGATGAAGAGACCCGTCCTTAATATTGTATATACTAGGTGGGTTATGATTAAAGAATATTTCATCATTACTGTTTGTGATATCAAGAGAGTAACAAAAAAATGAAATGATTCATAAAATCCCAGGATCCTAAATGAGTGAACTTGACATGATTCTTTACAATTTGATTCCCAGGATTCCTAAATGAATGAGCCGATTTTGAATATCTTTCAGACCACATAGACGAACGGACAGTTTGTAATGGAATTGCACCTGGAAAAGATGTCGATGGGTTTCATATTGTCAATGTTGGACGTCTATGTCTGGATCAGCATTCTATGATACCAGCCACTGCCTGTGCTGTTTGGGAAATAATAAAAAGAACAGGTAGGTAAAAAAAAAAATCTGAGGAGGGTGGGTACAAAATACTAAGCTGTTCATTAATTTATTACTTCTTACACATTTCATTCACATAGTAAATAGTCAACAGATATTGACTGAGTGAATGGGTAAGTCTTACTAACATGTGATTGACAGATGTTTTGCTGCTGGACTTCAGACTTATTAAGATTATAATTCTGAGAAATGGTGGGAATGGGAAAGTACAGAGAGTGCTGATATGAAGGATATTTAAAATACTTTCATGGATTGATAACCTTATCAATATGGATCCTTCCATACAAACCTTCTCATCTTGTGTGACTCTTGTCTGTGCTCCACTGTTGTACTGTATCCTATCATGTGTTAGAGACCTTTTTCTAAATCTATTGACATTTTGTGAATATAGGTAGAGTTCATGGACTATAAAAGCTTTCCTGGTTCCTTCTCAGACTTCAGTCAGCTAAGGCAGGGATCTGAACCTGGGGTCCATAAACTTGCTTGTTTCTTTCAAAAATATTTCCATAACAATTTCAGTATACTTTTATAATCACAAATATTTTATTTCATGCATTTAAAAACATTATTTGGAGGAGTCCATAGATTTCTCCAGACTTTCACAGGGCTCAAGGAACACAAATAAGGTTATGAGCCCCGAATTAATTCTTCCATACACATGCCCATTAGTCTTATGAAGATTTTGTAGAGATAGGAAAGTAGGCATATGGATTGGCAATGATTGACATTTTGTTTATTGCCTTTTTCAGTGATTTTTTTTTCAGGTGTTTGGTATCTTCTCCTCTTTCCAATATCAATAGACTAGGTCTCTCAACACCCTCAAAATTGTGTTTCCTCCATTGACCAGAATTCTCTGTATATGCTTTCTTTTTAGCCCAAATGTTCTTTTTTCTTATTTTAGTGCCATTTCTACTTCCTCTTGTAGGCACTTTTAGAGTGTAAATGCAATAATTCAAATGTCATTGGTAGAGGAATAGTGTGTTAGAGAAATCTTGATGGATCTTCTCCATATTCCATCTTTGTCCTCATTCCAGTAACATCCTTCAGTGCCTTCGGACTGATCCGAGTTAATTGGTTTTTGCCAAAGTTTCTGTAAACTCATGATATAATACTACTCATAATCTTCTGCCACCCCCTTCCAGTATATCTTACTCAAAATTTTATATACTAAAACAGTATTGTTCTTGGCTATCGTGGCTTTTCATTTCTTGAAAAATCAAGTGTTTGCTGACTGAGGCAATTTCTAGGTTCTTTTGATCTCATTTATTTCCTTATGAATAATGATTTCCAATTTTCTAGCATCCATAAATAATGTTTAAACAGGTCGAGTAGGAGCTGTTTTAATTGAATGACACATCATTGCTTTTGTAGTCTTCTGATCCGAGATTGTTTTCATCTTTTCTCGATAAGTTGATGGTCTGACTGTACATAGATAGCAAATATGTAAATGACTCTTACATCAATAATGGGTCATTTTTTCATTAATGAACTTCATTTTTATCATATTATTTAGCTATTTACTATGTCCATGTCTGAATTTCTTTTTGAGACCATTTATGTTATGTGGACTATGACTCTTTGGCTATCTATCTATCATCTATCTATCTACCTCTCTCTCTCTCTCTCTCTCTCTCTCTTTCTCTCTTTCTCTATCTATCTACCATATCTATCTGTCTGTATCTATCATCTATCTATCATTGATCTATCTTTCTATCATCTATTTATCTATGTGTCTTTCTATTTATCTATTTTCTGTCTATTACGTATTTATCTATATATACCTTGAGTTACATTTTCCAAGTTGTTTTCATCATACTCCCCCATGCTTACCTTTGCTCTGAAGTTATCAGCTAGTAAATTATATGTCAATTTAATTTGTAGAATCTTATTCAGTTCTTAGAGAATTTATCTTCCTCATCTTATGCAACAGATTTTGGTACATAAGCTGCAGTTATCTTCTCAGTGGTCTTTTTTTCAAATGTCCATCATGATGACTATAAAATATAACTCAGAATAATAGAAGATACATGGAAAGAAAGACATAAAGAAGGCATGGAGGCTGTTGGCCTGATGGCCTGTTACTCTGGAGAGAAATCCTGGATTTGAATCCTTGTTTTTATAATCTAGTTTCTCTAGTCTTAGGAACTTAACATCTATGAATATCTGTCTTCTCATTTCTCAAAGGAGGAGACTGGGCTAAAGAAATTCTAGAGCTCTCTTCCAGCTCTAAATTCTATGATCTCATACAGTAATAACTAGGATTTATATAGTGCTTTAAAGTTTACAAAGCACTTTACAAGTATTATCTCATTTAAGCCTCACTACAAGTTGGGGAGGTAGAGGTTATTATTAATTTTATTTCATAGGTGAGGAAACTGAAGAATAGAAAGTTTAAATGACTTGCCCAGGGTCACACAGTTAGTGTAAGGCTGTATGTGAACTCAGGACTTTCTGACTCAAAGTCCAATTCTCTTATCTATGGAACCATCAAGCTGCTGATTGTATCATTGAAAGAGTGAGGTTATTCACACAAATTTTCCAGATAACTAAAGTCATTAAAAACTGTTAGCTACTCCCCCCCACCAAGTGTGTTCCATATGTCCTTGCCTGCTTAGAACCCAAATCCTTTACATAGGTTATGATAACTCAAGATTATAATTATGAATATCAATGGATGCTCTTTGCCTTCATTCCATAATTGACTGTGGTATGTCAGACAGTTTGTTTGCCTCTGGCCTAAGTGACCCCAGAGTGCTTTGGAAATTTTCTTGATGTTTTTCTCTCTTTTGTCATTTCTCAGTGTTCCAGCTTCTGATGGTATCTAGCCTCTTAATTTGCTATTCTATAACATAAGAATAACCAAAAGTTTTCTAGGGAAAAGTCAAAAGTTCTTAGAATTTTTGAGTTGGAAAAGATTTTAGAAATGATGTTGCCCAACCTTCATATTTTAGACTTGAGTAAAGTGAGCTCAGAAAGGTTAGGTCACACAGATAATCCAGACAGTTAAAAGCACTGAGCTTAAATGCTTGGGCTTTGTGTCAGATATTCCCCTAAGTACTTTGGTTTCTCCCTTGTTCATGGAGATTTGGGTCCAATATGAATGAGATTACTGGAAGCATGATAGTAAGGTCTTATTCTAGCTTGTGCAGCACAATTTATTTATAAACCACTAGAGTATAATTCTCCAGGTAAATCACAATGATTAAAAATAACCTGCATGAAGCAAAATGAGAAATCCTGAGATGGGCTACCCAGTAGCATTAAAAACAAATAGAATAAACATTACATTATCAGTGTGTCAGAGAAGACTTATTTATGTCTTTAGATCATAGAGTAATAATTTAATTCTTGTTTGAGGGGACTATTTCAGTTGGACTTTTACATGTTTAAATTGCTTCTCCTTACTCTTTCTACATTCAAATCAACTCTGTATTTAAGGAATTGAAACATTTGGGAAAAATGTGGTTGTGGTTGGAAGATCCAAGAATGTAGGGATGCCCATTACAATGCTTTTACACACCGATGGAGAACATGAAAGACCTGGAGGTAAGTCCCCAGATATTCTATTCAACCAATCTTACTATTTCTCAAAATAGCCACACATATATAAATATGTGATATAAAAATATGATATATTTTGATATAAAAAAAAATATAAAAAAAAATACAAAAATATAAAAATATTGATATAAAAAATATATAAAAATATATATATATATTGATATAAAAAAAAAATACAAAACTGCATTCTTGTTTTCTCAAATGATCTTAATGATTTACTTTATTTCTTTTTTTGGTGAGATTGTAGATTCATTCAAATGTAGGATGAATAAGATGTATTCATAGAATGCTTTACAATTGTAAATTCCAGCTAGGGGGTGCCATAGTGCATAGAGTACTGGGCTTGGAGTGAGGAAGACTCATTTTCCTGAGTGCCAATCTGGCCTCAGGCACTTACTACCTTTGTGATTCTGGGCAAGTCATTTAACCCTGCTTGCCTCAGTTTCCTCATCTGTAAAATGAGCTGGAGAAGGAAATGTCAAACCACTCTAGTATCTTTGCCAACAAAATCTCAAATGAGATCATAGTCAGACACAATTGATATGACTGAACAACAGCAACACAGTTAAAAATCACTTTATATGTCTTATTGACCCTCATAACCTTATCACATTGGTAGAACAGTTACTACCCATTTTACAGATGTGAAAATTGAGGTTTAAGGAAGTAAACTGACATCCTTGTGTCATATAGCTGGTAGCAAAGCCAGACCTTGACCTCAGATCTGCTTCTAAGTCTGTGTGTTGTCTCTCTCTATTAAAATCTAATCTTCTTCAGGAAAAGGATTGTCTCAGTTTTGCATTTCTATTTCCAGCACCTAGGTTAGTGTCTGACTCATAGTAGACCCCTAAGAATACTTTGTCATTTATGCAAAATAAATAGAAGTTATTTCAATGTGAATGGGGAGAATGCTAACATTTGGGGAGTAGGAGAGTCAGGAAAGGCCTCATGGAGGAGATGGTGTCTGAGCAGAGCTTCAAAGGTGAGAGAGAGGTCATTTTAGACAGGGGCATTCGTTGTCTATGTACAAAGGCAGAAGATAGAATGACTGTCTTGTGATGATAGAAATATGGCTGATGTTTCTTCCATTTTTCTAGTGCAGCTTTTATTAGTCATAGCTTAGTGTAATGGTAATTGATTTAAATTTGAAGACCCCTTTTTTTGTCATGTCAAGTCAGCAGGTACTTAGCCCTTAGTAACTATTCAAACTTTTGTGGCTAAGAGGCAGAGGATATGAACTCTGTCTCCTGTTGCTGACATAACAGAAAGAGGTTGGCTAAGACAGGAAGCCAGTGTGTGTGTGTGTGTGTGTGTGTGTGTGTGTGTGTATAAGAAGAACCCGAGAGAGAGAGGCAGTCAGAATCAAGAATTTTCCTCCTGGCAGCTCCTGGTGGAGGAAGCAGAATTTTCACAGTATTTGGAAGCTGGGCTGCCACTTGCTGGACTGAGAACTGAGTTGGAGTTGTCTATGAGACCAGAATCTGGTGAAGGCTGAAGTTGCTGCAGAGAAGACCACCTGGAAGGTTGAGATTTCTTCTGGGTCCTAGGGCCAGGTGAACTGCTAGAGGACTGAAGAAGCATGACTGGAATAAGACTTTGTTTGTTTGTGTCCTGGTTGATTCTTGAGTTCCCAGCAACAGAAGTGGTGAATGTTTTGAGATGTGCTGGACCATGTGAACTTCAGTGTGTAACAAGAACTGCCCAGGGGACTGTACAAGAACCTGGAAGCTGTCCGCCTCTGAATCCAGGTGACTGGTGGATTCAGGTAGGAGCTGAGACCATGGAAGAGGATCCAGGGAATCTGAGAGACCACCCCAAGTAAAGATGAAGAAAAGGCCTCTCCTTGGATATTGAATGTGTGATGAAATTGAAGTTTACTAGACACCAAAGGGTGAAGGGTTTGTGTAATTTTCTAATGACTGTATTAAGTTATTAATGATACTTACTAATTGTGAATTTGGATAAATGATTGATTAAGTTAACCTATGATTGTCCCATGAGTGGAAGAATGACTTGTATTGTGAAATGATTGAATGATTAAGTAAGGAGGGTTTCCCCCTTATGGAAACCAGATGATTATTCTTTTGTTCTATGTTCTAAATACTGTGACCACTTTGGTGAAAACTATGTGGCCATTCTAATGTTAAGCTGTTGTGAACACTATATTGTGGTATGTTGTGAAAGTTTGCCTTGATTTGTTATGGAATAAATGGAGTGTTCACTATACTGTGTAATCAGAACCTTAAAAGCTGTCCATAGCAGCATTCTTTTGGGAAGCTGCTCATGCATGGCATTACACTTAGTGATAAAGAAGTTGTACCACAGAGAAGTTAAATGATTTGCCCAGTCTCACACAGATTAGACAATTGAGCTGGATTCAAGTCTAGGTCTACAAATTCCAAATCTAGTCTTGTTTTCTGTGTTTGGGCTTTGGACTTTGAGTCTTACCCCTAAATATACAAAAACATCTACATACATATGCATATGTGTGTGAGTACTTAGATTATAAATGTGTATGTGTGTATATATTATTTATAAATACCTATATATGTACATATATGAATACTTGTATGTATGCATGTGCATATCATGCATACATACCTACATACACATGAGCACTCACATGCATATACCCAAACACATGTATACATATGTGTATTAGGTGTGTGCACATATATGTCACATGAATTATACACATCACACATATGTGCACATGTATATAGATGCATATGTATGTATGAATACTTACAGGAATATCTGCATATAAATTATGCATAATAAACACATGCATATGTACACACGTGTTTATGCGTGTGTGTGTGTGTGTTTGTCAACAATAATTGAAAACCTACTTTAAGTTACAAAGAAAGGAGCCTGTCAGGAAAGTCACTGGAAAAATGAGGGTTTTTTGTAGGATGCATTCAGAAGATTTGTCTCCAAGATTTTATTCCTGATTTCACTGCCTAACTCTAGTGTACATTAATGCTCTTTACATCACAGAATGTAATGAAGATTGGCTAATTTACACAAGACCTCCTGAAAATTTTAGCATCTAATATTTTTTGCACTAAGACTTTTGGAACACCATGTATAGGTGGATAGCTATTTATGCTAAATATAAAAAGCTTTCTCTTCAGTCCTCCATTGATAATTCTCCACTTATGTTGCTAAAATATATTTCAAATGGGAAAATTTCATTCCTCCATTCATTTTACAAACATTTATCAAGCTCATAGCAAATTCACTTTGCTAAATAGTGGGGAGCTACAAAGATAAAAGAGATATAGTACCTACTCTCAAATGGTTTATAATCTAGCAGGGGATGATAAAAACCAGTATATAGATCAATACACATGGCTTTATAAGCTGGACTTAAATTATGCATAAAGTATCAAAAGGCAGAAATGGGAATGGGAAGAAGGCATTCTGGGTAGAGGGAATAACATGAGCTAACGCCCAGAGGTATATGGTAGATGTTAGTGGAATGGTGAGTAATCCATCCAGGAGCATACAAACATCAAAATCAATTTTCCCATACTCCATATTTTATTTTCTCCAGTTAACAGTGATATGGCATTTGTATATTTGCTTTAAGATATGTCTCTATCTATCTGTCTATCTGTCTATCTATCTACCTACCTACCTACCTATCTATTTATCTCCATATTTAACACAATTGTCTAAGGTAGGTACTACAGATACTATTATCCTTGTTTTACAGATAAAAAAAAATTGGTGTTTAGTTTAATTATTCTTCCTAGGGTCATGTAACAAATGAATATGTAAAAGACAGGATTCACAGAATCTCAGATGAAACCTCAGAGACTATATAGTTCAATCTATGACTAAATTGAAATATCCTCAAGCATCTAGTGATTGCCTAAAGACCTCTAGTGATGAGATGTTCCTCCCAAGGCATCCAAATCCATGCTTGGATAGCACTCCATCCCTAGCACCCCCAGCACTGATAGGTGAGCCTTTTACCTTCATTTACCTGGAAGTAGAACACTGCAATTTCTTCCTTCACAGGGACATACCCTCTCACCATCTTCCAGATCCTCCTCCATTGTGTCCTCCATTGGAATGTTAGATCTTTTTTTAAAAAAATAAATTGATGTCTTTTGAGAACAGAGGGATGATCTTTTTAATTTTATTTGTATCTCCCATTTAGCACAGTGCCTGGCATAGAGGAGTAAGTCCTTAATAAATGTCCTTCCTTCCTTCCTTCGTTCCTTCCTTCCTTCCTTCCTTCCTTCTTCCTTCTTTCCTTCTTCTTTCCTTCCTTCTTCCTTCCTTCTTTCCTTCCTTCCTTCCTTCTTTCCTTCCCTCCTTCCTTCTTTCGTTCCTTCATTCTTTCCTTCCTTCCTTCCTTCCTTTCCTTCCTTCCCTAAATTTTAAAAATATTCTCATCTAGATCCATTGTGATGACTTATTAAACAAAGGAATTAAAAACCCTTTTTGATATCTATTAATCAGGGAAAATGGAACCTGTCTTTATTGTAGCAGCACAAATAGGCCACTATGATTACATTGTCAGGGGGATGAGAAATGCTCTTGCATATTAAAGAAGCTATTAGAGGGAACACAATTTAATTTCTGTTGCTAGAAACAAAACCAGTACTTCTCAAATGAGGTACACTGAGGGGTTTCAGCTAGGTCAGAGCTCCTTGGAGAGTGGTGACGTGCACTATTAACACAATGGATTGCTGAGAGCTGCAGACCTGCTCATGCTTGGAAATTTCAGCTCTGCCTGAACAGTAATTATATGCAACAAGTATTCATTCATTACTAACAGAGTCCTTGAAGTCAGATTAACTTTTATCAATGTGGAACTTAGTGAGACTACATCTACTAAGTCTAGCCTGGTCAGAATAGTCAATGAGGATCCTGGTTTCTTTGCCCAGACATCATGAACTGACTTAGGGCTATTCCAGTTTTTGTCTTCTAGCTGAAGAAAATTCTTTTTCTTAGATAGTTTGAGGTCCAGGTGATTTAGGGCTAAGTCCCCAACCTTTTATTTTTTTGTAGGGAGATTATTTTTCACTTCGTGAAACTCTTGGAACTGGCAGGAATTAGGGTTAGGTTCTGACAATAAAATCCCTAAGCTGATGTAGAAAGACTTCTCAACATAATGTCTCAAGCAGAGCAGGACAAGGCCCATGTTCCATCTCACTGGGGACAAAAGGATTTGGTGCTGGGGGAGGGGAGAGGGAGCAGACCTTTAACTACCATTGCTGTGTGGCCACAGATGAGAAAACTGAGGTCAAGAGAAGGGAGGTCCCACCTCCTGCTAAATGTCTTTCCCTTCCCTTCCCTTCCCTTCCCTTCCCTTCCCTTCTTCCTTTTCTCTTCTTTTCTTTTCTTTCCTTTTCTCTTTTCTTTTCTTTTTTGCTCTTTGGAGGACAATTGGCATTAAGTGACTTGTCCAAGGGCACATGGCTAGTTAAGTGTTAAGTTTCTGAAGCCAGATTTGAGCTTAGATCCTCCTGACTCCAGGACTGGTGCTCTATTCACTGCACCACCTAGCCACTCCTAGACATATTTCTTAATCCACCTCAATGTTAGTGTGATCCCTCTGTGGATTACTTCCAATTTATCTTGTCTATATATTGTTTGCATGGAATTGTTTGCTGGGTGTTTCTCCCATTAGACTGTGAGCTCCTTGAGGGTAGAGACTGTCTTTTGCCTTTCTTTGCATTCCCAGTGCTTAGTAGGGTGCTTGGCACATAGTAAGCAATTAGCAAATGCTTACAAAATGGGAAATCATCATTCTTATACTACCTATGTCATAGGGCTTCAGTAAGGAAATCACCTTATGAACCTTAGTGTCCTATATCAATGATAACCTATCTTTCTTCTATGCATGCACACCATGATCAGCAGCACCACCAAAAATGCATCATATTTCCCAGGTTCATTCTGGTATGCATTGTGAACCTCTGGGAGATTTTGTGAGATGCAATTCCTGCCTTGTAGAGCATAGAAATGGGTCAATAAGACAGAAAAAGACAAATAATTTGATGCCCTAATCGTAATATCAGTAACGACAATAACAAGCATTTATGTAGCCCCTTAAGGTTTGCAAATTGCTTTACAAATATGACCCTGTTTCACGCTCCCAATGACCCTGGGAGGGAGATGCTATTATTGTTCTCATTTGACAGTTGAGGAAACTGAGGCAGGCAGAGGTTAAGTACAAGGACAAACCGCTAGAGAATGTCTGAGATCAGATTTAAATTCAAGTCTCACTGACTCCAGGCCCAGCATGCTATCATTGTGCCACTGAGTTGCCTCCAGATGCCTCTGCATATAATCAATTCAGTGGCAGAAGTTAAAATTCTCCACCCCCAAAAATATATATGTATTGATAATTGATTGGTGAAGTATCTCATTATGTTTTCATTATGTTTTCCTACCTGAAAGGTTTTGTTTTGTTTTGTTTTGTTTGCTTTTTGGACAGGGGAAGGCAGGGCAATTGGGGTTAAGTGACTTGCCCAATGTCATACAGCTGGTAAGTGTTAAGTGTCCGAGGCAGGATTTGAACTCAGGTCCTCCTGACTCCAGAGCTGGTGCTCTAATCACCGCGCCACCTAACCACTCCCTAACCTCCGAGGTTTTATTTTTTTTGTTCATTTTTCTTCCTCTTTAAAAAATTTATGAACATCACCTGGAGTGACATGAATATTTTTATATACAAAGAATAATTAAAGAATATCTTACATGACATTGGCATCTAGGTAGCACAGTGAATAGAACACTAGGTCTAGAGTCAGGAAGACTCACCTTCCTGAGTTCAAATCTGGCCTTAGACCCTTACTAGCTGTGTGACCCTGGGCAAGTCACTTAACCCTGTTTACCTCAACTTCCTCATCTGTAAAATGAGCTAGAGAAAGAAATGGCAAGCCACTCCATTATCTTTGCCAAGGAAACCCAAATGTGGTCATGAAGAGTCAGATGTGACTGAAATAATTGAATAGCAACAATTTTATATGGAACTGTGAACTGTAACATAAAGTTTTAAAAGTATATATTAAATTTAATCTGCATGTCTCCATCTCCCTTTGAACTTTCTTCTGCTTTTTTTGTGTTTTTAATGTTAAATTTTCTGTCTACTTTTTTTTTTTTGCATCTCTATATCTATCCACCAACTCACCCAACCCACATAAATAAAAGTTTATTACTCTTTGTCTCTCTTGGCAGTACCAATTTTGGCATTGCCTTGGTTATAATGATTATAATTCCTTTTTTGGAATTGCCTGAAGAATAACATATTTTATTCCAGTTCCTCATTTTAACTCTGTTTTTTTCTTTATGTTTTAAATGTGTTTCCTGTATAGTGGTTACCCTTATGTTCTTTCCTCTCCCTCTCCCCCCACCCAATACATTCAGCTGCTCTTGATCACAAAGGAGGACACCCACTCTACTAGTAATTATTAAGATTTTATGGGGTTAAGATCTGCAGGACTTTTCCTACAACAAGTCTGCTGAATTAGGTTGTACAATTTTTGTCCTTGGTCAAAGGAAGAAATAGATTTAGAGAGGAATCCGGTTCTTCTTATTGTATGGCCAGTCTTCTTTTCACTTCTGATTTTACTTATGATTAAAAGAGTAGATTATGATTATAAAAAAAGGTTAGCATAGAATTTAGACCCAGAAACATAGAATTTTAAAGTTGAATCCAACTTTAGGGATCAATTTATTCCACCTGTTCAAAGCTACATAGAAAAATTTTTCTTAAGAAACCAGATTTGACTATTGAGTTGCCAAACATATTAAAATGACAAATATTTATCATTACAAATTAGTTAAGGAGACATTAGTAGATTGGAATTCATTTAGGAAAATGGTTCTAAACTTTGAGCACGATGCTTCTGGATTTGGAGTTATCACAACAGTATGCAAATCCTGTTACTTATTACCCCTATGATCTTAAGGAATTTTCTGACTCTCTTCCTCCCCTTCTGAAGTGAGATATTTGGATTAAATGCCCACTTTATGCTCTAAATCTTGGATTCTATGATTTTTAATGCCAAGAGTCTTCAAATGAGGATGGACTTCATGAAATAAATGGTATCTTAGCAGCCTAAAAATTGATTCTTCATTTCAAAGGAATATCTTGAATGGAAGGGTCTTCCCTGTATGTATGTATAATGAAATGGTCACAATTTGGGGGGTGGAGCCAAGACAGCAGAGTAGAAGCAGGAAATTCTGTGAGCTTCAGCCACAACCACTTCTAATACCTGTAAAATATGACTCTAAACAAATTTTAGAGCTACAGAACCCACAAAGTGACAGAGAGAAACAAATCTCCCACTGAAGACAGCCTGGCAGGCTGACAGGAAGGGTCCATCATACCAAGCTGGGAGCCGAGCACAGTCACGCATGATCCGCATGGTCCCAGTGGGGGTCAGCCCTGACCTGCAGACCAGACAATCTGGAGCAGACTTCAAGAGAGTGAATTGCCAGCAGCTGTGGTGGTTTCCAGACTTCTCAACCCACAAACACCAAAGAGAAAGTAAAAGGTCAGTGGGGAACTCTGTTGGAACTGGGTGATGGAAGAGCATGGTCCAGTCCATGCCCGAGAACCAGAGGTGGTAGAGGCAGGTGGCAAAGGCATGGCGACTGCAGCTGCTTCCCTCTGGCTGCCTCCAGAGCTCTTGGCCTACGGATCGTCAGGGGACTAAGCAACCATTCAGAGGGTAATCACTCTTGCTTTGACATGCTTGGATCTGGAGCACAATCTTGGGTGGTGGCCCTAGGGTGTGTGGCCAGTGAGCCAGAGCTTATGGTGGCTAGAGAGAGGGTACCCTCCTCAGACCTCTGACAATATTTGTGAAAACCCCAGCAATTTGGGACAAAGCTGTCTACTCTGGAAGCAGAGTTCTACCATGGAAAAGAGCTCAAAAGTCAAGTAATTGACTGGCAAGATGAGCAGGCAGAGGAAGGCCAGTCCATAGAATCCATTTTTGGGGACAAAAAGGATCAAAACATGGAATGGGAAGAAGTCAACAAAGGCAAAACTCTTGCATCCAAAGCTTCTAAGAAAAATATGAAATGGTTATAGGTCATGGAGAAGCTCAAGAAGGATTTTGAAAATCAAGTAAGAGAAATGAGGGAAAAATTGGCAAGAGAAATGAAAATGATGCAAGAAAATCATGAAAAGAGAGTCAATAACCTGACTAAAGAAAATAACACCTTAAAAATAGACTAACTCAACTGGTAAAAGAGGCCCAAAAAGCCAATGAGGAGAAGAATGCCTTAAAAAGCTGAATTTACGAGATGGAAAAGGAATTTCAAAAGCCCACTGAAGAGAATAATTCCTTCAAAATTAGTTTGGAGCAAATGGAAGCTAATGACTTTATGGGAAATCAAGATACTATAAAACAGATCCAAACAAATGAAAAAATAGAAGGCAATGTGAAATATCTCATTAGAAAAACTACAGACCTGGAAAATAGATATAGGAAAGATCATTTAAAAATTATTGGACTACCTGATAGCCAAGATCAAAAAAAGAAACTAGAAATCATCCTTCAAGAAATTCTCAAGGAAAATTGCCCTGATATTTTAGAACCAGAGGGCAAAATAGAAATTGAAAGAATTGACCAATCACCCCTTGAAAAAGATCCCCAAAAGAAAACTCCTAGGAATGTTATAGCCAGGTTCTGGAGGTCTTAGACCAAGGAGAAAATAGTACAAGCAGCCAAG
>CM053592.1:13283207-13339896 GCA_028646515.1 Pseudochirops corinnae
AATGAGAAGAGATGGAGAAAGCCAGAATGGGGTAAATTATCTCATATAGAAGAGGCAAGGGATAACTGTTACAATAGAGGAGAAGAACAGGAAGGTGAAAGGGAATGGGTCAACCTTACTCTCATTGAATTTGGCTAAAGGAGGAAACAATATGCACACTCATTTGGGTATCTTACCCTGCAGGAAAGTAGGGGGGAAGGAGATAAGAGGGGGGATGATAGAAGCAAGGGCAGATTGGGGGAGAGGGCAATTAGAAGCACACACTTTTGAAAAGGGACAGGAGTAAAGGGTTGGGATAGGATGGAGGGAAAGAAATATAGTTAGTCTTTCACAATATATCTCCTATGGAAACGTTTTGTGTTACTACACATGTACAACCTATATTGAATTGCTTATCTTCCCAGTGGATGTGGGTGAGGAGAGAAGAAGGGAAAGAATCTGGAAATCAATGTTTTAATAACAAATGTTTAAAAAAATTGTTTTTTATATGCAACTGGGAAATAGGATGTACAGGTACTGGGGCATAGAAATCCATCTTGCCCTACTAGAAAGTTAAAGGGGACATGGGGGAGGATATGAGAGAGAGCAGATTGGATGAAGGGGTATTCACTAGGCTCACTATTTTGGGGTGGGGGTAGGGGATAGACGGGGAGAAAATTTGTAACTCAAAATCTTGTGGAAATGAATGTTGTAAAAATAAAGAAATAAAAAAAAGAAATGGTCACGATTTGGTAAATATTAATAGGAGTTATTATGTTTGTTTCAGGTGATGCAACAGTGACAATAGCTCATAGATACACTCCAGAAGAGCAGCTGAAGATCCATACACAACTTGCTGATATTATCATAGTAGCTGCAGGTAAGTCCAATGGAAGAAAATTCTACACTCTGAATTTGTAGCATGAGTTTGGTGGAAATCATTCTCTTAAATTAAGTAGAACTAATTCTAAGGATCTTTTTCCTAGATGGAGAAAGAATTCAAAGGGATAGGAATTCATCCTACTTTCCAAAACTTTTCTCTCACAAACTGTTTTATAATTGAAAACATTCTAAAACTTTAGGCGCAATTCTCCAGTCAATATTGAATAACGGTTCAGAGTTTAGATAATAGTCTCAGAATAGCCAGAATTACTTAAAATGTCAATGTGCCTTAGAGAATCATTTCCCTAATTTCCCTTCTTGATCACTCCCTCCAAGGATTTGACTTTTAATGTGGTACGAGGTGAACCCAACAGTTCTAACCCTTTTCAGAAGTCATCAAAGTCTTCCTTCTCTTAGTCTGATCCATTCAATAACTAGAAACAGAGGAGACAGCTCTTAAGTGCATTGATCAAAGGGCCTCTGGACTATAATCACTATCGTAATTGTATCCTCAGGGAAAAGTGTCCCTCCCTGCACATTTACCCAATTTTCTTTTTAAAAAATTGGTTAGACCTTTGATTGGAGGAGAGGGGAGGGGTATAATGTAGGGGTCAGAAGACTTTTTGGTAAATATCCAAATAATAAGTATTTTAGGCTTTACTGGCCAAGAGGCAAAATCAAGGTTATTATGTAGGTATATCAAGAGAAATTTTTTTCTTAAATTTTTTATTGATGGGATAAATTAAATTTCTTTGTAAATACAATATTGGTGGAATTAAAAATATAATACTAATTCGCCATTTTTAAAAATAATAGAGGTCTATTAAGTAGAATAGAATTCTTTTGGGGGGTGAAGAACATTTCACTTAATTGAGGCTCAAAGTTAGCATTTCCTATCATCAAAATCAATTGCAAAAATGAATCTGTTAATTTGATCTGTGGTGAGAGTTTATGCAATAATAATTATAGTCAACATTTATGTAGCACTTTCTGTATGTCAAGCCCTGTGCTAAGCACTTTGAAAAATATTATCTCATTTGATCCTCACAACAACCCTGAAAGGTAAGTTATTAGTATCCCCATTTTATGGGTGAGGAAACTGAGGCAAACAGTTTAAATGACTTGCCCAGGGCCCCTATGTTAGTAAGTGTCTGAGGTTGGATTTGAACTCGGATCTTCCTGACCCCAGTTCCAGCACTCTATTCACTGTACCACTTAGCTGCCTCTATATTTCATATTTGAAAATATCTTTCCATACTGATAAGTACAGCCAAATACTGTTATCAGACCATAAGTATATGATTTTAATTGCACATATTCATTGCTTAGAAGGCATGTATAGAATTCTATTAGATTTTTCTCTTCATATTTGCTTTTAGAATATCATTACATTGCACATTAATTACTTCCAGTTGGAGGTTAAGCAAAAGCTTCCCAATTGGACAGTTTAATGGATTGTGAAATATGGACATTTCTTTTGTATTTACATCAAGGTCCAAAAAACATTTCTGAAACTATAGTTTGAGCTCAGAAAATATATCTGCTGCAAATTTGTTTGGGAATAGAGACACTGCTTTTTGGTTTTAACTCTTGATTTTACCAGAAGTATATAAAGCAGCTTGACATGAGATTCAAAGATTAGTATTCATTGAACTGATTTACCTTCAGTATGTTTTACATAAAAATGCTATTTTATGTAGTAATTTTAAGTTGAATTCATTAAGAAACATGAAACATGACACAAAAGCTAATTTCCAAAACCATTCAGTGTAATATTGTAGTGATTGGAAGAGGTTGCTCTCATTTAGAAAAAAAAAAAGTCAATCTCACTTCTGAGCACCAAAAATCATATTTTTTTCCTCTTCTTTGCTTGTTTTCCACAGAGGGTAAGATTTGCTAATAAAAAGAAATGAATAAAATGTCATAGCATGGTGACACATGGCAATGAAAATGTCATTGCTATAACTGTGTCACTGCAATTTGTAGTTTGTTAAGCAGCAGTGGGAAGGGATGAGAGTGTTATATACAGTCTCTGTTGCAACTACTCAGCTCAGTCATCGTAAGTTGAAAGCACTCACAGAAAGTGCATAAATGAATGATTGTGGCTGTGTTCCAATAATACTTTTCATATGGGCACTGAACTGTGAATTTTATATAATTTTTCATTTACCACAAAATATTATACTCCTCTTGATAATTTTTCAACAATTTTTTTAAAATGTAAAATCATTGCAGACTGTACAGAAACAGGTGGCAAGCCAGATTGGTCTATGGGTTGTATTTGGCTTTCCTCTGATTTAGTGCAAGGCATTTGGAATTGATCATAAAGAAGGACAGAGAAGTGTCTTTCATTAAGGTTGGAACAAGGACTTGAGTCTAAAATCCCAAACATATAGCCTAAAGAGATATTGGAGAAGGGCGTTGGTGGTGGAGTTTAGTATGCTTTCCCAGTCCTTAATGCCTGTTATTTTTCACAGTGTCATCAATGATTAATTTTATCCCTAAAAGCATATAAATTAGGAAAAGCCGTACTCTAGGAATCATATAAGTATATGGCTAATTGATAATGAGCATTAGCAGGTTGTGATTTAGTAGATTATGACTTTGATGGCATTTATGATCTCATATCAAATGGGTATCGGGAAGATGGAGGGTCATACAGTCTTTTGGTTTATACAACCTACAAGATATAGCATTAGACATTTTTTCCATTCTCCATAATCTTTCAATTCTCTCTAAAATATAAATTATGGGACAGAAATAAAGCAATTTCAGCTATTTCCACAGCCTAGGGCACTAAGAACCAAAATAAAGTAAAAAAAAAATCAAATTGTAGAGAAGGTTAATTCCTAACGCCTAACTCAATATCTCTTCACCATTACTTAGCACCCACCCAATAGTAGGGCTGTGTTAGCAGCCCAAGATGCTTATGACAGAACTCCACTCAACACCCCGACACCAGCCCTTCGCCTCCCTTCATACATACATTTACAGAGCTGAGGAGATCCAAATGCCAAACAGCAGAAATTTGCTAAGACTGAGATTTCAATGAGGACCTTTACAATAGTGAGCAGTTGTAGCAGCACTCTGCTACAACAGACCTCAACCAGGGAATAAAGGAACAGTAGAGAAGGTTCAACACACACGTCTGCTCTTGCAACAGAACTCAATTCCCCTCCCTATTCCCACTCCCATCTAGTATCACAGAGACCCACATTCCAAATGGCTGAAATTTGTTCAAAATGTGAAAGCAGTATGAAAGCACTCTGTGATACTTAGCCAGAGAACTGAGGAACAGAGGGAATGGGGGAAGAATGTGTGTGTGTGTGTGTGTGTGTGTGTGTGTCACAGGGGGTACTCTACTAAGGCTGACAGAAAGTGCCTAACATCCAGTTGGAGTTAGTTCTTTTCTCCCCAAAGTCACATGGGATAGAGATTAAAGCTGGTGATCCAGGGTGGGAGAGGCTAAGTCACTTTGAGACTGTCAAGTAGCCACCAAAGGGGAGGGAGTCAGAAAGTAGGCAAGAGGAGAAAATCAGGTAGAAGACAAAGACCATAATTACCAAAGATCTCGGGAGGAAGAAAACTCAAATACAGATCTTAAATAAACAGGGAATATATTAAATGCAGAAGGAAATATGGTCTCTAGATTGGGGAAAAGAGTTCAGGCATCTATGAATAAGGATTATAAGACAAGAGAAAATGAATCAGCGTCTGATGAGAGAGAAGATCCCGTGGATGCTCAGGAGAGCGTGGAACCACAGCAGGATGTTCCTAAATCGTTTAAAAGAGGAACAAGAATTGTGAAAGCAGAATTTATATCCTTTACAGAAGAAATAATTGTCTGAACAGAATAACTTGAATCTACAGTTGTAGCATGGATGTCAAGAAAGGGAGAAATCAACTGTAAAGTACCACTTTCAATCCCACATGTGATTTTGAACTCTTTAATTATCCTTGTAGTTCTTCTGTAATATCCTTTTGGATAATAATAATCCCTTTTGGAATTAAAGCCCAGGTATAGTCTTCTGATAATGGCCTGCATCCATGATGAGTAAATTAAAACACACACACACACACACACACACACACACACACACACACACAGCTTAACAAATATGAGAAACTGTGGTCCTGGACCATTATCAAATGTGTCTGATACTCTAGGGTACGAGCAGGAATTATCTCTAAGGTCTTTTTTAACCATGAAAACTCTATTTCCCTCCACGGAAACAACCGTGAGCAAAGATACAGGACGCTTTGAGTTTAAGACTTTGACATATTCCTACCACCAGAGGGCACTAATTAGGTGCCTAGAATATTGGCCACACACCTTTGTCTTAATCTTTGCCCCAAGATATTTCATATCAAGACAATAGAAATCAGTTGTAGCCCTTTTTCTTAAGTCCCTAAACAAAGACTATGACTAATAATAAAAGAAGACAGAACATTGAAAAAGAGCAATCTAATAAATACTACCAATGAGGGAAAAGGCCATTCACAAAGAAAATTCAAGACATTCAAAAAATATGTAGATTGTTATAAGTCATTTTTCTCAGTATTCTTTTGGCACAAAACTGATTAGAAAGTTTAACACTGGACTTGCTCGCTGGAGGAAGCCTGGCCTAGGAGATTTTTTTATTCATTGTTTTATACACACACACACACACACACACATATATGTGTGTATATGTATATATACACATATATATGCACACACATACACACATAAGTATACATACACACATATTATATATCTCCAAGGGCCAAATCCCTCTTAACACCTGTTTTAAAATTTTGAAACTACTCAACTCCAGAGTTATACAAAAACAAGCAGGCAGAGGGGCCATAGGCTGCCAGAGGTAGTTCTTTTGGCTTCCACATCCTACTGGCTCCTATTAAGTTTGCAATCTAGCCAAATATTTTTCAGACAAACTGCTCACTCACTAGACCTCCCCTATCTTGTACTTGTAAAGTTGATTATTTGAATCCAAGAGCAGGATTACATTTATCCCTAATGAATTTTATCATATTAGATTTGGCTTAATGCAAAAGCCTGCCAGGATCTTCTATTTGACATCAAAGTTATTCCCAACCAATCCCAACCAACCTTTCCCATCTTATTGTATGTCCCTCCCCTTTTCTCACTGTACATTCCAGCCGAATTGGTCTTCTTGCTGTTCCTCATGTGCATTCTATCTCCTATTTCCCTATGTTTGCCCTGGCTTTTCCCCATGCCTGGAATGCACTCCCTCTTCACTTCTGCCTCTTAGTTTCTTTTAAAGCTTAGCTCAAATTATATGTCCTACTTGAAACCTTTTCTTATTTCTCTAGATGCTAAAATATTTCCCCCATTATTTTGTTTTTATTGTGTATTTTTTTCAAATATGTATAACATATTATGTATATATGTATGTATTCAAACACAAATTATATAAACATGTCATGTATGTGCACATATATAATATTTTTATTCAGTCATTTCAGTTATGCCCAACTCTTTGTGACCCCATTTGGAGTTTTCTTGACAAAGATATTGCAGTGGTTTTCATTATATGTCAATATAAATAATATGTATACATAATGTACATGTTATACATATGTAACATATTTATTCATAAACACAATAAAATGTGTACATTATATATTACATGCAAATAATTTGTATGTATTTATATTATATATTATGCATGTGCACATGTAAATATGTCTATTTAATGTTATATTATACTCAATATTATGTATTATAATATATACTGTGTATAGTATATAAAATTACATATATACTAAATATATACATGCATATATGCATAATGTGTATAATATCCATCCATCTATCTATTGGCTTGATTTTTTCTATTTGAATGCCCAGAGCTTGGCACATTGTAAATACTTATAGTACTTTTTTATTCATTGGTTATCAACTCCCACTTAGCCTTTTGTTCTGTCATTTCTGGTTCTCTCTCTCTGCAAGAAAACAGGGGGAAAAGGATTATGAAGAGTACATTTTTCTCTTTCTTTTCAAATCCCTTATTACTAAGTATGCCTTATTGGGTAGGGGAAAAGGGATGAATACATTTGGAAATGAAGATGATGGACAGCAAAAGCTGTTGATTAAAAAAAGAAAACTGGATAACATAAGCAAAGTGAATGAAGGCCATGTGTTGGGAGAAGTCAGACAGTAAGGGAAGAACCAGGAGACAGCAGCTAGGAGGAGGGAGTGTTCAACATTACCAAGTGCTTCAGAGCAGTCAATAAAGATAAAGCCTGAGAAAAGATCATCAGATGTGGCTAATAAATCATCACTAGTAGCCTGAGAGATAACAGCATCAGCCGAATGAGGAATTTGGAAGCCAGTTTGCAAAGGGTTGAGAAATAAGTGGGAAGTGACTGAGTGGAATCAGTGAGTGTAGAAGCTTTGTCCAAGTGCTGAGCTGTGAAAGGGATGAGACACATAGAATTATAACTTGAGAGAATGATAGGACCAAGTAGACTTTTTTTTTTCTTGAGATCTTCTTGATGTATGTTGATCAAGATAGATTTGTAAATGGTAGGGAAAGAGCCAGGAGATAAGAAAAGATTGAATATTAAGGACAGGTGGGAGAATTAAAGGGGCAACATGCTGGAGGAGAAGGGAGAAGATGAGACTGGGGGCATCTGAAACTGAATGAAGGAGGTGACAGCCAGGGATGACGATGACGATGAGACAATCTGGAATACATAGTTTGGTGAGGTCTTCTGCCAATAGGGAGGGGCTAGAAGTAGAAGTTATATAATATGAATGAATATAAGAGAGAAAACTCGGAACATTTGTTGAGGAGAATGGGCTGAAGACTAAATAGAAGAATCAAAAGGATTTATATAAAGCAGGAAGGGAGGACCCAGGTAAGATTAAATAAAGTAAACCTACAGTTGGGTTGACTGAGTTGTGAGACATCTTCTGTCCACTTTTAAGCAGTAAAGAAGGCAAATGGTGGTTGTAATTCAAATCTAGAATTTAGAAAGACATGAGTGGCACTAAGACAAGTGGGGGATATAGAAGGCAGTGAAAAGTTGAACTGATGAGTTCTATTTTTAAGTTTTTGATGGGAGTAAGTTCAGAAGAGGGAATTCTGTCTGGGAAAGTAGGGAGGGGTGGCGACTGGAGGTTGCAGTAAGATCAGGTAATAGGTTTGTGAGGGATAAGGGTTAGTGGAAATGGAAGGGCAGATGGTTATGGTTAGAAGAACTTCAGCATTACAGATAGTGGAGTGATAGTGGGTGATAGTTAAGAACCTGGTTGTGATCAGTCTGATCTGGTAAAATGTTTAAGAACAGTCTCTCCAAAACCACCCAAAACAAAACACCCCCCCCCCCAAACAAACCCCAGATACACAAAACACTTTTAAGTTTCATCTGAATTATTAATATTTTTCTTTCATTTCTTAAGCCTAGACAATTAATAAACAAAAAGTCAAGCTCTATTTGGTAGCATTTGCCAATTTCTGAGGTATGAATGCTCACACTGAAAATTTAACAATCAGCCAGTTATGAGCTGGCTCCAGCTTACTCCTGAATTACCATACTATAGTGGAGTAAGGGGCAGCTCATGGAAGTTGAGGATGTTGATCATCTAGGAAGTAAGGGAATTTGAAGGAAAAACCAAATGTAAATTGAAGTGCCCAAGGAGGATGGGAATTGTGGAGCATAGGAAGACTATGAGCCAGTGGGTGAATTCCTTGAGAAAGGAGGGAGAATGACCTGGGAGCCAGAAGAAAACAGAATTCAAGATCTGGGTCAAGTAATAAATCTGGCTGAAGTGAACCTCAAAGGAGGAGAGAGATTGCTGAAAAATGGTGGTAAAGGGAGAGGATGGGTAGAGTTTGATAGGGCCATGAAGTAGAGAGGGGCTGACATGGATGTATGTGAGGGAGCCAGAAGAGAATGAGGCTTCCTTGAGTAACCTGGGAATCAAACATAAGAATTCTGAGAGAAACTATAGGACTTGTCACACCCTTCATAGTAGCAATGGTGATTTAATTATCATTCCCTGAACTAGAATTAGGGGGTGGGGAATTCTTGGGTATATGGGAAGTCCCTGGTCCTGCCTTAAAGTCAAAGGTAGGGAGAGATCAGTCTTTGGTTGGTTATGGAGGGGTGAGGATGGTATACATCCTTCAATCACCAGCTGGCCAGCATGGTCCTGGCCTTATTTGAATGTTGAGTAGAATAACTTTCCCTACGTGGAATGAATGGAAATGGGGATGGGGATAGGAGTGAGGGATTAGGAGAAGTGTAACTCTGGAGGGTCCGTGGTCTCAAGGCTATATCTTCCCCCAAAATAAGCTATCACAAAAATATGTGAGAAATAAACAAATAGATTTAGGAATGAGTATCAGAGAAGGAGATAATAATCTTAAATAGCGTAATTGAAACAGACAGGGTTGGATCATTGTCCTGACTTGATTGTCAGCATATATGGAAGCAATCCCATCCGGGAGAAATAAGGAAGAATGGGAGGAGGAGTAACATGATGTTTCAAAGAGATTGATAAAATGCCTGGGAGATGACAATGAAGAAAGTGATGATGAAATATTTTGTCATGGATTATTCTGAAGAGGGGAGGGAGAGAGTAAAAGGCAAACTAGTTGTGATCCTTTACTGAAGACGACCAGAGCATCATTAAAATGTGGAAATCATCAAGTCCTTCCAGGGTTACCATTGGGAAATTAGCCATCTAGTTTTTCTTTGAAATAACTTCAACTAATGTTTAAGAAGATTTCAGGGGAGTACAAGGTAAAGAGCATGAATTTCCTAAGAAAGCTGGTTTCAAATCTCTATACTACCTGTAGAACCTTGAATGAAGAGCTTTACTTCTTAGCATTCATTATTCTTCTCTTGGTGGGAGGGTCTGATCCTGTGATTTGAGGTTATTAAGAAGACTTGAGAGATAGTATTGTGAAGTGGACAGAGAATCAACATCAAAGCCACTACTAAGTCCTGGAGTCAAGTCTTTCCTCTGATATGTGCTCTCTATTTGACCCTGGACAGGTCAAATTTCAGTGCTTTAGGAAAATCTCTAAGACTATAAAGTCTATTTATACTGACTATTGCATTTATAGAGACTATTGCATTGACAATGGCATTTATAGAGACTATTGCATTGGTCAAGAAATGTGGAATGCCCTATATTAATGAAATCACAAGTCTCATCCCCATTCCTAACCCTAAGAATATTTGATATAGAAATCTGAGGCTCCTCCATATCACAGAATATGGAGACAGTAGGTAAAAGAGGCATCATGCATAGGCGATAAGGTGCCAGACTTAGATTCATGGTAGAATGATTCTGATGTGGGGGGAGAGGGGTTACTTTGTATCCTGTAACTATGCTTATGTTTTTTCAGTAAGTGTTTTAGTTGACTCACTAGGGTTCTCTAAGTAAACCATCATATCACCTGCAAAAAGTGATAATTTTATTTCTTCTTTGCCTATGCTTATGCCTTCAATTTATTTTTCTTGTCATTGCTATAGGTAGCATTTCCAGCACTGTATAATTACTGAATAGTGATGGTGATAATGAACATCCTTGCTTTATTCCCCATCTTATTGGAGAGGCATTATTATTATTATTATTATTATTATTATTATTATTATTATTATTATTAATTATTCCTTCAATTTCTTTTTTTTTTCATTGCTATAACTAGCATTTCTAGTATGATATAGTTAATGAATAGTAATAGTGGTAATTTCTTTACTCCTTACCTTATTGGAAAGGCGTTATTATCCCCATTATAGATAGTGCTGGTTCTTGGTTTTATATAGATGCTGTTTTTTTTTTCTTTTTTAAAGAATGTTTCATCATTATGGTAATATAGTTACTGGGTGTATCTTGGCAAGTAGATTTCCAGGTCTTAATACTGTCTGCATTTATTTTAAATGGAATTTTTCTTTCTGTCATTTCCTGCTCTGTTTTGCTGGTAACAAACAGAAATTTTGATTCTTTGGAATGGATTGTCATCTAAATAGATTGTTATTGTTCTCTAATTGTTCTTCATGCCTCTAGTCTTTAAGCTCACAAATCTGTCTTCCACATAGTTGCCAAAGTAACATTTAACTTTTTTTTCTTAAAATGTTTTGTAGTTGCCCTTTTCTTATTGTTACCTAACTGTCATTTCCCAATGCTGGCCACCCCCAATAGAACTCTCCCTTGTAACAAATAACCACAGCAGACAAAACCAAAATGCATTCCTTATTCTACACACATCATCCATCTCCTCTGGCTGAGGGGCAGGAGACATCCTTAGCTACCATTTTCAGAAGTCACAATGAGTCACTGCATGAATCCAAGTTCTGAAGTTTATCAGTGTTATTTCCTGTACATTGTAGTGGTCATATAAACTGTCCTAGTTTGGCATGCGTTGCTCTTCCTTGGTTCATATAAGTCTGTTTCTTTAAATTTTCTCATGTTCATCATTTCATGTGACATAGTAATATTCCTTTATCTTCATATACCGTATTATGTTCAGCCACTTTCCAATAAACAGGTACCTTCTTTCCTTCAGGCTCTTTGCTATTACTCCACTTCCCAAAATGGTGCTAAACTATTTATGTGTATCTGAGACCTTTCTGTCTTTAACCTCTTGGAGTATATGGCTAGTAGGGTCATTTTTGGATCAAAGGGCATATATAGTTTATTGGCTTTTAAAATATAATTCCAAATTGTTTTGCAGAATATTTAGGCCAATCCACAATTCCACCAACAGTGTATTAATGTTCCTGACTTCCCCTAGTCCTTATAACACTGTTTTCTTCTTTCGTGATTTTGCCAGCCTGAAGAATATAAGCTAAAACCTCAGAGTTGTATTAATTTACATTTCTCTTAGCTTAATGGTTCCAAGAATTTTTGCTTCATATGATTGCTCATAAATTGAATATTTTTTTCTTTGAAAATTTTATGGTTCATATATTTTGACTACTTATCTTTTAGGAAATATCTCTTTTCTTATGTGTTTGTATAATTCTGCATATATTTGGGTATCAGTTCTTCATTGATAATTTTTGCTGCAAATGTTGACTTTGGTGAAATAGAAATAGAAAACTAAACAGAATATAAGATGTGCTTTATACTTGGCTACTTTCATATATTTCTTTTTCTATGAAATTGGGCAAAATCCTTAATCAATTGGAGAGTGCTACCAGGACCCAGGAAGATGAAATCTCTCCACCTTCTCCAAATAGCAAGCTCTAACCCTTCTCCCAAAGACGTTTTGCATATCTTAGTTGGGATGTGTAGGATTTACTTCATTCTCAGAATGTTCAAAGATGACTGGTTGAGTCCTTGCCCCTTCCAACTTAACAAATGTCACTTCATCATCATGTCCATAGCATCTCTAGGCCTCCTCTTTAATGAGGTACACTGCTATTATAAAGCAGGGAAAATGTGATTCAGTGAAGCAGCTTATGGGATATTCTTATTAACTCCATCATCCAGTGCCCAATGACTAATCCAAAACTTTCTGCTACTTTTCCCAACATTATTATAATCGACTTGAGAAACTTCCTTCAAAGGGACCTCTGTTCCCAATAAAGTTTGCACTTTGTCATTGTCTTATACTAACTCTTTGGAATAGGTGAGTTGATATTCAAGATGTCAGACTGCTGGGGAGACCTAGAATCAAGAGTAGAAGCTTAAAAAGACCTAGCCTAGTAGGTACAATTTATAGTTACTTTGGGTTAGATGTTGTTGGCCTGCAGCTTTAGACACCTAGTAACAGATCTCTAGAATGGGAAAGGTCTTCAAATGTCACCTAATCTAATATTTTTCTCCTCTACTTATATTCCTCCTTGAAATGTCCCCACTTTTTTCTGTCCCTAGCTTTTCTGCTTGCAGTTGCTCCCTCTTCAGAAAATCTCATTCTCAAATCCTTCCTTCTCCTCTCATAAAACCTGTCTGATAGCCTAGCAATAACTTAGTATTGTGGTACTCCAAAAGATCCTTGAACTAATCTATATGACTATTCCCTCCAATGGGGTCGATTGTAACTCTACCAAGCCTCCTGTCCTTTTCACCTTTTGTTCATATCCTTTTCTAAATCATCCAAAGGATTGACCTTACAGTCTAGCGATCTTCTTCTAGGTAGTTTGACATTTCAGGGATATTAATTGATCATTAATTATCCCTCATTGTTTCTGCATGACTAAATAATCTCCTTATCTGGCCATGTATCTCTTTGAGGAAATAATTTATATCACTTCTTCTGTGCAATTCTTTGTTGGTTATGTGTTACCGCCTATTAATATCTTTCATTCATTTCACCAGTCCCTTCAGGTGATCTAAAGTTTTAAATCTTGGGAGATGATGATATTATTCCATGACTTGTAACCATATGACATCACCAAAAGAATACTGATGTTAAAAATATGGCCCTTTGTTTGAAAAAAAGTTTGAAGCCATTGAAAGTATTGTGCAATTTCTTTTTTGGTGGTAAATAGTATTTTATTTTTTGCAATTACATTTAAAGATAGTTTTCAACAGTCATCTTTATAAGATTTTGAGTTCCAAATTTTTCTCATTCCTTTTTTCCCTTCCCTCCACCCTTCCCAAAACAGCAAGCAATCAGATATAGGTTATACATATGCAATCATGAAAACATATTTCCATATTAGTCATGTTGTGAAAGAAGAAAGGGAAAAGTCATAAAAATCAAACAAAAAAAGTGAAAATAATATGATTCAATCTTCATTTAGACTCCATAGTGCTTTTTCTAGATGCGGATAGCATTTGCTCTTAGTATTGTATAATTTCTCAAATGAATTCCCACCCACTCTTTCCCTTCTCAGTGATTCTGGGCATAATGTATTGTCTAACCATAGTATTTGTATAAGATATACATACTTACGGGTCAATTCTTTTGCATACCATAGTCTAGACAACCAGTCGTCTCCACACACTTGGTTTTTTTCAGGTCCGATAGTAAGGTTCAGTTGTTAAGTGGTTATGAATCACATTTAGGAGACTGTGAAATTTTCCAGGTGATGATACTATCAGCACAATGTCATCTATAAACAGAAGAATCTTTCTAGAAGATCTCAGCATCTCTAGGGAATCCCTTTTCTGTTTGTACTCTGTGTTGGAAATTCTCCATGACAATAGCAAATGACTTAGCGAGTGCATGCCTCCATTTCTTAGGCCTAGCTTGATGATATAACCTCCTGAATGAAATAAAAATGTCCTAAATGAGATCCATAACCAACTTAAAGTAAATTAGCCTAGCTAGTGAATCAGGGAAAATCAAATATATGAAGAAGGCTGAATAATAAAATTATTATCATCATTATCAATGCAAGGTAATGTGACATGATGGGAAGACCTAGATTCAAGTCTCACATATGACAAACCTATACTGGTTGCTTGGTCCTGGGTGGCACTTAACCTTTCAATCCTCTAGACCACAGGTATCAAAACACATGGACATAGTACCTCTGAAATTGATTAAAATGTAATTGGATTTTTTTTGAAAAAAATTAACAAAAATATTATAAAACAAGATGATAGTACATTTTAGGATGGTTGGGTGTCTCAGCGGTTAGAGTGCTTACCTGGCATCAGGGAGACTCATCTTCATGAGTTCAAATCCAGTCTCAGACACTTACTAGCTATATGGCTCTGGGCAACTCATTTAAACCTGTTTGCCTCAGTTTCCTCATCTATAAAATGATCTAGAGAAGGAAATGACAAACCACTGCAATGTCTTTGCCAAGAAAACCCCAAATGGGGTCATAAAGAGTCAGACAGGACTGAAATGATCAAATGCAACAAGAAATAATGAATTTTAAAAGAAAATTAATATGTGGCCTTCAGAGATTCTCAATTATGCTTTAATCACCCTTATTTCTATTTGGATTTGACACCACTGCTCCAGGCAAACACTCCCCCCCCCCCCCAAGAATATAAGTGGAAGGTATCACACTGCATTGGTGAGAAAGACCCCTGACACCAGTAAATTCATAGGTCTAGTGCCCAGCCCTTATTATTTTCATTAATAACTCAACAATAAGGAAAAATTTATATTTAATTGTCAAACTGATAGCCATGCAACTATTTTGGTGGACAAATGAATGACTGCTACTTCAAGTTTTGTAATATTGAAAGTTTTGGGTGGCTAAGGGACCATAATAACCTATAGTAAGATTAACTGAAAGATCACATTGGTACTAATTTGTGTTGGTGCTAAAGACTTGTGTCTAAGATTTGAAGAAAAAAAAGAACAGATCCCAGGTAAACTCAACTGAGACATAGAAACCCAAGCCACTGTCCAGCGGCCCTATGGTCAGGAAGTCCAAGATTTGAATACAGCCCCAGACACTTACTAGCTCTGTAATTCTGGGGAAGTTGCTTAACTGCCTCAGTTTCCTGAACTGTAAAATGGGGATCATAATAGCACTTGCCTCCTAGGGTTGTTGTGAAGATCAAATTAAATGATATTTGTAAAGCACTTAGCACAGTGCCTTGTACCTAGTAGGCATTTAATAAATGCTTATTCCTTCATTCCTTTCCCAACAATAAGGAAAACCACCTCTGTCACCATAACTACCATGACCATCACCAACAACAAAAACATTTATAAAATAATTTATTATTTGCAAAGCCCCTTGTAAATTAATCTTATTTATCCTCCCAGCAATTCTGGGGGAAGAGGGAAGGTACTATTATAACCCCCATTTTTATATGAAGAAACTGAGGTAGCCAGAGGTTAAGCAACTTCTCCAAGATCACATAACTGGAGTCTAAGGCAGGATTTGAACTCACATCTTCTTGATCCCAGTCATGGTGTTCTATCCACCATGCCATCAGGTATCACCATACTAGAGTTTTATCGAAAAGTGCCTATGTTACAAATGCTTCTACATCTTCTAAGTTCCATAATTGTTAGTGACTATTCATGGTAAATGTTGAAATAAGTAATTCCTTAAATTCTAAAATAGTCTGAAGTGGGTTCCACTAACGAGTAATAAAAGTATTTGGCATGTTTTCTCGTTAATCCATGGCACTTGTGACCTTTCAACTTCCAGGGATGGGGAACCTACAACCTCGAGGCCACATGTGACCCTCTAGGTCCTCAAGTTTGGCCCTTTGACTAAATTCAAACTTCCCCTTAAGGGGATTTGTTCTGTGAAGTCTGGATTTGGGCAAAGGGTCATACTTGAGGACCTAGGAGACCACAGGTGGCCTTGAGGTTGCAGGCCAAGTAAGCCCAGTGTATACTGTCCTCCTTCTGTTTCAGGCTTCTGCTTCACAAATATTGAAAAGTGCCTATTATATGGAAAGATTTGAGAAACAAAGTACTTAACCTGTACAACAAGACTGCATCTGAGACCTGTAGGTGGGAAATAGGGCCTGGGCATAGCCACCTCATTCTTGTGAATGTGTTCCAGTACCAGAATTAGGGCTGAAGAAAAGTCCCAAAATAAAACACCAGAAGATTAAGAAAACAACACAATGATTACAAGTAGAAACCAAGAATGATGGAAGGATTGACTAGGAGAGCTCCAAGAACAGGTGGGGAAAAAAAGAAGGAAATTAGAGTATTTGGAAGAAGAATAAACAGCTAAGGACAAGGGGAAAGTTGGTGGTCCCCTCCTGAAAGAAACCTCAAATTAAATATTTTCACAAATGCCAAAACCCAAAACCCAAAGCTTCCAGGTTAAAGAAAAAAATCATTAGGAAACCTGGAAGGAAAAGGTCAAGTTCCACAGCACCAGAGAAGGTAGGCGGTACAGTGGAGAGAGTGCTGGGCCTAGAGTCAGGGAGACTCATCTTCCTGAATTCAATTCTGGCCTCAGACACTTACCAACTGTGTGACCCTGGGCAAATCACTTAACCCTATCTGCCACAGTTTCCTCATCTGCAAGATGAACTGGAGAAGGAAATGGCCAAGCTCTCCAGTGTCTTTGCCAAGAAAACCCCAGATGGGGTCACAAAGAGACAGACATGACTGAAAGGACTGAACAACAAATTAAATTGGTCTCTCTCTTTTTCTATCTTCCATTCAGCTGCCAAAACGATCTTCTTAAAGCCTAGGTCTAACCATGTCTCACTCTTTAGCCCCACCTCAGTCAGTTCTTGGATTAATCTATTATCTCTCTGTCTTTCTCTTGTCTGTGCATGTATGTGTATATATATATATACATATACATACATATACATGTATATATACATATGTATATATACATATATATACATGTATATATACATATATACATGTATATATACATATGTATATATACATACATATACATGTATATATACATATACACAAATATATGCATATGTCCACATACATGTATATATACATATATGTGTATATGCACCTACACATATCTCTATTTGTAATTGAAAGCCTCTTCTAAGGGAGCTGCTGCATCAGTCTTGTTATATAAAGGAACTATTTCCCTATTTTCCAGTGGCTACTTTCATCCTGTAGAGTGGATGCTCTCTGAAGGCAGGGATGGCTTCCTCTTTTCTGTTTGCCCAGCACCCAGCACAGTATCTTCCATAGAGCATATTATTTATTAATATAGCATTGTATCCTTGTTGAATTTGTTAAATTTTAATAGCAAGCCCTTTGTTTTAGAATGATGTGAATGAAAACATGTGTGTGGGGGGAATTAGCTGATATTTCTTTGTTTGTGATTTGCGAATTATCTGGTGTTGAGTCATCTATAGCTGCTCATCCAGCATGATTATTTTTGTTGTGATTTTCTAAAAGCCTACCAATACATTCTCTTATTTTCTAGAAGCCAGGGCCCAGCTAGAAGTTCTTTCTAGCTGCTCCCTCTGTGTTTCTCTGTATCCTTTTCCATTGATCCCTGGGCTTCCTGCTTCCCCATGCTTTAAAAGCCAACAAAAATCTTCCTTTGTTAAGAGGTCTTTCCACACCTCTGCATGAATTCCTCCATTGACAGAGAGTTTGTTCCCTCACAGAATCTTGCCAGAAGGTGAAGAAGAAGGGCAGATTACCTAGAAGCCTTCTCCAGGGCACACTGTCTTTGGATTCTTTGGGAGCCCTGAATGCCTTGTTTGTATCTTCTTACCAAGGCTTAATATGGCATGAGATCAAGCCCAGTGACTCAGTATCTGCACCTGCAGGTTAGGGGTACAGAGACATAGTTGAGGAGTGGTGATTGTCTTCCAATGCCTGAAATGGAAGAGAGTGTCTCCATGCTTTTTGGTGTGGGTAGGGACCCTTCCATCACACTTCTTGTGATATATTCACATTGTGTAGTGTTGAGTGGAACTTCCTAACATGTAGTAACTAGCTGAAAGTGAAATGATTTCATCAGACCTATAATCAGTCATCAATAGGTTGAGGTTTCTGAGGGCCATTCACTCCTCTGAGCCACAGGTCTGGTACCAGCTTCCATGTTTTTCTTGGAAAAGTATTTGAGTTCTGGCTTTAGAATGTCACATAGGAAAGTTCATAGACAGCTAGAATAAAGGAAGACCTTTGGTGTAGGATGTAGAAATCTCATGGTATATGGTCATTTAATGACAACTTTACATGGGTTTCTCATGTCTGGAAGAAATTCTTGAAGTTCTCTGGATTTGAGGAGCCAGACTGGGATGCTACCCCACCATCAACTTAGATAATTCTCAAAGGAAAAAAAAAATTCTTGTTTTTATGGCCTTTTACAGCCTTTGAGGGCTTTCTAACTGATTCTTAAAATTTCCCCAGAAACCTCTCCTATGGTTTCCGTTTGGTACAAGCTAATATCTCTTAATTTTAGAATTTGACTTCATTGAAAAGACTAAGCATGTGTGGCTTCTTTATACAAATAGGGATGAGGGTAGTCAGCGGGGTGGTCAACCACAGCAATAGCAATAATTCCAAATATTTCTATAACACTTTGAAACTTACAAAAGGATTTACAAATGTCCCATTTGATCCCCACAATGATTTCAGTACTATTATTCTCATTCTACAGATGGGAAAACTGAGACTAAGCGAGATTAGGTGATTTGACCAGGGTCACACAGTGATATGTTTCAGGGAGAATTTCAACTTGCGATCTTCCTGATTCCAAGTCACCAAGTCACCTAGCTGCCTCTAATAAGGAAACATTTATTAGGCACCTACTAAATCTGGGGCACTGGGCTAAATTTGGGGACATAAAAACAGGCAAATACATGGTCACTGGCCTGAAGGAGTTCAAATCCGCAAACAACCGGGCACTTATAAGATATAGAAAGGGTAGATGGAAAATCATCTCAACAGGAAGACCCTAAACAAGACCTATAACTTCATGACCACTGGGAACTCCCAAACAAGGAAATCCCTCTCATCAATGCAGATTAGCACTTTCTCTGAAGCAGATAGTCTTAGAGACTTGCTGGAGCAGTAATATGGGGTGATTTACCTAGAGATACACAGTCAGTATATGATCCAGATAGGGACTTGAATCAGAGTTTCAAGGGCAGCCCTTAACTTGCTACACTACACCAACATTTGATGTCTCTTTTCTTTAGTGAAGATCACCCTAACCCTAATTCAGTCTTGGTGCCTTCCAAAACATTTCCCCTTAAATCATGGCACAGATTAATGTCAATCCCAGGATACTGATCCCATAAAAATGATGCAAGTGTCCCAATAATTTTTCCATTTCCCCACTTTGATTCATAATCGTACTTACATTAAAATAGCCAAAAAGTATGGGGAAGGGGGTTCCTTCTACGTTAGATGGCCTTACCTGGATTGTTGTTGAGTGTTGTTACAGCTGCTGTTTGTTTTTAAATCAGGATCCACATTTCTCAGAGTAAACAAAATGCTAGTTCTCTACATACGTTAGAAACTTTGAAGATTCTTTCATGCCACTTAATGTTCAGTCAATCAATCAACATTTATTAAAATTAGTTGGGTTTTTTTAATACCCAACAGAGCCAAGTGTTGACTGGTTGAGAGAAAATGAGGGAAATAGTTGAGAATTTTATGTTCTACTTTTACTAACAGATAGAGGTAAATAGCACTTATTGACATAATGTGGAAAGTAAATAGATTGTAAGATACTAGTGAGTACAGATTTTTTTTCCTTTAGCTATGAGTATAAGTGCTCTCTGTTTCCCCTCAGGATTTTTGGAAAGACTTGACTGGAGGTAGCAAACCATTTCTTTTATTTATGGCAACTGCTAGCATCCGTATGCATTTTAAGGTTTGCAGAGCACTTCCCATATGTGCTGTTCCCCCATTTGAATGTGAGCCCCCAGAGAGCTGAGACTTGTGACTTTTCTCCTGATGTCCACAGTACTACAATGCTCTACACACAATCAGTACTTAACAAATCATTCATTCATAGGCTGCTCCATGGTTCACAGAGAATCTCCTGGCCCTCACAACATGTCCCCTGGGGACCCTTTTGGAACGCAGCCCATTCTCTTCAAAGTCCTTCTTCATGGAAATCAGAAGGTAGCTCTGGCTGTTCAAAACCCTAAGAATGAGAAGGGGGCAAGTGGAATAACCACCTGCTTCTCAATATAGAACATGAGTAAGGAGCAGACGGAGGATGGGAGGAGGCGTTCTATCTGTCACAGGTTAAGCCTGACAACTGCCAGCCTGCCACACTCTGTGCTCGGCATCTCCATCCACATCATGGAAATGCTTTTCTCCTCCCTCACCCACCTAAATGCCTCATCCCTCCTACTTCAGGGCACTCTGCTATAGAATTTGTCAGGAGTGTGTGTGTGTGTGTGTGTGTGTGTGTGTGTGTACACACATCTCCATACGATACATATATACACATACATATACGTACATGCACACACCTGAGTATAGATATAACTATCTATATCTACATCTGCACGTATGGGTGGATGTATATATGCATATTTATGTACTCCTGACAAATTCTACCAACTACCTCAGTATACTTTACTATATAATTTGTCAGGGGTACATAATAAATAGATAGAGAAATATATGTATGTATAGTATATATATCTGTGTGTGTGTGTGTATGTTTTTATATGTATAGATAGAGCTCTTACAGAGCTGTCTAGAACTTTGGAAATGACTTGCTCAGGGTCCCACAGCCAAACTGTATCAGGGGCAGAACTGGAGACCTGGTCTCTCTTTCTCTCTTCTCTGCTGCTGCTGCTACCTCAGACTCTCTCCCTCATCTGTTGTGATTTGTTAGTGCTTCTCAAACTTCTCGAGTCCCAGGACCCATTTATTCTTTTAAAATTTAATGAGTATCCCAAAGAACTTTTGTTTATGGGTTATGTCTATCAATACTTACTGATACATTTAATACATTTAATGCTTACTGATACATTTAATGTATTGGATACATACAAAACAGATCATTTAAAAATTTACTTATTAATTCATTAAAAGTAAGATAATAAACCCCGTTGCAAGTTAACATACATAACAATTTAATGAAAAATACTTATATCCCCCCCCGCCCAAGATACTGAAAAAAATGGGCATTGTTTTATGTATTTTGGCAAATCTTTTTGACTTAATAGAAGATAATTGGATTTTCCTATCTGCTTCTGCATTCAAACTACTGGATATAGTTTGTAGATATGTAGTTTTAAGTATATGGATAAACCTAGCCTCACACAGCTATGTAGTTGGAAAAGTATGGAGTATTTTAGTTAATAAATTATGTATTGTTATTATCACTATAATAAAAGTAGTTTTGGTCATATAGACTGCTTGAAAGTGTCAGGGAACTCCAGAGGGCCTTTTGACCGCACTTTGAGAACCACTGCTTCTAAATGTACATAAGTTAAGATTCTGAAGTGGGGCTTGTGAAGAAACATGAAAGCATATGCCTTCCTTCTTTCCCTTCTAAGCTTTTACAACTTTGTCTAGGGTTTTGTTTCCTTGGCCTTCAATGCCCTCCTCATAATAGTCAAACATTATTAGTCACTTGTTGGAGAAGGGATACTGAGGCAAGGACTCATAAAGTGACTTACCTGAGGTCACATAGCTAGCTGAATACAGAGCCAGGACTTCCTCCAGGCCTTCTGAACATAAGTCACTTGTTCTTTCTTCAGCTCCAAAGTGTGGGTTAATTTCTTTTTTCAGAAGCAAGTGTTAGTGGTTGTTGATATTAAGTTCTTTGAGGAAAAAAAACTACTAATTATCATCTTGCAAATGAAGAAGACGAAGTATCACTTCTCTCCACTCATTGGATTTTAAGGTTGGAAGGCAACAGTACAGATCGAGTTCAGGCCTCTGACAGGAGGGATGATGAGTCTAATTTCCCATGATTGCTCCGAGTAGTCCACCCAGCTTTTGGTTATTGCCATCATGACTTTTGGAAGCGGCAAGTGTTTTCTTTGGCACCAACTGATTTAAGGCTTCCTTTCTCCATTTTGGGAAGAAAAGGAGATTGAAGGGGCAAGGTGTGTTTACATAGGCACAGTTTCTAGTCTCTTGACCTATTGTTCAGAAAGAATGTCTTTTGATGTTCTTAGGGATTCTAGAATTAAGAGTGAGGAGGAGGAAGGAGATGAGAAGAAGATGCACGTTGTTTTATTTAAAGATATCTGTATCTGGGACAAAACATAGTCTTGAGGTCAGGAAGATCTGAGTTCAAATCTTGTCTTAGATACTCATTAGCAACGTGTCCCTGGACGAATCAGTTCGACTCTTTCAGCCTCTGTTTCCCCATCTGTAAAAAGTAGGAGTAATAATAGCACCTGTTTCAAAGTGTTATTTTAAGCAACAAAGGTGATAAGGGATTTGTAAAGGTAAAGTTCAATGAGATTAAACATCACCCCCCCCAAAAAAAAATCCATCCTAATAAAGAATTGTTGATCAAATGTCAAAAACCACAAAGAAAAACAAATCAATCTAAGAAACCCCCAAAACATTAATATTTGTCCATGGCTCAGCGTGACTGTTTTTACCCTCATCGGAAAAATCAAATACTGAAGATTAAGCTTAAATACTTTGGCCACATAATGAGAAGACAGGACTCATTGGAAAAGACTCTGATGTTGGGAAAGATTGAAGGCCAAAGGAAAAGGAGGTGGTAGAGATGGATAGATGGCGTCATGGAAATGATGAACATGAATGAGATATAGTGGAGGATAGAAGGGCGTGGCATGCTATGGTCCATGGGGTCATGAAGAGTCAGACGTGATTGAACAGTTGAATAACCAAGACAGGCAGCTGGTGATAACAGTGGATAGATCATTTGGCCTGGAGTCAAGAAGAGTTCAAATCTGGCCTGAAACACTAGCTACAAGACCCGGGGTAAGACTAGAATTTCTATTTGCCTCAGTTTCCCTAACTACAAAATGAGAATAATAACAACACAAGGCTGTTGTCAGGATGAAGTGAGATGATATTTGTAGGAAGTGCTTAGCACAGTTCCTGGCACATAGTAGACATTACATAAATGCTTATTCCCTCCCTCCCTCTTTCCCACCCCATCAAGTCCACTCTGGTGAATTTTTCTTCTTGTCATGTATGTTAAGCATGAAAAGCCTGCTCTCACCAAGCCATGCAGAAGAAATGATAATTCATCTAAAGGAGAAGAAATTATCCCTTCATCTCTACAACTTTCTGCCCGAGTCCCAGATGTCTTTCTAGCCAAATATGTAGTTTGACTGGCTCTTTGGAACAGAGCCAGACTCTTGGGACATTCATTATTTGACTTTGATGGCCAGGAATTAATTTGCAGATCAAATCTAAATCTTTGTACCTGCCCTTTATTATTGCATATTCATAAACGATTTTCTCACAATCTCTTTCCACCTCCTTTCCCTTAGGGCATCTGAAGTGTGGACTCTGGATGAAAACTAGTTAGTGCACTCCTAATCCAGGAGTAATTATGTAAAGGAGAACATTTTCTGTATGGGAGAAAAGAATGATTCACTGGTTCTGACAATGGGCTCCCAGGGAATTCGCTGGAGGCCATGGTCAGATAACAATGGGGACTTTCTTGGGCTATTAGGATGAAGGGCAATTTTAGTTCATTATACTTGGTCCTTTGAACATTAGGTTTGAGGGTTGTACTCACTTCTTACCGTCACACTCAGTAAGACAAATGGGATTCCTTGCCAAGGGAAAGGAATGAGTAAAATGAACGAGGAGAAATTTCAGTTCAGTTACCATAGAAAACCTGCACATGGAGGCATGATATCATAATATGAGAGATTTAGAACTGGTAAGGGCCTTTGAGGGTATCAAGTCTGACCCCTTTATTTTACATATGGAGAAACTGAGATACAAAGAGGTTAAACGTCTCCTTCAATTTCCCTCAGAGGCAGTTAGATGGTGCAGTGGATAGAGTACTGCACCTGGATTCAGAAAGATTCATCTTCTTGAGTTCCAACTCAAGTCCCTATCAGACACCAGCTCTGTGACCTTTGTCAAGTCTCTTAACCCAGTTTTCCTCAGTTTCTTCATCAGTAAAATGAGCCAGAGAAGGAAATGGCAAACCATTCCAAGAACTTTGCCAAGAAAACCACAAATGGGGCCGTGAAGAGTCAGGAATGACTCTAACGCCTGAACAACAAAAAAGGTGGCTAACGTGGAGTTTGAACGTAGGTATTCCTTTCTCCAAGTCGAGTGGCCTGTATGTTGAATACACCAGAGATATCAAATATATGTATGTGGTCCACAATAGTCTCAAGTACAATGAGAACCAGGCTAAAATGTGCTTCCTATCTAATTTTAATGTATTTATTTATTATTAAGATGAAATAGGTAAACATATGTGATTTACTATATCAATATGCTGAACATATGATTTAGTAGCCTCCCTTCTCATTTGGGTTTGGCACCTCTGGACTAGACCGTGCTCCTCTAAGATTTGTATCACTGTGGGAATTTCCTAAGTCAGGTGCCATGAGAGCCCCAGGAGAATCTGTGAGATGGATAAAAAGAGTCAAACTAAAGAGAAAACAGAAAAAAGATTTACAAATGCTCTAAGGAAGACTGCTTGCTTTCCTCTGTAGTATCATATGGGTCTTTTATGAAAGAAGAAGTTATCATGACTTCACCACCAAGCATTAGCTGTTCATGACTCGATGGAAAGATACAGTTTAATGGGCATGAGTAAGCCTTGTGCATTCAGGATTCCACCAAATGGATTTCTTAGGTCTGGTAAGAAAAAATTTTTCCACTGTCTATATGGCTCTGTGGTATATATGTTTAGATACATACATAAGCCAAACTTGGACATGCTTTCAGTAGAGAAGATACTACTACATATTTAGGATGGATTCCTGCAATTCAGAGAGGGAGATTTCACAACAGCTGAATGGACACCTACAATTTATAGTCTTCCCAACCTGAAAAAAAGGCTGAACTATTCATTACTAACTCTGAGCTGGAGGGCAGGGTTTCCACAAAAGTGGATGTTTTTGAATTCCTCTGTGAGTGGAAAAAGAGCAAGGGAGACACCCAGATGGGAATTCTGTGATGGTGCTTTGAGAGTGGCCCCAGCAGCAGCAATGGTTGTGTGAGAAGCTCTCAATGAGGACTGATGGTGAGTCGTGTGAGTGTCTGGGACCACCCATGGCTCACCTCTCTGCATGTTGAAGGAATCATTTGAAGTGCCATAAGATTATTTTACCCTGAGAATCCAAGTGGCTTTGGGGATTTATCTTTCTCTCTCTAAAGGTTTAAATCTAGTTCTTTTGAAGCTGTTTGTTTTCTATTGTCAATAATACCTTAAGACTGGCTTTCCCTGAATAAAGATAGGATCCATATCAAATGACTTCAAGGCATGGGTTTAATTGCATAAAAGAAAAACAAATAGAAGGATTTTTTTAGTGGAGAGCTTGGATACTTAAAACTAAGTTATGGCAGGGGATCCAAACCTGCTCAAGACTTAATTGATGATCTGGAATCTTGATGACATATGTGTCTATGAGAGGATCTTATGATTGTGATTTCATTAATAATGTGTATAATTTTTCACCTGCTCCAAAGAGCAGATAAACAGGGATCCACTTGGAACTGAGGGTCATTACCCCTAGACTAAAACTGTGAACTCACTTTGAACATTGGTATTTTAGGCAAATCCTCTAGCACCCAATGGGTGGGGAAGGGGAAGAGGGAGTTGACTAGGCAGGGTTGGGAGGAAACAAATGAGCTAATGTTTATAAAGGACTTAGCTGGATGCATGTCAAGGAGTAGGAACTATGCAAATGCTAATTCCCTTTCTTCCCCTTCTCTGTTATATACCCTGAAACAACCTATGGGGAGAAAGGAAGGGGAAAGGAAGGAAATACACGTTTGTCTATATGCCAGGCACCATGTTAAGCACCTTATAAATATTATCTCATTTGATCCTCGCAACAACTCTGTGATGCTATTATCTCCATTTCATAATTGAAGAAACTGCGGCAAGCAGAGGCCAAATGACTTGCCCAGGGTCACACATCTAGTAAGTGACTGAGGCTGGATTTGAACTCAGTCTTCAGTTAAAGCCCAGCACTCTGTCTACTGTGCTACTGCAGCCAGTGTAAACAAGTGTGATAGAGAAGAGGCTAGATTTGACCTGTCCCTGGGGAGAGGAAAAACACTTCTGAACCAACTTCTGCTCTCTATAGTACACAGGCTAGCTATACCTTTTTCTGTGAGTTTGATAATTTAGAACATTATAGACTCATGAAATTGTAAAAGGGCATACTTTCCAAACTGGAAGGAACTTTAAGAATATAGTCAAATGGGCTCATCTTGCAGATAAGGAAAATCAAGTTCACTGTGTTCATGATGTCTGTTCATTGTTTTGTTTTGTTTTTTCTTTTTCTCCCCTACAACTGCTGCCCCACCCTGGGATGCCACTCCCTAGATCTGTGAGAGTCCCAGGCATTTCACCTGCTGCTTAAGACAGGCTCTGCCTGTCCCTTTTCCTACCATGCTCTAATGCCAGCCAGCTCATTTAAAACTGAAGAACAATTCAAATAATATTCTCTGGGGTGTTCTTTTTCTCCTTTGGGAACAGACTGTTCTCAGAAGAAGCTTGGAGTTTTTCTGATGGAGTTTGATCTGAATTCTTGAGATGTGTTTTCACTTGCTTGATTTTCGATCGTCTCTTGTTTGTACATAGAAAAATTGCCATTGAGTTATTTCATCCAACTACAGTGTTCAAAGGAGCAAAGACTGAGGAGTGTCCCTTGGGTTGATGGTGGCTTTCTGGAATATCTTAGAATATATCACTTAAGGGTAATTAGCCAACATCTAGATCAGCAGTTCTCAACATCAGAAAACACATATTTCCGATGGTCTTAGGAACCAAGACTCTGTTCCTCTATCTGTCTCCAGTCAGGTCCACCCTCATGCAGATACGCCCACATCCAAGTATTAAAAGGTCGTGGCATTAGGAAGGTTGAGAACCACTGATCTAGATGGTCAGAGAACCAAAGTGTGGCTTCATCAATAGCAGGTCATGGCAGGTGAGACTTATTTCCTTCCTTCACTGGTTTAATAGTCAAGTATGAGTGGTTGGACCATACAAAAAAAATTAGTCACCAGGCTACAGTTTGCTCACACCTAGGCTACTAGGTTAGGAGATAGTTTCTGGATTCTAAGGAAGCATTTGCCAAGATCTCTTATAATATTTCTACCAAATGATGGAGAAATGTGGGCTGGACAATGATACAATTAAACATATTCAGAGGTGAATGAGTAGACTCCAAAAGAAATCATTAATGATTTGATATCAACTTGGAAGAAAGAGTGCCCTAGGGACCTCTGCTTTAACCTTGTGCTGTTTAACATTTTAATCAATGTCTTGGATAAAGGTCTTGATAACAAGCTTATCCAATTTGCCAGTGGCAGAAAGGTGACAGGGATAGCTGACACATTGTATGACAGAAGGAGATTTCCAAAAGATCCTCCCAGGCTAGAACCATGGGCTGAGTCTTGAGTTCAAAAACTCAATTCCAGAAGCAGAAAATGGGGGAGGTATGGCTAGATAGCAATTTGGCTTACAAAGAGAAGGAGGGTGTTTAATGGATTAATAACTCCATCTGAGTCAAGAATATGATTACCATTAGACACGAATAGGTATATACACATGTACATACATACATACACACATATGTACACACATATGTAGACATATACATTATATAGTATATATATGTGCATGTAAAATTCTATACATATTTCTACTTATCCGTTCTTTCTTCTTTTGTCCTTTAAAACTAATCATTTTTATTATACTGTTATAGAAATGCTTGTTTTATTACATAAATTAAAAAGGAAGAGAAAGAGAAAAAGCTTATGATTATGATTTAATATCAGTCCAGAAAAGTAATGAAGTTAATCTGCATTACAGGAAGCTTCATGGCCTGAACCAGAAAGGTAATATAATAGTTTCTCCTAATTCTCTCCTGGCCAGGCCATATGTGGAATTTTGTATCCACTTCTGGATACCATGTTTTAAGAAAGTTGATAAGCCAGAAAATGGCTCAAAGTGGACAGTTAAGATCGCAAAGAGTCTTGGATTCATGGCACATGAGGTTCATTTGAAAGAACTGGTGATATTTAGCATGGAGAAGAGTGGGTACACAATAGCTGTCTTTAGGAAATTGATGGGCTTCCCCATTGAAAAGAAAATAGACTTGTTTTGTTTGGCGTGAACCTGGAACGGTATATCAAAGTTACAAAGAGAGGAATTGAGTTTGATGTAAAGAAAAGCCTCTTCACAATTAGGGATGACTAGAAGTAGAATGAGCCACCTCAGGCACAGACGGTTCTTTGATGAACTCAATTAAAAAGTCTTCAAGCAAGGGCTGGACCACCACTTGTTTGTTTGTGGTTGAGAATTTTTTCCAAGTTCCACACAGGACACTTAGAATTAGCAGCCATACGGATGTGGGTAAAGTTTCCTAATCCTCAGGTCTCTAAGGATAGAAGCTACAAAATGGTTGCCGAACTTCATTGGTGTTTCCCCACTGGAAAAGCATGGATTTAGTACAAATCAAATCAAACGAAATAAAATGGTCGAGGCATTAAAGATAAAATGTTGAAGCAAAATAGTTATTGACCTCGAAGAATTTATACTTCACAAAATTGTAAATGTTATCCTATGGAGTTAGAAGTCCTTTCAGTAATTAAATCCATCAGGATCCAACTCCAGTATCTTTCTTAGGTGGGAAAAGGAAACCTGGGTGAATCATAGGTCCTTATTTGAAAAGCAAACCAAGGAGTTAATTTCACTACACACCCAAAAGGAAATGAAAAATGTGGAGAAATCTGCCACTGGGGGCAACTTCCCTCTTTCCCTTCCTTTTACTCTCTCTTTTGACCCTGGGGCAGCCCAGATCTCAGAGGCTGGCTTCCTTTCTTATCTGTTCCCAGCAATGCAGACACCATGGACCAGCAGGTAAGGTACCATCACTGCTAACACTAATTAGACGGAATGAGAATCACTAACAATAGTCTTTGCAGTAAGATGGAGGATCACTAGGTTTTACTGTTAGTGCTGCTACTGTATCCTACTGTCCTTGAGCCCTTAACTTCTAACCTTCTTCTATGACCACAGACCCCCAGGTGTGGTCATCTAGTGATGTATCTTGCAATATACCCCACCACTGAACAACTGAAACTGCTGGGCCCTTCTATCTGCCCTGAAGCTAAAATGTCCCTTATGTGTTATCTTACTAAATTAGACTGTGCTCTCCTTAAGAGAAGAAACTGTGTCACTTTTCCCATGTATATCCACATAAATAACATAGTGCTATAAATGGTTTCTCATTTATCAATTTATTCAAAGTCAATGAAGCAAAAAAAAAAAAGTTAATGAAACACCTGCCATGATACTTAAAATTAAATCAGCATATACATCAACACTTGGTGACTTCATCATGAAGGTTCTACAGGGAAGGATGACAGATAGGATATTGGAAAATATAGCTCATATCTGAGAAATGAAAACTGCAGTTTTCTCAGAAGGCTCCATTTACATATAATTCATATTTTCTTCCAGAAGATACTTGGACATGTTACTTACACATGGTGAGCACCAAACTACATCGCAAAACCAAACTGGGATTGACCATATCTTAACAGACAGAAAATCATTGGTTAAAATCATACCTCTCAATTGTTTGTACCATGAGAAAATTGATTGCCTAAAACAAAGGTCATAATCAACAACAAATTGGGAGACTGGATAAAAATGAAATGACATCCTATAATTACAACAGCTTAAACACAACTCATTCAAATGAGTCATCAGGGCTGAAAGTTGAGAAATGGAAAAAGGCAACTCTGTTGGCCTTGATTATCACTGGTATGAAGTGGTCAACATGAAGGCATCAAAAGAACCCAGAATCTTCTTTTGCCAGAAAATGTATGACTTTTTTTTACCAAGAGGAGAGATACAACAGAAGGCCACAGCAGATGAAAATATAAATTCATTTGTGTAAAAAAAAAAAACAACTACAGAGTAGGATGATGGAAGGTTGTAAGCAAAAGTGTTTAATGAAAAGAGTTAGAAATGAGGATAAATTTATGTAAAACTCTGCATAAGACTCAACCAAGCAAAACTGTCCCAAAAACATTCAAAGACCAAACTGAGAAGACAACAAATAGGTGCAAAGTGGAACAGATTTGTTGCCATGTCTCTAAGTATCTACTTTCATTATCACTGGCATTGGAATAACCACATTTGGATTTTAGTACCTTAGGTCCCCAAATGTCCCTTAAGAGGAATTCAGTAAGAATAACTATCCTAGACCAAACACACACTAATAAAGTCTCAATTGGAAAACAAATGTTGAAAGCATTGTGGCTACGTTTTATGAGATATCGAAAGGAGAGAAAAATACCAAAAGAACAAAGTAACAGACAATATTACCCATAAGGGTAATAAAGCAGTACTTACCAGTTCATACCTCTTTCTAAACTTTATAAAAGTGATATCTAAGGTATATTAGGGGGTGGAAATAGGCAAATTAGCACAAATAACTTCCCATAATAGGTCACACCTGTATTGTTACACAGCTGTCTGAAAAATGCAGACCATACAGGATAACATTGTGATCTTTGCTCATTGATTACAAAATGGCATTTGAGTTGGCAGAACAAAATTCAACCTTGAGAAGGCTCTTCACCAGATTCTCTCTCATTCATTTTTAGATGATATAAGATTTCTTGATGAATGCGACTGAAGAGATAATTCTTTCAATAGTCTTCTGCTTAGTAATGTCAATCAAAGCATAAAAAGGGAGCTTAATGGAGGATGTCTTGAATAAGGTTAAAATAAAATCTATAGAATTCCCTATAGATAGTCATAAGGCCCTAGGATCATAAATTAAGAGTTGGAAGGGACTTTAGAAGACGTCTAGTCCGATTCACTGATTTTACAGAAGATGAAACTAAAAAGAGGTAAAAAAAAAAAAAAACTTGCAAAAAGTCACAAGAAGTAAGCCTTTATGCAGCATTTGAACCTAATGCCTCTGACTACAGGACTATATTCTTTCCATTATACCTTGTTGTATCTCCAGATTCTAATAATTAATAATGATAACTGGCATTTTTACAAACACTTTACAGATATCTCATTTAATCTTCACAAAAAAACTCTGGGAGATAGGTGTTACTATTTTTCTCATTTTATAGGTAAGAAAACTAAGGCAAACAGAGATTAAGTGACTTGTCTAGGGTCACACAGCTAATAGGTACCTGAGGCTCAATTTTAAATCAAGTCTTCCTAACTTCAGGTCTAGTATTATATCCATTGCATCATGAAACATCTCTCTCTCTCTCTCCCTCTCTCTCTCTCTCTTTCTCTCTCTCTCTCTCTCTCGTATGTGTGTATATGTATATGTGTGTGTATATATATATATATATATATATATATATATACATATATCATATAGCACATACAAACATATGTTTATATGTGTGTGAACTGGACCCATACTTTCACTGGTATATGGAATTCTTGGTTGAGAAAACTCCCTCTACCCATGAAGGCTGACAGCTTCTCTGAAACTTATAGTCTTAGATATTTTCCTTGATCTCTGAAATCAGTCAGTCAGTGTAAGAATCCAAGTCTTCCTTACTTCAAGGCCAACTCTGTCCATTACACCATGTTGCCGTGCTGCCTCTCTCAGTCACTAAATATTTTAATTAAGTGCCTACTGTGTGCCAGGTAATGTACTAGGCACCAGAAGAGTTTTCTTTATTATGAATATATATTATAAAATTTCTAATAAGATAAGAAGAAACTACAAGTCAGTTTCATGCTAGTGAGATGAAATGAATTTATAAAAGCCTATACAGGTCATCTGTCCTCTGGGCTTTATTCTCCTTCTGTGTTAAGTGAGGAGAGTTGGATTAGATGATCTTTATGGTTCCTTCTATTTTTAAAATGCTTTGGAGCAGCATATTAGGCAAATACAGAAAATAGTTTCTACAATGGAGTGATAGGATTATGGGTATCTCTAGATATAACATCCATCTCTTTTCCCTTGCTTTTAATCCTCATACCCTGGGACCATATCACCCGAGTGAGCCATTATGGGAAGTCAAAATGCAGCTTTTATCACCTGTATAAGAGTCCTGGATCCTACTCTTTGTTTCACCTCTGAATCATCATGTGAGCTCAAGAAACCACCCATCCTCTCAGCTCCTTAAAATTCCCTTCTCTGAAATGAGGATAATAGGTAATCCTCCTCTTACCTCACTGAGTTATTGTGGAGGTTAATTAGATAATGCCTGCACAACTTTGAGCTTCACTAATTAAAGTGTTATGTAAATACTGGTCTTCCTGTCATCAGGAAGGCATTAATTGAGCCACTTGGTGGCAGCAAAGGTGGTCTTGTTAGGAGATCCCACAGGGACAATCTTTTCTTTGAGATTAAGTTCATTAATTCATCATTCTGAACCTGCTGAATGGTTGCATCGAAGATGCCCAGTTTGGCCCCTGATTAATTAGGGCAAAGATAGCTCTGCACATGAGCCCCAAAGCATGTTAATGCTCTCTCCTCTTCTCAGGGAGAAAGGTTTAGCTCGTGCCCAGAGTGAGCGATAGAGGCCATTGATTTGTTGACCTTGGATAACAACCTATGTTCTTCTTTTAGTATATAAATGTTGTTGTAAGACTCCCAAGTATACATTTTCCTAATAGAGAGGCATTTGCCTTTAAAGGACTGATTCAGAGAAGCTCTTCCATTGGTGAGTCTATCCAGTAATCAGAGAAGTCCCCACCAGCTGCCTCATTCATGCAAAGAAATCTTTGGCTACTATAGACGTCTTCCTATTGGGTTTCCTCAATGAAAAGATGCCGCCCAACAATAATTACCACAATTATTTTTGAAATTCCGAATTAACAGACCTTTTTCCTCTGCCAGAAATAAATTCATAGATGAATTAATTGGCTTGGGGAAAAAAGAAACAAACCTTCCTACATAAAACTGCCTTGGGCTTTGCCATATAATTATATTAGTAATGTGAGACTTTTTTCAATTATAATATTAAAGGTATGCATGACTTCAATGCAGATGTTACCAAATGCTCATGGTAACCAATTCACCATGTGAACAGGCCCAGAATCAACACTGCATTATTTTTTGCTTAGAAATGGAAATGTTTGCCATGGGATGGATTCAGATGGCTGGGTATTAAAGAGGAAGTTTTCTGGAGACAACAGTAATTGGTTATGGGAAGATTGAACAGCTGAGGAACCCAACTTGGAATTCTTCTCTTTTGCTAAGCACTCTGGGGATCTTCCTGTGGTCCTGTACAAATGCAAACTACTTTGAAATGCTCTTAATGTCAAATTAGGAGCCTGATTTATGACCTCTGAAACTTCTTGGCCTACTATCTGTAGATCCCTATAAATAAGAAAGATAACTACCTCCATTAGGGAGATAGGTAGGGCTGTGGGTGTGTCTTTCATGGTGCTTCATGGTGCAAAAGCATATATAATAACAGTGGATATTCATGTGGCTTGAAAGGTTTGCAAAACACTTCACATACACTCCCTCTCTTGTTCCTTACAGTCACCCTATGATGTACAGTATAAGTACTAAGAAGATCGTCTCCATTTTGAAGATGAAGAAACAGATCCTGAGGGAAGATTCAAAGTTAGGCCTTCTTGGCTTAGCTCCAAAACTATTCCTTACAGCATCTCCCCTCCCCCTTTCCCCTACTGCCTCTCAAGACAAAAGACCTAATATTGAAATGATGGGAGCAGAAAGTACTGAAGGTGACTACATTCCAGTAGAGATCAAACATTTACAATTTAAATTCCATCAACAGAGAGAAAGAAGTTATCTTACTTTAACAACATATCTTTATGCTGTTTTTTTTCTTACCATATATTTGAGTTTTTCAGGAAGAGGCCTACTGATTATCTGTGCCATTCATTCAACATTTAGACAGCTATAGATGTTTAATTTCATGTGTAAGATGAGAAACTACATAAAATCTACTCAAAAGGAACATCTTCTCAGTGACTCTTTAAAGGATGAATTCATTTTATGACTTAAATCAGAAATATTTTGCTTTTGAAAAAGAATTAGATTTTAAAAAGGAACATTGTTAGGCTTGCCTAAAATCAGACCTGAAAGTTCTATATATTATGTCATTTCTAACAGAAAAACATTCAAAAGGACTTGTGATCTCTTAAATTGGGGAGTTCCTCCAGTGATGCAGGCCACAACCTATCCGTATGTGGACTTATCAAAATCCTTCTAAGGGCAGTGGTTCTCAACCCGTGGGTTGCAACCCCTTTGGGAGTCTAACGACCCTTTCACGGGGGCCACCTAAGACCATTAGAAAACACATATTTCTGATGGTCTTAGGAATTGAGACACAGCTGCCCTATCTGTCTCCAGGTGGGTCTGCCCACATGCAGATATACCCACATACAAGTATTAAAGGGTTGTGGCATTAGGAAGGTTGAGAACCACTGTTCTAAGGAGGTCCTTTCTCCACATGCTGGAGGTCATCCTGTCTTTCCCTCAATATCACAAGAGTATAGTGGAGTCCTTTGTCCATCCAGTCCCCTGTTATCCCTTCTTCAGTCCATGTCATTCTGTCATATAATGCTTTGATGATATCCTTGATCTATTTTTTTACAATGATCCTCACTGATTAGATGTTGTGGCCTGCTCATATCTATTATGTACCTCTTTGTTTCCCCTCTGTATGAAGCTTATGTTTTGTACTACAAAATTAATAAGGTTCCACATCTTGCTGCCATGTAACACCATTAAAATGTTTGGATTAAAAAGATAGATTTTTTTCTGTTTGGGGAATCTGAGATCAGGTATGGGGCTTCAGAATTTCCCCAAGCAATCTAGCCAGCTCTCTTTCTTGGAACAACTAACTGTCCACTCATATTATCTGTCCTAGACATAAGTCAATCTTCAGCTTCCACAGTGTTCCTAGAAAACATTGCAAGAATAAAAACCATGAGTGTTGATCCATTGAACCTATGGAAAATAGAGGGTTAGGTTCCCAAGACTACCAAAAACTATAATCTTTCACTAGGAATGCTGAAAATACACTTTTCTTCATACAGTTCTTTACAAAAAAGCGTTAATTCTGATAAAATGCACTCTTCCTAACACAGTAATCATGAAGTAACCCATAAAATGCAGTACACATGGTAACATGCAAAACATTTTTCTCCTAGTAATTATGTAGAATTCTATGACCTTTCATGCTGACAACTCAACAACAAAACCAAAGCATTGATTTTGGACAATATTCACTTTTTATAACACATGAAATCTACAGCACCATGAATATTCCAGAGCAGCAGTTCTCAACCTATGGGTCGCAACACCTTTGGGGGTTAAATGACCCTTTCACAGGGTTCACAGGGGTTGCCTAAGACCATCGGAAAACACATATTTCTGATGGTCTTAGGAACCAAGACACCGCTCCTCTATCAGTCTCCAGCCAGGTCCACCCACATGCAGATATGCCCACATATGAGTATTAAAGGGTCTTGCCATTAGGAAAGTTGAGAACCACTGCTCTAAAGAAAATAAAATTCTTAAAATGAAAACATTCTTTAACCTGATTCTTACCTTCCTCTGTGTCCGAGGGTGGTGTAAGGGCATGTTACTCTATACTATACTGCTATAAAACTCTCTATCTTAGTTATCCTCTGAGGTTACAGGGACTTTAGTCACTGCTGTTGGAAGACACTGAAATTGATGAGGTCTTGCCATCACCTTAGAGCCAAAAGGATTTGCACTATTTTGGGGGGGCATAATTGCAATACAAAACTAGAATTTTAAAGGAAAATTATAAAAAATGCAACAAATTCAAGGGGAACTCTTTACAATGGTATGGTGAACAAGATCAGTGAAATGCTTAGTAGGGTGCCAGCTGTTCCACAAACTTATGTGCATTACACCTCTCATTCTTTTCTCTACTGAGCATAGTCTCGACTGTGTGTTATTGCCAATACAAAACTGAAAATAAGATTACTAATAAAATTGTGTGAATTCTTGAAGTCACAAAAGTTAAATGAGTGAATGTTGAGAACTGACCAATTATGTAATATTGAGCAAGTTCTACTGGAGGTACATTCGATACATCTCAAAATCCAGGCAGCAAATGTCCTTACTTCCCTTGATCTATTTTTTTTTGCATGAATGAATGGACCAAACTCCTTTGAATGATTATAGACCTATTCCAGGAGGCTCTGCAATGTTTTGGGGCTAGATCAGCATACTGTCATCTGCAAATGAGGTCATCTTGAGGACCCACCTGCCACAGGGAATCTTTCTCAACTTGGATTCTTAGCTGAATCTCCCCCATACTTTCAGCAAGCATATATGTTCCTACTCTGTCCCTTGCCTGATGTTTGTTATTACAGAGTCAGTGAATATATCTTCCAGATATATCTTGATATATCTTCCAGAAACCTAAATGGTCATGATACATGGATGGGAGATACCTTTCTGTGAAAGAGACTATAAGGCTATGTCTTGTTCTGTAAAGTTAAAATCTTTTTTTTTTTTTGCAATCAACAACCAATAAGCCCAATGAGATCTCTTGTTTTTTCCATATTTCATTCCATTGTGAGAAGGTAAAGATATGGTCTGGTGCTGAATAACATTTGCAAAAGCCATCTTGTTCCCTATTGATGTCTTTATGGAATATACTCTTTATTCATGATTCTCTTAAAGATGTTTGTATAGTTGAAAGAGAAGGTATTCAGGTGAGTACTTACTAATAGTTTTCTCCTTCCTGCCTCCCTTTTTAAATCAAAAAGGGTCAAGATTTTCTTCCATGCCTCTAGTACCTTCTCCTCTTCTAAATAATAATAATAAATTAGTCACTCTTTGTCCTTGGAATTGCATCATTTCCACCCTGGATCTCCTCTCAATAGATTTGATCAATTCTAGTAATTTTTCCCACCTTTGTTCTCTTCAGTGCCTCTTCTACTTCCCCTGTAAGCGCCTTAGGGACCATAATGTTACCTTTGGCAGTCATCTCTCTCCTTTTGTTAGTTAAGTAAAATACTTCCTGAATAAGGCAATTTCTGAAGTCTTTTGGTCTCCTCATTGCAGCAGTTCACTCATACTGGTTTAACTTCTGGATGAAATTATTCTAGTGTTGATGTTATTCATGTTGTCCGTTTCCATTTTTTTTTAATTTTCAATGGTTTGTTTAAATGATTCCAGGCTAAAGCTTAATAATAATAAAGAGGAAGAAACCTTTTAGTATGATCTCATTTCACACTCTCAACAACACTGTAATGTAGGTGCTATTATTATCCTAAGTTTACGGATGAGGAAACTGAGGTACAGAGAAAGTACGTGGCTTGGACAAGATCACAGAGCTAGTGTGTGGCTGTATTTGAACTGAGTCTTCCTTATACCACTATACCACTTAGTTGCATCTAATTCTACACCATATTTATTTTCCATTATTATTTTCTCTTCATGATTACAAATTTTGATCTTTGTTTCAATGAATTAGTGGTCTGCTTGTACAAAGATGACAGACTATGGGGAAAGTCCTGCACTTATAATAAGTATTTTCTTGTCTCTTAAAATGTAATGGATTTCTTTTTCTCCTCTTCCTCTTCCTCCTCTTCCTTCTCCTTCTCCTCCTCCTCCTTCTTCCCCTCTGCCTTCTCCTCCTTCTCCTGCTTCTCCTCCTCCTCCTCCTCTTCCTCCTCTTCCTTCATCTCCTCCTTTACCTCCTCCTTCTCCATCTCCTCCATGTTTGGTGCTCACCACAGTCAACCTCTACCATTTAAGAAAAAAATAAAATGTTCATGATACAGAGACATAAGACTTCTGCATAAAGTACCTCTTATTTCTTTCTCTTGAGTTCTATTTGCTGTATATTTCACCCTATCCTTATATTTTGCCACTTTTGCATCAAAGTCACCAAGTGTCAGAGTGATGTTGATGTGATTCAGAGGCTCTTACAAGCACTTCACAGAATTTTTCTACTACTTAGTCATCAGTCACTAATGTTGGTGCATAATTATTTTCATGGTGACCTTTCTGTAAATATGTAACATTAGTACTGTAATATATGATGATCAGATGTCCTGTGAAATAATATGTCTTGCACCTTCTGTATGCAAGTGAAAAAAATTCACCTTCCCAATTCTTTTCTTTGCTTCTCTATACAGTACTTGGGAGTAATCCTTCCACTTAATTATAATTTCCTTCTCCCTTCTGTTTCATTTACAGCAAAAAGGATAGCTTTGATATGATTCAGCTTCTCTGACAATATGTATTCTCATTAGTCATTGGAGAAGGAGCCACCATTTAGAATGGCAGTAGTCAAAGTTTGTTGCAAATCAAAAACTCTGTGATTCTTAACATCCTCTGTTCCTTTTCCAAATATTCTGCTTCCATTACTGCAAATGTAGAAGAAGCAGCATGAGACTGAGGGCCTTTCTGATTTTTCCTCTTTGCATGGGTTGCTATGGCCGGAAGACTTTCATCACAAAGTGGTCTGCCTACTATTGATGTGCTTCTCTGTGATTATCTAAGCTGGTTCTTGGCAAGAGGATCACTATGTTACCAGGTCTGCACTCAAAGCCTTTCTAATATGGTGGAACATTATGAGAATTTTGCTTTGCTGGTGTGATCTTTGAGAAACACAGGGTCACCTTCAATCCATGATGATGTATTGGAATATAAACGATTGTTATTCAGGACAGTTGGTGTCATGATTGTGGTGTTCATGATCCTCACTTACAGAAAGAGCACCATAAAAATACTTCTAGCTTATGTAGTGACTTCACTAAGAGAGGATAAAGAAGCAGAAAAATGAAAGACAGCCTTTAATAACCCCCCAAATTAAACCAGTCAAAGACTTCAGTACAAAGTTAGACTTGTGAAGTTTAAGATGTGTTGAAAACATGCTTTTAGAGAAAGAAATGAAGTACATGATAGGTGCTTAATAAATGTTCATGGTAATTGACTGAATGATGGATGCCAATGATTTATAAATTATATAGATGCTTTAAACCTATTCATTCTGATTACGTTCTTTGGTGAGAGAATTGGAAATCACTCGACATCATAAAAAAAAGGAAATTGGTTATATTCCAACAGATAAGAAGTGACTAAGTTGTATGAGACCATTTCTGAATCAGTTTTCTGGATGCCATCAGACTATTGAATTGTTAGATTAAAGATAAAAATGAATCACAAATTAGAAAAGAAAGAATAAGCCTGACAAGGAAACTTCAAATTGACTTATTGTCATAAAAAATGAGAAATGGATAAAATAACAGACATTGGCTCAGACCGTCAGTATTTCTTAAGGAAGCTTAATGACTGCACATCACTTCCATTTAGAAAAAAAAATTGTTACAAGGGATGGCTTTTCAAATAGAGGAGGATGAAGAGATATATTTTAAAATTTTATCAAATTTTTTTAAAAATAATAAATTAGTAATCACAACATGGAGATCAAAAATACCTAGAAAAACTTTAGTCAACAAACACCTGACTTTTTTTCCTAGTAGACATATTTGGCAGCTAAGGGCAGGACTGGTTTGTAATAAAAACTTGTGTGAAATCTTATTGTATAGAAGACGGGAAGGCTATTGTCTTCATAAAATAGCAGCATACAGTGGAGGGTAAAAATAACTTTACAGAAAGCTTGGCAAGAAACTTAACTAGGTTAGATCTTCCTGAGTGTGTTTAAGGATAATGCTATAAGGAGAACAACAAGCATTAAAAATGGAAAGGATCCATAAAAATATCTATAACAAACTTGATAACAGTAGATTGTAACCTCTCAACTAAATCAATCAGGTTGGTAGAGGTGTTGTACCAGGAAATCTAGGGCAAACTCAGGTAAAGGGACAAACATGGTTGCAAGAAGGGAGAGTTAACAAACCATAGAAAGTCAGTTTGAGATCCCACAAATAGACTTAGAGTCAGTTGACCCTGCCTACAGTGGGGTCAGGAGCCAGCATAAACACTAATAATGAGAGATTTGATGCCAGATTTCAGTTTTGGCCTATTAAGACAGAGATGAAGGACAAAATTGGGAGAAATGAAGCAACAGATAAATGATATTAGAGTTTAGATGAAGTGATAGAAAGGAAGATAAGTAGCTTAGAGCAGAAGGTAGAAAGCATGACTCAAATTGTGGAGTCCCCACAAAAAATAAAATAAAACAAACTGAATTCGCTAATATCAAAAGACAACAAGACGCGTTAGTTATAGTTATGTGTGAAAAATACTAATGAGTTTCAGCCCAATGGAATATACAATGAAAGCTTTTTAAAAGTTTATATCTGTTTTTACATGTAATATAATATCAAAGGATAAGAAAAATCTTTCTGATTCAAGTTTCTTACAAAGTAATAGAATTGTTATAAAAAACAAAACTTTAAAAAGATTGAATATTACAATAAAGATAAACCTATGCTAATGATATGATGAAAATGGTGTTCTTGTTTGAAATATTTTAGCAACATATACTGAACTGTCTCTTTTTTCTTTAAATCTTCATATATCCACTGGTAGGTGCAGAAAGCTTTATCTACTTACTGGCCAATTTACATGTTCATATAATGAACCAAGTATAGTTAGATAACCTGGAGAATTAACTAAAATCAGAAATAATTAAATTGTGATATTGCTGAGTCTTGAAATACTTTTCAACAGCTGAGCTAAAACAGCTTGAAAACCAATCTTTGAAAATCACTTTAGTCACTCCATGCTTTCTAATGTGACCACAAGAGAACTGGAAATAATTGTTGTAGCTTTTTAGAAGATAAGGTTTTCAGGCCTGACAAACAAGCATTGATTTGTATTTAAAATCCCTTTCAGCATCCCCAATAAAAGTATTAGAGGACCTTTAAACACATTACATCTGAGCTGATTTTTTTTCTTCTTAGAAATGTAAATTTTGGAATGCATCCTTTTCCAGAATAAACATCTTTCATCTCCATTAAAATTTGTTGGTCAGCAAATTCACTTTTTTAAAATCATTTTTTCAAAGCTTTGGGATATTTAGCTGCCTCTCCAAAAATTTTAACATTATGCAAGTTCACTAAATTTTAAAGTTGTTCAACCAAGCAGCTCTTGTAGTAAAAATTTCTTCACTATCTATTTCATCTTTCACTTCCTTAAATAAACTTGAAAATTTGACCTCAATGACTGCCCTGCTAAAAGGAATATATTTTTTATTTCATTCTTAAGTTCAAAAGCTTTGTATTTCATCTGCTTGTTTTATAATAGTCTATGTGATAGCTTCAGTTCTTCTGACACCTCATCCCATCTTAGAGTTCCTATGACCATGTTAATTCTGTTCAACTACAGCATAATCTTTGTACTAATGTCATAGCCAGCCTCTTCTTTTTTGAGCTGACAGCTCTTTCAAATGAAGTATCCTTGGTTTGACCATTTCATTAAGGATTGTTTTATGATGGTATGTAGTTTTTCAGCCTGACTTTCTTAGACATCTCTTTCCAGCCTTATCTTATACTACTCTTTTTCTACCTACCTTACCTCTGTCCGCATAGGGAATCATACCCTTACCTAAGGGCACTCTGCCCAAAGGAATACAAATTTTGATCATTGAAACCTTATGAGTTATCTTGGGGTTTGCTGACTAGATTTCTTTTTTAAGGACCATGCCATGTCTTAAACCCAATCATTCTGGCTCTCTTTGATTGGTCGACAACAAGTCCCAGGCCAAGCCTCCTGTGGTCATTGTTTGGGCTCTGACTACTCAGAGTGAGTATAAATAGCAATTGTTTCTATTTTGAGCAGAAATCCTGAGAGTCTTCCTCTCCCAGATTGAATTTTTTTTTTTGTCTAGGTAGAAGATACCTTAAAAAGACCAAGGTCTCCCCATGAACCCAGGGCCATATCCAGTTGTCCTGATCTATATCTTGCCATTGGATCAGATGGCTTTGGAAGACAGAGCAAAGCTGGTGACTTTGCACAGCCCCGACTCACTTAAATCCAATTAATTCTTTTGCAAGTCATGACATCACCTTCCTGATGTCATGGTCCTCGTCAAGAATGAAAGGACAAACAACACCAGAAGCAACACATCGAATCTACACATAGCAGTAGGAAAGTTCAGATGCACCTTCAAGTAGTTCACACATATCACAGCAACTGGATTTGGGCTAGCATTCAGTGCAACCTAGCATTATTTTATAATTTTCACTAAATAAAATTTTGCATTGTCCAACGTGATTTAATCTTGACCTAACTAAGCAAACCATGAAGCGATATATATGTCTGTCTATCAGCATGCATTTACTAAGCCCTTACTATGTGCCAGGCTCTGTACGAAGCACTAGGAATGCAAATACTGAAGAAAGAAAATCTCTACCTTCATGGAACTCGCATTCAAATATGGAAAGACATCAGAAAGGGTGCAAGGCCATGGGAGGGAAAGCCTGGAGTGCAGCCTATAGAAAAATGAGCTGGATGCAAGATAAATTGGAGATGACCTCACAAGGAAAGCACTAAAATTAAGGAGGACTGAGAAAGGCTTATTTGCAGAAGGTGGGACTGTAGCTGAGACACAAAGGAAGCCAGAGAAGCTGATAGGAGGAGTTGAGGAGGAAGAGCATTGCAGGCATGGGGGGGGGGGGGGGGTAGTCAGTAAAAATACCTGGAGTCAGGACATAGTGTTTTGTTTAAGGAACAGCAAGGAGGCCAATGTCCTTGGATCTGAGTGCACAGAGGAGAGTGAGGAGGAAGAAGGCTGGAAAGGTAGGAAGAATCAGGGCTTTAAAAGCCAAATAGAGGACTCTCTATCGATTTTCTAGGCCTTGATTGACCTGGTCTGAATACTCTGGCATTGGCCCCATGCTCATCTGCATTGTGTGGGCTATTTTCTAGCCACTGCCCTTACTGATGCTTCCAAGGTTCTCAGCTTGGGATTTTTCTTCACTCTTGCTGCCTCAGAACATGGTGAGATTCATCCCTGACCACCTCTGGCCATGCTGGAAGGCTACCCTGTACTGGTGCTAGCTTTGCTGGCAGGGTCTGCAGCTGACATTTTGTGCAGTTTATGAATGGAAGAAGATATTATAGTCTCTCATTGGATTTCTGAATCGTTATTTGGTAGAGTTTTGCTGGTGTAGATGTGTGGGAACTGGGAGGTCTATCTCCTCTTACAGAAGTAGCTAGGTGATACAGTAGATAAGAATGCTTGACTTGGATTCAGGAAGCCCTGAGTTCAGATCCTGCCTCATTCACTTACTAGAAGTGTGTTCTTCAGCAAGACTGCCTCTGTTTCCTCATGTGTAAAGCGAGGGTAATAAGAGTATCCAATTCCCAAGATTGTTGTGAGGATGAAATGAGATAATATTTGTGCATCACTTTGCAAACCATGAAGCGATATACAATTTCTTATGGTCATGATTCTTCTTGTTAATTGTTACTGTTGTTTATCTTGGAGGAAATCCTGTCACACTCTTTCCCTTAACAAAGGTAGTATTGAATTGATTCCTGTCCCTGGAGCAGAAATGGGAGGGAAGAAGTGGCAGGAGAGGTTATTTGTGCGACTGGAGGGCAGATGTTTGTGATGAACAGACACTGGTGTCCTGGGGGCTGCCCTTGGAGGAGTCTTTACTCACTTACCCATCGGACGTGTGGGCAGGAAGACACCATCCAGCAAGCAGCTGCTCCACCATTCCATTTTAGGCTTCAGGTTAGAGTTAGAAATGGAATTAGGATTAGGTTAGATTTACCAAGCAGTTTTCATACAAAAGGTCTGTGAGGCAGGTATGGGATGGAGTACAGTGGGTAGAGAGTTGGAATGAGAGTAGGAATGACTAGCTTCAAATCCCATCCCTTACATTTCATTTATTAACTCTATGGCCCTAAGCAAGTCACTTTACATTTCTAAGTTTCAGTTTCTTTATCAGTAAAATTGGAAACCTAGGGGTTGAACTCAATGACCTCCAGGGTCCCTATCAGCTCTCATTCTCAGATACTATAATTATGGTTCCCATTTGACAATGAAGAATATAAGATACTCTGTGTGTGTGTGTGTGTGTGTGTGTGTGTGTGTGTGTGTTACTATATTATAGTCATTTGCACTAGAAGGTTTACTTGGCACCCAAAGCGGGATAATGTAAGTAAAGCTGTCTCTCTCTATAATGGCTTCTGTTGCATCCACTGAATTTATGAAATGGTGTAAAAGGTCAGTGTGTGACATTTCTGGTAATCCCTAGTAAATAATGGTCTTTTTAGGATATAGAAAAGTGATCACTTACTAGTTTAGGGTCAGATATAAATAGAGAAATGAGAAATTGAGGGAGCTAAGGAAAATAGCCAAGCAGATTAGAAAATGGAATTGAAAATCTTTAGCTCTATTAGAATGTGTACTCAAATCATACATCTCAGAGGCTTTGCCTCATTTCTGAATGGACCCCTCCTTGATCCATTGCCCATGTATACACACATCTCTCATGTCTCTATGTGATATGTAGAGGAAGGCACTAACTTTGGCAATAGTTGAGGACGGGTTGGCTGGGTAATGGCCTCCACAGTGGTAAAACTATGCCTCTTCAGAACCTCAGCCACAGCAACAATCCTCCCTGCTACCTTCTCATCCCAGCTTGTTTGCCAAGTCACCCTGAAAAACAATGGTTTGTGCTGCTACCATTCTCCATAATGAGATTAGAAAAGTATATGGGAAATTATGTTCTTCTGTAGAATGCTGCTAGCAGTCCCAATAACCAAGTTTAAAAAGTATGTGGGAAATGGTGTTGCTTCATCAAATGCTTGCATTCAGGGACAAAACTTTGATAGAAATGAGTAAGAGCATAGTTTTATTTTAGTCAGCTTTTCAGGAATGCCCAATTCTATAAAGAGGGGCATACCTCCATACAAAGACTCCACCATAAAGATGCTCCATTCTAAGCCATAAATTAAATTTTGTGCCTTTGCTTTACAGTATCATGCTCCCACTTTGGGCATTAACAAAGTTTTCCAACTAAAATTTACTTTACCAGTTCAATTTCCTACCATAAAAAATGAGCTATACATTAAATTTCCTTTTTAGGAATGGTTACTTAAATCATCATATCCTGTGAACTTTAAAAAAACACATACATTAAAAGCATTGCTATTTTAATTGAAAACAAAACCTAAATTAGCTTTACTTTGTGCAACTGTGTATTTTTTGTTTCAGGCATTCCAAAGATGATTACCTCAGATATGGTAAGAGAAGGTGCTGCTGTAATTGATGTGGGGATCAACCATATCCATGACCCTGTAACAGGAAGGACAAAATTAGTAGGTGATGTGGACTTCGAAGGTAATAAGCAGAACAAATCTCTCTTGCATGGTAGGAACAGTAAAGATTTTGCTTTGCACTATTTGAGAATAAATTTAAATAGAGCTTTATTGAATGAAAACACCAGGAAAAAATTCCTTTCTGATTGGAGAGGGAAAATACCATATATAAATATTTTTAAATGTTTTTAAAGTTAACATTTATTACTAAGGTAACTATGACTGCCTAATTAACACAGTTCTAATAAAATGATAGAATGAGGATGTATGTCATTTTATTTTTCCTTAAAAGAAATAAAGAAGAGATATGACTGAGTGTAAATGCCACCAATCCTGTCACTGGACAACCAAGACTTGAGTCCTAGCATTGATATTTACTAACGAGATGATTCTAGTCAAAACATTTTACCTCTCAGCCTCAGTTTCCCTGGCCTATTTCTGAGTCAGGCCTGACCAAGACCCATCTGGTAATTTAAATTCATGATTTCCATAAAATGAGATTATCTAGCATGTATCAAAAGCAGGTTATTTGGCTTGAATTTTGACTGTCAGATAGCTGCTAATGAAGGAATATTCTAGGATAGGAAATGGAAATAGAGAGGAGAGAAGAGATGCAAGAGACACTCAGGATGTGTCATGGCGAGGATTTAGTAACCAAATTGGGGAGGGAAGGAGGGAAGGAGGAAGAGAGAGAGAGGGAGAGAGGGGGAGAGAGAGGGAAGGAGGGAGGGAGAGAGAAGAAGAAGAAGAAGAAGAAGAAGAAGAAGAAGAAGAAGAAGAAGAAGAAGAAGAAGAAGAGGAGGAGGAGGAGGAGGAAGAAGAGGAAGAGAAAGAGCAGGAAGAGGAGGAGAAAGAGGAGGAGGAAGGAGAGAAGGAAGAGGAGAAGGAGAGGAGAAGAAAAGAGAAGAGAGATAAATTCATGATTATTATTAACATAGGAGACCAAGTGTAACATTGTAGTTACATAGAATGAAATAATGAAACCAGAAGAAGGAACACATTTAGGCATAATGATAATAGACTTGTTTGGGGATGATTTAAACTGAAAACACCTAAGGAATAGGCCTAGGTATGAATTATCTTCTGAGGAGTGGCCTGGCTAAATTGTTGCCCCACCAACTGTCCATCACTTTAAGATTTGTTTTGGCCACAGAAACTCATGAAGGCCATCGCCAAAGACTGAAGGGTTCCCAATCTGTGTCCATGGGGAGTTAGGGGAGAGTCCACCTCACATTGATGGTGTGATGTGTTTTTGAGGTATTAAAGTAGAAGAAGGGATAGGAGAGAGAAAAAAAAAAGCAACAGAAAGTCTTGAGGTCAGGTAGTATAGGGGAAAGATCTGGAGGCTGAAGTCTAGGGTTTCAATCTGGGATCTGTATGACCTGGGGCAAGTCACCCTGCCTTCATGGTCATCAGTCCTTATCTATTAAGAGAGAGTACTAGACCAGACAACACACAAGTTCCTTTCCAGTTCTAAGTCTGTGATTTCATACTCAAGGTTAAGTTACTCTTCTGTTCAGCTGATTTCAAGTTCAAAGCTATTCATTCAGACTCTCAGCATAAATATCAAAGAACACATCTGTATGAGAAGGACCAACAGACAGAATAGCCATCCATCAGCATAGGCCTAATGATTTGGCTGAGATGAGTTGCAGAGGGTCTGAAGAATACCTCATGTAGGGTGAAATTTCTTTTATGTCTGTGATACCTGGAAGAAGTTGGACAATTCCCAGGGAGGGTCTTGGGGAAAGGAAGGGGGATATCATGTTCCCAGATGGATAATCCTGCTGAGCTGTGCATTCTCCAGGATGAGAAACCAGAGGAGTATTTCATGGCCTGTGGCATGTGTATCTAACAATTCTGATGTAGAACATGGTTCTTTAACTGAGTTAAAAATGAGTAATTGTTGTGTAGGAGTAGTTAGGGGGTGCTACAGTGGATAGAGAGCCAGGCCTGGAGTCAGGAAAGCTCATTTTTCTAAGTTCAAGTCCAGCCTCAGATGCTTACTGTGTGACCCTGGGGAGTCATTTAACCCTATTTGCCTCAGTTTCCTCATCTGTAAAATGAACTGGAGAAGGAAATGGCAAACCATTCCGATATCTTTGCCAATAAAACACCAAATGGGTTACAAAGAGTTGGATGTGATTGAAGCAACATAACAACAAATTGAGTAGTGTACTGACACAAATAAATAGGAATGTGGAATAAGGGAATTTGTAGCTTCATCAGTCAATTAATCAATGAGAGGATCACATTTTAAAGTTGAAAGGGACCTCAGAACACATCCAGCCCAATGCATGCCTAATTGAGAGTATAAAGTACAACAGAAGTGAGGAATGGTTAGTCTTTCTTTAAGACTCAGTTTCCTTCCAAATTCAGGTCAAGAATCAACAAGTGCTTGGCATGTAGTAGGTATTTTGTATGGACTTGCTCACCTGACTTGATTTCACCTTCCACATGAGACTTTTCTTGACCCATGCCAATGGCTAGCACCTTTTTCCTTAAGTTACCTTGAATTTATACACGTATTTTGGACGTTCTTATAAGCATGTGTCCCCCAAAAGCTCCTTGAAGGCAGGAACCATTTAGCTTTTGTCTTTGTGCCCCGGTACCTACCACAGTTCTTGGCATATAGCAGGACTTAATAAATGTTTGTTGACTGATTGGTTGGCCTTCAGTGCCAAGGAACCTAATATCTTCTGAAGCAGTCCCTTCTACTTGATATATAGCTCTAATTTTGAGGCAGAATTTTCACCCATTGCTCCTAGTTCAGCTCTTCAGAGCCAATCAGAAGTCTGATCAATAGTCAGGGCTCTAAGAATCTAGAATGAGGGTCTACAACATGAGACAAATATAGAGAACTTAGAAAAGGTCCGATAGACCTAGAAGAGACTTTGGATGGCACTTTGACTGTACTTGAGGACCTAGAGGGCCATATGTGGCCTCAAGGCCTCAGGTTTCCCACCCCTGGAAACCCTGGGTTCCTATTTAGTGACTGATGAACTTCTTCCATAACAGTCCAAGAGGTTGGCACTAAAACTTCATCAGTAGTGCATCAAGCAGTAAATAATTGTAAAGAAACAATGAGTAGCATATTAAATCACATTTTCTTATTGAAAGGGGTTCATGGAGCAAAAATGTTGGAATCCTTGATGATTTCTGTTCATCTCCTCCATGCTACTTTCCCCATATTTGCAGATGAAAAAACTTTGAAAAGGTCCAGAAGTATAAAATGACTGACCAAAAGTCACAGAGTTAATTTGTTAAAATGTTAGAAAATAAATGAAGAAAAATATAAAATGTGGAGTGATTCCATCTGGAAAAGACAATTTTCATGTATATGAAGCAGATAGTGGTACTAAATAGATGTTTCCATTTTCTACTAATTAGGCACATTACTAGAATTGAATTTATAACTGGAGACTGTTCAATGAGTACACCATAATCACGGCAACTTCTACAAAGGTCCCAGATCCTTAATTTGGGGGTGAGGAAGAAGATGGAGGGAGAAGAGTTCAAGATTAGTCTATGAGCCAAGGTCTGAGCCAATAAATTACTTCATAGATAGGAGGCATCTACCAGCCTAGAAGGGAGGAGTTAGTAATTAGCAGATGCTTTAAGCCTGACTTAATTTTTCAGATCCTGTACAGAAAGCAAGCATGCAGAGCTTTGGGGGTGGAAGAAATTCCTTGAAGGTCATATGAGGAGAGATCAGTGCACAGGCACATTGCCTGGGCACTGAAATGTCACTGCTCACAGGGAATACAGAGGACTGGCTATCAACAGATGGTGTGTGCTTTCCAATTCCAATATCCAGAAGAGACAGGCAGGCAAAAAAAGTACAGAGAATCCCCTTTCGTTGATCCACCATGGAGATGATAGAAGCAAACCATAAAGTTAGAAATTGTCTATTCATGGGGGAAATTAATGATGGAGGCATTATGCTGTAAGGGAAAATCAGAGCATGAAGGTTCAAATCCCACCTCTGACCTGAAAAAAGGCATTTTCCTTTTCTGGTCCTGAGTTTTCTATTCTAAAATTTATGGGAGTTTTGGACTAGATAAACAACTTCTTCCTCAGCCTTAGTTTCCTCATTTATAATAAGAGGTCTTGGGGGACTTCTGAAGCCAATGTGAGTAACCTTAGCCTACCCTGATAACCACACTCAATTCCATATGGAGAGGAAGGGGACCACATCCAGAATAAATGTCACTATATTCTTGTTTCATATCATTGCTGTATTTGGGCAAATTTGTTAACTGTTCAATGACTTGTGTCTCATTTCATCCCCAAATCTGACCTGAACTGGGCCTCAGTTTACCCTGTCATATATGATGGCATTGAACTGATGATATCTGAGCTTCTTTCCAGCTCTAACTCTATTATGGTTCTATTTCCATTATAAAGTTGTTTTGTTTTCTAAAACAAAAAGGAAAAATAGGAAATGTAGTTTAGATTCCTAGGATGTCCCCTATACTTATTTCTCTTAGCTTTAAAAAGTTAAAAGTGTAGACACACACAGAAATTTTATATGAAGACTTCAATACCCAATATTGGTGCAATGAGGTCAATTCACACATGACTTGAGTTGGTACCCATGGACTGCTATATGTTTCATTGTCATATATATATATATATATATACATATATATATATATATATATATGTATATATATATGTGTGTGTATGTGTATATATATATGTCATATATATGTATACACACACACACACACACACACACACACACACACCCTGGCATATAGGCTAGAATGAAACTTCTTTGAAAGGAAGAGCATATGAATGAAAAACAACAATTATAGACCGTTTTCAGGAGTTAAGTCACATTTTAGAAAAAAGTGTGGTCTATATTTAAACCAAGACCCCAGCTTTTCCCATGGGAAATTACCATAGAATATGCCTTTAAATGCTGTGACAAATAATCCCAGTCACCAAGTTTTGCTCCACAGTGCCACAGGCCCTTCCCTTTCACCCTAGGGTCTGGCTTGGTAGGTGGTCAGCCTAAGGGCTTGAAACACAGAGAGAAAAGTTAGGAAAGTCATTGGCAGTCATCCTTAGCTTTTCAGGAGTACACAAAGATACCAAACTCACCCAAAACAAATACAAGACTTGTTCAGCATTTACCAGGAATTCAGTTTTCATTCTATGATGCTACATGAAGAGGAAGTCCAGTCATGTGACCTATGTTTTCTACTGTGAGAAAGTCATTCCCACTCTTGGAATCTCAGGAAGTGGCCAGCGTTCTGATAATATCACATTAACCTAATAACACTGTTGGATAAAACATTTCAGTTCACTACACACTATATTTTTCTTCCCATCATATCAAGTCGTTAGAACAGGAGTTCTTAACCTGGGGTCCCTGGAGAGATCTCAGTGGGTCTGTACATGTGAATGGGGAAAAAAGGCACATCTTTATCTTCACTGACCTCTACCTGAAATGCACCATTTCCTTAAACGATTTTAACATATTATTTTGAGAAAGAGTCCATAGACTTCACTGGACTGCCAAGGAGGTCTATTATACCAAAAAAGATTAAAGATCCCTGTCTTAGAGCAACATTCTCCTATGGCACTTCTACAGAATAACAATATATGAATTGCATCAAGAGAAGTAACAAACATGCCTACATTCATAAAAGACTTTTCAGTGTTGATAACATGTGGAAAAGGAGAGAAAAGGGGGAAGGGAAGAAGCATCTATGAAGTATCTACTATATGCCAGGCACTGTGCTTTACTTTATAAATATTATCTCATGATTCTTTCAACAGCCCTGTGAAATTGGTGCTATTATAATCTTGATTTTATAGTTGAAGACGCTGTAGCAGAAAAAAGTTAAATGATTTGCCATTATCATCATCAGTATCAACAGCAGGAGCAGGAGCAGCAGCACCAGTAGTAATAGTAATAGTAGTAGTAGTAGTAGTAGTAGTAGTAGTGGTAGTAGTAGTAGTAGTAGTAGTAGTAGTAGTAGTAGTAGTAGTAATAGTAGTAGTAGTAGTGGTAGTGGTAGTGGTGGTAGTAGTAGTAGTGGTAGGAGGAGGAGGAAAAGGAAGAGTAGTGGTGGTGGTGGTGGTAGTAGTAGGAGTGGTAGTAGTAGTAGTAGTAGTAGTAGTAACATGGTGCCACTGAAGTTTGTTTTCTGTTTTGTTTTGTTTTAGTAATGGAGTGGCATGGCTTTGCAATATCAATTTGGCACCTACATCAAATATTAGAAATGGTATTTCTGGAAATTGGAGGGGTCACTAATCAATCAGGAAGCTGTTGAAATAATCCCATTCAAAAGAAATGAGGGCCTGAACTAAGACAGAGACTATGCGATGAAGGGAAGGGGATAAATGTAAGAAGTAATAAGGAGGTAGAATTATGGAAGAAGAAGGTTTGACAGATGATTAGACATAGGGGATGAATGAGTGATAAGTTATGGATGAGTTCAAGATTTTCAACTATTAACTAGAATGGTGGTGGTGCCCTCAAGAGAAATAGAGAAGTGTGCAAAAGAGATGGATTTTGGGGAAAATGTGAGTTCTGCTTTGCACATGTTGAGTTTGAGATGTTGATGGGATGCCCAGGTGGAGATGTCAGCCCCGATATAATAATGAACCCTGATAACCTTTGGGAAAAACTAGGCATTTTAAGATGTGGAACTGAGGAGTGAGTGCATTCTAGGCAAGTGGTACAGCCAAAGTAAGAAATGGGATAGAATGCCACATTGAGGAAACAGCAAATAGGCTAGTTTGGATAGACTGAAGTATGTGATGGGGAGTAATGTATAGCAAGCCATAAAAAGTAAGTTGGAATTAGATTGTGGAAGGCTTGAAATGACAAATGAAGGAGTTCATATGTGATCCTAGAGGTGCTAGAGAAACATTAGAATTTATTTAGCAAAGAAGTGACATGATCAGAGGTGTACTTTAGGAAAAATCAATTTATCACCTAGAGAATAGATTGGAAAAAGGGAGATTCAAAGCTGGAAGATCAATTAGTAGGCTACTGGAATAATCTATGGGAGTAGTGCTTATGTGAATGAACAGAATGGAATAGATTTGAGAAATATTGTGAATGGGGAATCTATGAGACTCAACAAGTGGCTGGATATATGGAATGAGAGAGAAGGAGGAGTCAAGGTACACACTTCATTATAATTTCACAGTGTTATGATTTACAAACAACAACATTTTTTCCATTTATACTGTCATAAACATCATGTAAATTCTTTTTGTAATTATATTTCCTTTCTTCCACATCAATCCATTTGTCGTCTCATGCTTCTTGAAATTCCTTATACTCATTTTTTTTTTAATTTTAATGTTATGGCACAGTAATATCATATTACAATTATGCATCCCAATTCCTCTAGCCATTCTCTTTTTAATGGACATCTACTTTGTGTCAAGGTCTTTGCTACTCTAAAAAGTATCCATCCTATCTTTCCAGCCTGATTACATATTATTTAACCTCACACATTCCATGCTCCCCAAACATACCCTGCTGTTCCTCACATATGACTTTCTATATTTTGCTTACCTACCTTTGAAGGGTTTTCCCTCATGCATAGAATGCTCTCCCTCCTCACCTCTGCTTCTTGGCATGAGTAGTTCCCTTCAGGTTTCAGGACAAATATCACCTACTTCAAGATGCCTTTTCTGAAGCCCCAATTGTTAGATAGTTAGTACCTAGAATATTTATTTTGTATGTTGTATATACTTATCCGTGAATTTGTATATCCCAACTTGAGTACAGAGGTTCTTAGTCTGTGCCCATAAACTTTTTAAAAAATATTTTGGTAACTGTATATCAATATAATTGGTTTCTTTTAAGTCTGGGCATTTGCATAAGGCTTCTCATTGGTGGATTTCTATTTATAACTTGATAAAGATCAATTTCAGTATTGATATAGATATACAAGAGCCATTTTTCAATAGGCAAATAGTCATGAGATATGAACAAGTAATTTTCAAAAGAAGAAATGCAAAGTAAACTAACAATAGTCATATGATGGGCAGCTGGATGTAATTCTGGACTTGGAGTCAAGAAGAGCTGAGTTTGAATCCTGTTTCAGATATTTATTTAGCTACTTGACCCTGAGCAAATCACTAAAATTCTCCCAGCCTCAGTTTCCACATCTGTAAGATGAGAAAAATAATAGAACCTACTCCACAGAATTGTAAAGATTAAGTGAGATAATATATTTAAAACATTTTGAAAACATTAAAACACTATGCAAATATTAGGTGTTTTTACTGTTGTTCTATGGGGGGGAAAGGCTCCAAATTACTACTAAACTACAGACAAATTGAAACAATTCTGATTCACAAATATAACATGGAAAAGTAAAATGGTAATTATTAGAGGATGTGTGAGAAGATAGGCACACTATTCCACTACTGTCGGACCTGCAAAGTGATTCAAACACTCTGAAAAACAATTTAGACCTAGGCCCCCAAAGTCATTAAAATGTGGATAAAATTTTAACCCAGCAATATTGCTTTTAGTCATATCCTCCCCAAATAATAGCATCAATTTTTATAGCAAAGAACTTTTAAAAATTAATGTCTCTCCATTGGGGAATGGTTGAAGAAATTATGACCTGTGGATGTAATAGGGTATTATTGTATTATAAGCAATGACAAATGGAATGGATTTGGAGAAATGTGGGAAGACTTGTAGGAACTGATGAAGAGTGAAGTGAGTAGAACCAAGAGAACAAATAATACAATCACAATAACATTCTGAAATATAATAACTTTGGGAGGCTTAAAAACTTTGTTCAGTGCAATGATGAATCCCAGATCGAGAAGACTGATAATAAAGCAAGCTTCCCACTCCTCAGGAGAAAGATGTCAAATGGCAAGTATAGAATGAGGCTGTTATAGAATAGAATGTTACTGGACTGCACCTATTCATAATAAGTCATTTATTTGGGGGATGATGAGTTGTAGGGGGAAATTAGGAGGTAGTGTTTTTTTTTTTTAAGTACAGAGTACCATTGAAACATTTTTTTAAATATCCAGAAGTTAAAAGGAAATTCAGAAGGGGACAGAGAGAGAGAACAATATTAATTCATCAAAACTTAAAAACATTTTAAATCATAATAATATCCCAAATACTCAGGATCTCCAAACTACATGGAACAAAAAGCTTTCAAGTTACAGAGACATGGTTGAGGAGTTCAAAATCACATGATAACAGGTGAGCCTACAGAGCATGTATTTTCATCCTAATATTTTTGTTCAACTATAGTAAGCAGTTATATCCACCTAGGCAGCCAATTATCTATAGAGCACTGAATTTAAAGGAATCATAATAATAAGATAGTAACTTAGCCCAGGACTGCTTCTATCTGGACACCATCAAAAAAAGATGGAAAAGATGATATGAAACTAATAGTGATATTTAACATTTATAGAGTACTTTAAGATTTGTAATGAACTTTGTGTATACTATCACATTTGAGTCACACAATAATCCTTTGAGGTAGATACAATCACTATTATTATAGCTATTTTACAGATGAAGAAACAGCTCCAGAGAGATGAGATGATTTAACCTATGGTTAGACAGATAGGAAACATCATAAGGAGGGCATGAACCCAGGGCTTCCTAACTCCAAGTTCCAACTTCTAACAACATTATACCCCATACCATCCCCTAAGAGTCAAAGCAACTTGCCAAGTAAGTAACTTAACTTTGGCTGATTAAAATATCAGGGTAAATAAAGGTGGCAGCATAAGGTTCCCAGAACAGATCATGATACCTGAGCGTTAGACACCCTGTCATGAGGCATGGGGAGTGATGTCAAAATGTTGATGATCACATACATTTTCTTTTATTCTCAATTGGATTGTCCCTTGTGTTGCTACTAGTACCCTTCATGAGTAATTTAGCCACACCCTCTGATTGTATGTGACTTCTGGGTTTTTTATTTAATTTAGGCACTGATATAATCTTGTAGCTCTTTGTTCTTCCATCATCCCAATCATCGGATGGTTTGAGCATAAGTCAACTTCCAATGCCATATCTGTTCTTTTATCCTTTTAGAAGGAAAAGGATTTATATCATCTGCTTCTAGAACCTGAATCTGACCTAGTTCTTCCAGTTAGGAACCTGAATCTGACCTAGTTCTTCCAGTTAGGAATTTAAAACCAGTCTCAGAAAAAAAGCTATACAACCCATTAGTAAGGGGACAAAACAGAAACATAACAGATCAGATTTTCATCCTATGTCACTGTCTCTTCCTAGATCAGACAATTTCTTGTATTTATTTGAAGTGTTCAATATGGTATTTAATTGAATATCATATTATATTTGCATCAGACAACTTGTATTTACTTAAAGCATTCAATATTGTATTTAATGAAATATTGTGTTATATTTAGATTAGGTGATTTTTAAATATTTATTTAAGCATTTAATATTTCATTTAGTTAAATATCACGTATTAAATTTATATTAGTTTAATTAAATATCAATGAAAGAAATTCTTGATCCAGGAAACTATTTTAGTAGCAGGAGCTGAAAATAATCAAAGAAAAGCATTATAATGTAGTGGATAGGAAGCTAGGTTGGGAGCTAGCAAGAGATAGGTTCAAATCCCACTACAGTTCATATACCCCTCATTTCACCCCTCAATTCTCTAGACTGGGGGCCATCAGTCATCCTGATCCATATCTTGCCACTGGACCTGGATGGCTTCAAAGGAGAAAGTGAGGGGGGGCGGAGCCAAGATGGCGGCGTAGCAGCAGCAACATATCGCAGCTCTCACATAGCCACCCCAAAATACCCATAAAATAGGACTCTAAACCAATCCTAGAACTCCAAAACGCATACAAAGACACTTCCCACTAAAGTCAGCTCGGCTACGAGGAACCATATCAGCACTGCAAACCGAAACCAGGCTGGCCTGAAGCCGTGGCTGTGCCCCAGGGGTGGCTGGATGGGAGCAGCAGAGGAGCCTCTCAGGTGAGTGGATTAGCACCACCTGCGAGTGGGGATTGTGAAAGGGGGAGATAAGCAGTCCGGCCAAAAGGCCTCCAGAGCGGAAAAGCGAAAGGCAGAGGTTTTGCACCCGCCTCCGCATTGTAGCTTCCTGCCCGCGGCCTGCAGACAGCAGGGGG
>CM053592.1:13340396-13361634 GCA_028646515.1 Pseudochirops corinnae
AGTATATATTTTTATGTAGACATATACCAATTTAACTACCTGAACATTGTTACATGTGAATTAAAGGCATTAAGTGTACTGAAATTGTTTTAAAATAGAATCATTATAGGTTCCAAGAGAAAGGACTCAAATATCCAAAAAGCATTCATCAAATTAAAACTGAGTGCCAGTTGGTTCCCAGAATCCCTGCCCTAATCTTTGTCACAAGCAAAAGTTATCGGAAGCTAACTACTTGTCAATGAAGATGAATTTAACCCCATGCATATTTCAGACAAAGACTGAAGTAGAGAATGCCTACCTACCATTGAGTAGAATGTACAATGGAATTCCAAGTGCCATCTCTTGCTGTTGATTAATAATCTCTTTCCCTTTTCTTTCCCGACTGGCAGGTTGTTCTGTTTATTGGCCTCCCTCTGTCATTCTTGTTTTTATATTTCATGAAACGTCACCTGGCAATTCTTACCAATCAAAAAAATGTATGTCTGGCAACAACATAAAGCCTTCAGGCACTCACGCATTATTGAGGAAACCAGCATTATCTAACCGTGGGATCAAGTTTTCTTTTGAAACATTAGTTTCCTGTTGCCTGGGGGCATAATTGCAAATGTTAATCCATTTAAAAAAAATTCTCCATTTTCAAGTGGAATGTAGCATCATTTGAACAAATTGTTCACGTGGAAGAAGATAAAATGAGGTGTTGCCTGTAAATAGGGATTTCCTGCAAAGATAAGCAGGTTTGGAAACTGGAGAAATAGAACAACTGGACCATTAAAATGTCTAAATGAAAAGATACTAAATTACATTGAGACCTATCACCAACTAGGCACCCCAGAGCTCATTCAAATATATAGGGCAAGCACTTTAGTGTTTGCTAAATTAAATAGAACTATCGAAAATTGTCAGTGTGTTAGAACAAACCAAAATTTCTTATTTTACTGATTGTTAGCCAATTTATTTTGACAAGGAGAGACTACTTTAAACTCTCTAATCTTGCGGTACAAATATACTCCTAAACAAGCAAACTATTTTAATATATAGAGATTTCATAAATGCAGAGACATCTATCTTCATACAACAATTTTCTCTAGTGTAAAAATTATGATTGATAATAACAAAACATGCTTTATGACATATAAAACTCACTAGAAGCTTAATTACTCTTTTTTGGAAAAACAGAACAGTTTACTAGAATCAGAGGTTAATAGTGACTAAGTATGCATCACCAATATTAGCACTGAAAGAAACAATGAATCACTAAAAAAAATAATCCCATTAAGACATAATTAATAGTAGCACTAACTGATTCATCTCCCATATGAATTCCTGAGTCTGTGAATTTTTTAAAAAAATATTTTGATAACTGTATTTTAATGGAATCAGCTTCCTTTATAATCTTCTTTATTTAATGAATTTTAAAAACATCATTCTCAGAAGTAGTTCATCAATTTCCCCAGACTGCCAAAGAAAAGTAAAAAATTCGAGATTTGGTGTTTGTTTCTAGAGCTCTTCAAATTAACTATAACATTCAGAATATCAGTGGTGTCAATCTGGCCAGGATGACTAAAAAATTACTTTTAGTATCCAAATTATTGATTGAAAAACAAATATGCTTGTTTTGTTTTTCTTTCTCATGGTTCCTTCCATTCATTCTAAATCTTCTATACAACATGATTAATGTGAAAATATGTTTAATAGGAATGTATATGTAGAACCTATATCAGATTGCATGCCATCTTGGGGAAGGAGGTGGGGAGGGAGAGAGAGAAAACTTAAAACTTACGGAAGTGAATGCTGAAAACTAAAAATAAATAAACTAAAAAAAAAAAAAGAAAAAGAAAAAAACAAATATGCCGTGGTGTCTTATCATTTTGAGAATTTTACATCAGTTTTCTTTTAATTCCATCCAATTCAATGTGTGTTAATTAATAAGTGTCTTTGTCTGAATAAGCTACAGACTCCATCCTAAACCTAGGAATAGACTGGTAGTTACACAGTTAAGAGCAGTTTTATTTACCTTATAAGGATACGGTTGTGAAAACAGGACCATGATAGAAGCTGATAGTTCTGATTGTGATGAGTTCTGGTCTTCTGTGCCTCCCTTTCCCCCACAAAGCTTTACTCTGGTTGGTGGCTTTTGTACCTGGTATAGGGTAAAGATCTTGCCAGGTCTAAGGAGGAAATGAGATCCCCCCTCCCCCAAGCTTGGTGGTTTTATATGAGCCTGATGGGTGCTGCCAAGTACTGTCACCAGTGGAAAGTCTTCCATTATTCTAGAAACAAAGAATCCTTTGTGCTTGGCTACTTATATAGCAGGGCCTATTATGCAGTAGTATCCATTGGTTCTCACATGCCTTGAAATACTTACTGGGCCAAAGAGCTGCTCAAACTCAGGTAATGTGTATAGGACTGGTCATCACCTGTCTCCTTCCACCTTTTGACTGGAATCATGGGTTCCAATCATCTTTAGTAATGCAAGACCCAGACCTCCAATCTAGGTTGACATTCAATGTATGAAGACCTGAGTTCAAATTCAGCCTCAAATACTTCTTAGTTGCGTGATCCTGGGCAAGTCATTTAACATCAGACTCAGTTTTCTCATCTCTAAAATGGGGTGATAATAATAACTGCCTCTAAAAGCTGTTGTAAGGAACAGTAGAGATAATATTTGGAAAGCACTTAGTGACTGGCACATAGTAGATGTTTAATAAATGCTTCTGGCCTTCCTTTCTTTCCTCCTTCCTTCCTCCCTCCCTCCCTCTCTTTCTTTCTTTCTCTTTCTTTCTTTCTTTCTTTCTTTCTTTCTTTCTTTCTTTCTTCCTTCCTTCCTTCCTTTTTTCCTTCCCTCCCTCCTTCCTTCCTTCCTTCCTTCCTTCTTTCCTTCTCTCCTTCCTTCCTCCCTCCCTCCTTTTCTCTCTTCCTTCCTTCCTTCCTTCCTTCCTTCCTTCCTTCTTTCTAGAGGCAGCATTCTAAACAATATTTTAGCAAGTTTGCTACAGTGCTTATTACAAAAATTACTACCACTGCTACATTTAAACTCTAGACCAAAACCAAAGATCCCCCACTCTTCCTCCTGGATTTTGGGGAAGATATTCCAAGACACCTTTCACAGCTGCTTCTCTTTCCTGAAGGTACCTCTCTTAAGGGAATGAAACTGTATGCCCTTTCTTATGTTCCCTAATCTTTTGTTTCCCTGAGACTGTAATTTGAATTCTTCCCACCTCTGACTTTTATCCACAATCTGGACAGTCCAATGAATTTGGGCTAATCATTCCCAAGATTCCCCTATGAATTTCCCACTCCTCCCACCTCTGACTGGTGATACAAGAACAGATTTATCTCTCTAGTGCAGTCAGGGTTGATGATACCCGCTATCATAACCACCCCCTCCTGATCTGAACTTGATCTGGGGGTGGTGTGATCAAACCACCCGACTGGCAAGGAAATTTTGAAATAGTGTGGTACCACCTGGGTAATTGGTGGGGGGAGGGGGGGATGGAGGAACAAGTTATCTCCTTTGCCCAGGACACTTTCAGGTTCAATCCAGTGGCTCCCAATGTGGTGACTGCTAGAATTTTTTTAAAAAAAGGTAAAGTGATTTATGGGAATTCTATCTTTGTGTACTTTTTCCTCTGGGAACTCTTCATTTCAGGTACTGCCTATCAATATTCTTTGGATTAGAATTCCCCATTCTCAGCCTACTGTCTATGGTATAGGACAGACTATTCTCCTGAACATAGGACTCTTAACAAGTTTCAGTGGCTGTTCTGGGTTAGGTCTAGCTCAGTCTAGTCCTATGACTCAGGCTTGGGATTGGAATATGAAGAAGCAATTGTGAAACATAAAATCCAAATAAAAATAATTATTTCACAATAAAAGATTTTAAAAGGATACCAGCACAGATTCAAATGAATGATGTTACCTTCTCACTTCATACTATGTTGAAAATACTAAGTCAGAAAGACATTTTGTACAGCAGTAAGAATTACAGCAGCTCTCTATAGGTTTATACTTTTAAAGTCTCAGGCAAGAAGGACTAACCAATCCAATCCTAAGGATGACTTCCCTGCCTCTTTAATGGGAAAGTGACCAACATGAAATGGATACTACACCCACAACAACTGCCTAAAAAGAACTTCTGGGAACCTAAGTGTCAGATACAGGCACCTACAAATTCACAGGAGGAAAATATAAATGGGAAATTTGGTGTTTGGTTTGGTTTTATTTTCAATTTTTAACTCTGTACACTAAGATTCATCATAAGACATAAACCATTTGAATGTCTATTGCCATGGTCTAAAGATTTTTCTGTGAAAGTAAGATGAGGGTTATCACTGTAACAGTTAAGCAGCAGTGTTAGGTGGCATAATGGACGGAGTCAAGAAGACCAGAGTTCAAATGTGATCTCAGATCCTAGCTGTATGACTTTGGGCAAGTCACTTAACTTCTGTTTTGCCTTCAATTGTAAAATGGGGCTTATAATAGCATGTACCTCACAGGGTTGTTATTAGAATCAAATAGAATAGATATTTCTAGCACAATAGCCTGGCATACAGTAGGCGTTATCTATAAGTGCTTATTTTCCCCTTCATTTCCTCTTCCTCAAGGAGGGCCATAAATAGAATGATGTACCTTGAGTCAGAAAGATATGTTCAAATCCAGCCTTAGACCGTTACTAACTTTGCAACTCTAGGCAGATCACTTTATCTTCCTCAGTTTCTCTCACCTATTAAATGGGAGTAATAAAGCACCTATCTCCCAGGGTTATTTTGAAGAGAAAAGTAAATTAAAATTTGTAAAGCACTTTGGAAGTTCTAAGGGTTGTACAAATACTAGATATTATGGAAATTTTCATGCATACAGACTCCATTTTTTTTCCAAGGATCTCATATTTAGGCCAATAATATAAAAGGTAGGAAACTTTCTCAGAAGTAAAGTCCCGAGTATTGCCATCACAATGCTACTATTACCAGCTTTCCCATCAGTCCAGATCCATCTGGAACTTACTACAATATTTGAAGAGACTGGGCATCTCCCTTTACATGATGAGTTGTGGCTTCTGCATTACCTGGATTCAAACAAAGATTGAACCAAATTAAAATCCCAAGGAGTTTCACCTCAAATGACAAGTCCCATTGCCTAAGACTTAAAGCAGAAAAAATTACTTTTTATGTTCACTTTAATACCAACAAGTGCATAGTTGTAGCATAAGACATGAAAAATTGTTGGAAAAATACACCCAATAAATTTTTGTAAGGCCTTTTCTGAAAACCTCCAGCTCCTTTTATCTCTTTTTAACTTAATGATGCAAAAATCAATTTTAAAAATAAAATCATCACATTCCGAAATTTTACACAGCAAGTGAAAATGTTAATATAAGTCTTTTAAATTGGGTTCTGTAGCTACAAGGTTGAAAGTCTCATTGTTTAATAGCAATACCACTTGCCTGGGGTTCAATTAAGGTCGTTTCCTAGAAGTTTCTGGGCCATCTCTCTCCTTGATAGAAAGAACCTGAGAATTAAAATCTTAACACTGATAACATCAACATCTCACAGCAACTGAAAACCCTATCCCAAAAGATCTGCCAATAATCTGTTATTTCCTTATTCCCCCTATTTCTCAATATTATGTGACTGGCAAATGTTCAATCAAGAGACTTTAGAATATACAGTTTAGTTTCCAATTGCCCTCTTAATGTTCACAGATTCCTTCATGATCAATGATATGTATGTAATAATAATGCTTATGAACTGAATTGCTTTCAAACCACGCTTACAATTAAGAGCTAAAGAACTGTTAAGTGTATGGGGAGAGAATAGAGGCTTTGGGGTTATGATAGGTACCTTAAGTCCTCTCTATGGAGAGAAATTGCTCAGATAGTTTACTATATAAATATACAAATTCAGAAGTTCTATGTAGTCACATGTCAATATGAAGCATTTAAAAATTCCAAAATCAGGTTTTTTTCCTTACTATAGATTGCATTTCTCAGTTTAAAAATTGATAAAGCCCTTCTTGTTACATCATATTCTTTTTTTTTTTTTTTGGTGAGGTAATCAGGGTTAAGTGACTTGAACTAAACTCAGGTCCTCCTGACTCCGGGGTCAATGCTCTATCTGCACCAACTAACTGCCCCTCCATCACAAATTCTTGCAGAAGATGAAGTTTCCTTCCCCCTTCTTCTAGAGAGTATAAGGTTCTAAGTTTTCGAAGAACTTCCCATAGATACTCCAAGTCTTTTGTGCTTTTCCTAAAACCAAATTAAATCTTAAAACAATGGAATGGAAAGTTTATGATATCTGTGAATGCTGGAAGACTCCCCAAATATCTGGTAGTGGTCTGGGGTTAGGGGACTGCTCTGACATGATAAAACAATAAAGATTCTCCACATTGTAGGAGAGTATGTCCAGAGAAACTAACTACATGAAAATATTTAGCATATAAAGTAGGAAAAATCATCTCCACAAATATCAAAATCCATAAAATAAATCATGCCTGGCTTTTTGAGTCAGGTTTCAGTCCCTTCTTAGTGTCCGGTGCAATTTAAATACATCCAGATGGCATGGGAGGATGGAGTGTGGGTGTGGGAAAAGAATTCTTCTCCCTTATTTCATTTCTTTTTGCTACAGAAGTGGTTATATTAGAATGCAGAGAAAAGACTAGATCATGTTCAGATCTAGAAGCTCCCTACTCAGAATTCCAACTTCTTCTTTCCCCTGTTTCTCAGAAGAGAAATTGCTTCTTCCTTTTCTTTTCTTTCCACCCATGGCTGATCAGACCAAGAGATAAAAAGAATTCTGCCTAGATCAAGTGTTCTTAAACTTGTTTGCATTCTGGACCCGTTCAACAGTCTGCTGAAATTGATGGACCCTTTTTCAGAATAATGTCTTCAAATGTATAAAGTGAAATACACTGTATTACAAAGGAAAAATTAAATTACAATACAGTTATCAACATATTTTTTAAGTGCTCTTGAATCTCAGGTCAAGGACCTAAGGCTAGATAATCAAACTCAGAATGCAAAAATAGACATTTCTTTCAAAATAATTTGTTGAATGTATTCTATTATTTTTAAAAGTAACATTTTATTTTCCCCTATTACATGTAAAACCAGTTTTAACATTTTTTTAACTTTTGAGATTAAAATTATATCTTTTCCTCCTCCCCTCCTCCCTCCCCAAGAAAGTAAACAATCTGATATGTTATACATATGCAATCATATAAAACATTTCCATATTAGCCATTTTGTGGAAGAAAACTAGGAAAAATAAAAATGAAAGAAGGAAGGAAAGTGGAAAATGATATGCTTCAGTTTGTATTCAGATACCATCAGTTTTTTTCCTCTGGAAAATAGCATTTTCTCATGAAAATAGCTTTTTCTCTGGAAGATAGCATTTTTTCATCATGAGTCTTTTGTTATTGTCTTGTATCATTATATTGCTGAGAATAGCTAAGGTCATTTACAGTTGTTCATCATACAATAATGCTTTTACTATGTACAGTGTTCTCTTGGTTCTGCTCATTTTACTCAGCATCAGTTCATGTAAGTCTTCCCAGGTTTTTCTGAAATTTACCTGCTTGTCATTTCTCGTAGCACAACAGTATTCCATTACAATCTTATACAACAACTTGTTTAGCCATTCCCCAATTGATGGGCATTCCTTCAATTTCCAATTCTTTGCCACCACAGAAAAGGCTACTGTAAATAATGTGGGTCGTTTATCTTGTTTATGATCTCTTTGGGATACAGACCTAGTAGTGATATTGCCTGATGAAAGGGCAATGTCCTTTGTCCTTTGGACATAGTTCCAAATTGTTCTCCAGAATGTTTGGACTAATTTGCAATTCCACTAATAGTGCATCAAAAAACAAACAAACAAACCCCTAGACATTGTTGATAGCACACGCTCTTTATAAAGTTAGGAAATACAATAAGTGCTTGCTATATGCCTGACATTGTAAAGGGGGAAGGTAGCAATCACTTATTAAACACCTACCATGTGTCAGTCAATGGGCTAAGTGATTATAAATATTATCTCCTTGATCCTCTCAACAACCTTGTGAAGTGGCTGTTATCATACCTATTTTACAACTTAGGAAACTGAGTCATACAAAAGTTAAGTGACTTGATCAGGGCCACACAAGTAGTAAGAGTCCAAGGCTGGATTGAAACTCAGGGTTGTTTTACAGACCTGGAAAGCTTTTCCTTCTTCTATAAACATTCTTATCTTGAAGTCTCCATGTCCTGCCCCTCCCTCACTCTCCTCCTCCCCCTTTTTCTTCTCTATCATGCCACCTCCTCAGATTTGTCCGTCACACAATCTTATCACACACATGGGACATGCCTTGCTCTGTTCACAGTTCTTGTGCTTTCAGAGGCCAAAGGCTAGTAGTAGGTTACCCCTGATAAGGTAGGTGGGTGCATACTTCGAGGAGGGGTAGATCTTTGTCCTCTCTCTCTCCTTGCTTAAACTAGAAGTCATTTTTGCCACCCTATATGATGCACCAAATGTGTTAGGGGGCCTAAACCCATTGACATAAATGTTTTGTCTTATACAAGTCAGAGTACTTAACTTTTCTTAACAAAATGGAGTTATCTGACACAAAACACATGCTGATGTTCCCAATGAACACCCAGTGCCCCATGTCTCCTCTTTTCATTCATGGAGACCTACTCTTGTTGACAGCTTTTACCTGAACATGGTGAGAAACCTGCTAGGCTTGAGGAGATATGAAGACTCTCATACCACTTCAGGGCCCTGGAGATGCAAAGGCAAACCAAAACCATCTCCATCCTTGAAGGACTTGCATTATCATTGGAACATTATCCTTGGGGAAGCAACAAGAATATATATAAACATGTAAAAAGAAAGTAGATTCAAAGTAAAGCAGGGACATTTCAAAAGGGAGTGAGAACTAATCATGGGGGAAGGGGCTAGAGGAATCAGGAAAGGCCTCATGGAGAGGGTGATACTTCTGCTGCCCTTCAAAGAAAGATAGAGATTGATTCGACAGGTGGAGGTGAGGAGGACTTGAGTTCCAGATATGGAGGACAGGTCAGGAGCCAAAGCAGGAGGCAGGATGTCTTATAGGAATAACAGCTAGCAGGCCAGTTTGACTAGAACGAAGAGTTGGTGAGCAATATGAAATAAGACTGTAAAGGTAGGTAGAGGCCAGAATGTGGCTGCCATTCTCCGTTTTTGGTGAATTGTACCATTCGTTTTGATTGTAACATGGTACCTTTCTACATAGGAATTTCAATTGCTCATGTCTCCTGTCTACCTCTGGAACCTGTTCAAGTGCAGATAGATAGGTTATCTGTGGCATCATGAATGAACTTGCTAAACCCACTATCACTTGGGCAGGAACATGCTCCAGGAAGTTAAATTCATATAAAATGTTTACTCATGTTAAGCATTCTTTTTTTTTCTTCTAACATTTCCATATTTGGTCTCTGCTTTGTCAGTACATGATGATCACTTCTAGGACATTTATTCCTGGCAAAAACCGTGTTGAACTGTTAGGAAATGACTATAATTGATGAGTTTGAAATAAAAAATCATTTGCAAGCACTGAATAGAATCTCAAATGCCTTGACAGGCCCGGGAAGTAGGTAGTGGAGGTTTACATAAGCATCTTCATTTTAAGTTGAAGAAACAGGCACAGAGAATCAATGAAAGAACTAAATGCAAAGCCCATATATCCCCAAACACTATCCAGAAAAAAAATGCCATCAGACGAAACATCTTCAGGTCTTTGGAGATCACTTCATTAGTAGAGGCATTTGTAGCTTTGACACAAATGAAAACCCTCTTTATACATTAATAGGCAAATTTACTGAGATGCCATGGTAAGTGATGATGGTAACAAGAACAACCCAAGAACCTCTGAATTTAGTGAAGTTGGTACTTGAATGAGAGAATCACAGTAAACTTCTGGACTGACCTGCAAAATCTTTCCTAGTTAACCCACAGGGGATGGAATGGAAAGAGTACTGAACTTGAAATCAGGAAAACAATTTAAATTTTATCTAAGTTGATTACTTAGCCACATGATCTTGGGCAAGTAATTTAACTCTTCCTAATGCATCTACCTCATGGAGTTGTTGGGAGGATCAATTGAGATTAATGTAAAGTGTTTTGCTGACTTTGAGATGATATGTAAATGCTGACTATTTTTGTCATTATCATTATTCATTTCTATTATTGTTTCTAATCCATATTGACTCTAACATAGTGGTGTCATTTTGGTCCTCTTCAAGAACAAAAGACAACAATCAGCCAACCATTGTTTCCAAGTTGGCAGAATCCGTGCCCCACTCTCACTGCTTTTGAGAGCCAAATTCATACCACGTTCAGAAGGTATGCAATTCAAGGCACCACAAAACTCTAGAGTGTATCTTGAACCAGATTAAAATTTATCTGAGGAAATGTTCAACAAAACAAAGAAAAATATAGTATAGCATAGATGATTAGTTTGTAGTGTTCTAAGTTAATATAGGGCAGGCTGGATTCCATTTCTATTTGAGTTTGACACCACTGAATGGTGATTGGATGAAAGAACTAAGCATATTTATTTTGGGAAAGAAAAGACTCAGTGATAAATGATAGTTGTCTTCATACACGTAGTGTCTGGCCTCTAAGATCATGACATGGAGTAATTTATAGAAATAGCAAAGAGAAAGATATGGACCTGGTGTGTGTGTGTGTGTGTGTGTGTGTGTGTGTGTATGTGTGTGTATTCCTAACAGAGAACTGTCCAAAAGGGAAAGGAGCCTCCTGATTAATCCTATTAAAGAAATCTCCAACATGTTTCCTTTTGGAAATTATTCTGGGTACTTTTAATGAGATGAAAGCATCAACCTCTTTCAGAAAAGCCAGAAGTCCAAATCCTGAAAAAGTGGTCTTCCTCAATGGGAGACCTTTAGCATAGATTGGATGACCTTGTAGACAATATAATGAGGGTAGACATTCCTTTCCAGTAGAGGTGGCCCTCCCAACGGTAAAATTTTCTGATTTTGAGAGAGATGAAAGGTTAGGAAATCAGAGAGAGAGGAATTTCTGAGTTCTGGGACAAGGCAGGTCAACATTTAGGGAGTTGGTGTTGACTTTGACTTTGGTGTTGACTTTGACTCCTCACTCTCACCCACAAACACAATCAATTGTCTAATCTTATTGTTTCTATATCCCCAGCATCTCTTACATCTCTCCCTTTCTCTCCATTTACACATCTACTACCATAATTCAGTGCTTTATTACATGTTGCCTGAGGTCCTGCAGTGGCCTTCTAATTGGCCTCCCTGCCACAGGTCTCTCTCCACTTCAATCCTTCCCCCACTCAGCTGACAAAGGGATTTCCTAAAGTGCTAGTCTGACCATGTGTCTATTCAATAAACTCCACAGGCTGACTATTACCTCGAAGATCAAATATAAACTCCTTTGTTTGGCACATAAAGCCCCTCCCAACCTGGCCCCATTCTCCCCTTTGAGCTTTGTTACACATTGCTTTGTTTTGTTTTGAACATATTTTTCCATATATGCCTGTCTCTGTTCCTGACCCAGTGTATTGAGATACCTGAAAGAAGGTGAACTCAGCCCTGGAGGAAGTGATCAGGGAATCATTGTCTTGGGGGTTGTGGGGGATCAGATTTCCATGAGTGCAAAGTAGAATGGATTGCAGAGGAAGAATTTGAAAAGAAAAGTAAATTTGCTAATCACAGAACCAGCTTCCAGAGAGCACAATGGAAGGGGAGAGGAGAGCAAAAGTAGGACTGAAGAAGAGTAGGGCTGAGAAGGATGGGAATGAAGGTGTGAGAACCAATAATAGAAGAAAGGCATTTTTGCTTAGGGGCCCTGTGACTGAATCACAGGAATAAGAAGAGCATATTTAGAAACCATAGGAGCTGGGTAACAGTCAAGAGTCAGGAAGACTTGAGTTCAAATCCAGCCTCAGAGATTTACTAGCTGTGTGTACTTGAGCAAATCCTTTAACCTCTGTTTCCTTTCATTTCTTCATCAGTAATGTAGGGATAATTATAGCACCTACCTCAGAGGGTTGTTGTGAAGATCAGAGGAGATAATATTCGTAAATGCTGACTATTAAGTACTATTCAAATGGAGCTACCATTGACAAAGATTTTGGGAAATGATGAGGGGGCCACCCATGTCTTCTCTTTTAAACATCAAAGATGAAGGGAGATAGGCAGAAGATTGGGGGGTGGTAAAAAATGCTATGATCTGGGTCTCAGGGGCCACTCTGAACCCCTAGTTAGCATCAACTTATCATCATATCTTGATCAGCAGGGGCTGAATGATGCAATCCAAAGGGATTGGGCACTTGGCTCCTGTCTGCGGCTGGTGTCTGAGGTCTTGCTCTTACATGGCATCCTTGTGGTTGGCAGCCTTGTTTCTAACTGTCTGATCAGTACTATCTTGTTGCCTTAAAAAATTACCTCCCTGGTGGCTGAGGGTCCTAGTGAGAAGAGTCTTCTATGATAGTTATGGAAGATTGACTGAAAAATGAAGTTAGACATATTTAGAGTAGAACAGGCCCAAACTGGGGATATAGTCACGTCCGGATCTTTCTTTACTTCATCTTATACATAGCTTTTCCATTAGAATATTTTTTCTAAAATACATTTTAATTGCTATCTTAAAAAATAACATATGGAACATAGGTTCATAAATTTAGAGCTGGAAAAACCCTCTAAGGCCATTTGGTCCAATATGTACACTTTATGGATGAGAAAATTGAGTTCCAGAGAAGTCAAGAGACTTACCAAAAATTCTACATCAGATTTCACAGGATTTGAACCATGCTCTTCGGACATGAGAGTCACACTGACTCCACAGGAGATTTCTTGATTAGTCCTATCTTCAGTTTAGGGCAAGAAAAACAGGTCATAGGGACAAGTTGTCCTTCATCGGTTCATTCACTCACTAAAACTCAATAAGTATTTGTCATTGTTTTTCATTCTTTATTCTTGAAGAAAGCCAATCACATCAGGAGGTGGATTCTTGACTTGCAAGTCAATTAAATTTAAGTGAGCTAGAGTGGGTAAAGTCAGAGGCATCTCCTCCAGAACCATCAGAATCCAGGGGGCAAGACAAAAGTCAGTACAACTGGCAATGGCCCCAGTCAGCGTTTACTGGATTTCTCCGGTGTACTCTTTACTGCTCCAGGTGGTATGGGGGAAACAAAAGAAGCCTAATCCATGAGGCCTAGTCTCAACTATCTTCAATAGATACTATTAAGCATCCTCTACACAAGAAGCAAGCAGCTAGGTGATGTAATGGATAAAGCACTGGACACAGAATCAGGAAGACTCATCTCCCTGAATTCCAATGCAGCCTCAGACACTTACTAGCTGTGTGACCCTGGCCAGGTCACTTAACCCTGTTTGCCTTAGTTTCCTCATCTGTAAAATGAGCTGGAGAAGAAAATGGCAAACCATTCCAGTATCTTTGCCAAGAACATCCCAAATAGGGTAACACAGACTCAGACACATATATGTGTATATATATATATATATATATATATATATGTATATATATATATATGTATATATATATGTATATATATGTATGTATGTATGTATGTATGTATATGCATGTGTCTGTGCCTCAATTTTCCCATATCTTCTCCAGAATTTATCATATAATTGAGGGGGAAAAATTAAAAATAAAGGGATGGGAAAAAATAAAGCCCATCACAGTCTGAATTCTTCTTATCTTTCCAATCTTCTTAAAACTTTATTCCACTCCCCATACTCTATAATCCAACAATACTGGCATTTTTTTCTTGTTCCTCATACATAATACTCCATCTCCTAACCCTCTGCCTTTTCACTAGCTGTCCCACATGCCTAGAATGTCCTCCTCCTCCCCTTTGCCACCTCACTTCCCTGAAAGCTCTACTCAAATCCTACCTTCTGAAAAAGGCAAGAATTCCACCCACCCCAAACTGCTAATGATGTCTAGCCGAGAGCCTCTCATTCATAAAGTATTTATCCATCTATCTAATCCTATCATATCTCTCTCTCTCTCTCTCTCTCTCTCTCTCTCTCTCTCTCTCAATCTGTCTGTCTGTCTGTCTCCTTCCATCCATCCATCCATCCGTGCATCTCTATGTGTTGTCCATATACGTATATCTTTGTATGTAGTTTTTTACATGTTGTCTCCTACATTGAAATGCGAGCTCCCTGTGAGCAAAATCTGTCTCTGCTTTTCTTTGAATCTTTAGAGCTGGCACCCAATAGGTGGTTAATAAATACCTCCTGACAAAGAACAAGGTTGTCATTGTTGTTCAGTCATTTTCAGTCTTATCTGTCTCTCTATAACCCTACTTTGGGATTTTCTTGGCAAAGATCCTAGAGGAATTCGCCATTTCCTTCTCCAGCTCATTTTACAGATAAGGAACAGAGGCAAATGGGGTTAAGTAACTTATCCAGGATCATACAACTACTCTGAGTCTGAGGCTGTATTTGAACTCATGAAGATGAGTTCCTGATTCCCAGCCCAGTGCTCCATCTCCTGGGACACCTAGGTGCCCCTACTAAACAAAGACCAAGTCTCTTATACACTAATAAGTCACCATATATTCATATACAATGTAGACTAGGAGGCTTGGGTTCAAATTTCAACTCTGATACTTTCAAATTGTTGGACTTTAGGTAAGTTACATGTTTCTGCTACTCAGTTTCTTCATCTATAAAATGGGTATGGTGCTACTTTGCCATTCATCTCACAGGGCTGTTGTGAGGGGAACGCCTTGTAAACTTTAGAATTGAGAGGTTTTTTTTATTATAATCATCTATCTAACAGGGTTCAAGAAATACAAACCAGAAATAGACCTAAGGCAGCTAACTAGCTTAGTCTTTGAAGCCAAAGTTCCTTTCTCTCTTAGTACAGCACTTGGTACATCCTAGGTATTTAATAGATGCTTATTGATTGAAAGAGTTCTGACCCTGGATCTTACTGTATCCTATGGTAGCTGGGAGCCATAACTAGCAATTTGGGCATTTGAAGGCGAACTTTGTGATGATAATACCTAGAGTGAGCAGCATGGGACGTGCCTTGAAATCAACAAGAGCTGGTATTGGTGGTGGTACAGACCATAGGATATCTGAGATCCTTTCTGGGAATGGTGGCCCCTGGGAAGGCACAAGATAGGACTCAGAGCTATCCATTTTGCTGCCTTCTACATTTGATGGTTGGCAACCTGGGATACTGTGACGTCTTGGTTGTCTCATTCTAGTTTCATTGACACCTCTTGCCTGCCAGATCACTCACCCCTTTCCTTGCCAATGTTTTCAATGACCCCTCTTCATAAGAGTCCTTCCCTTTTGCCTTTCTATTCTCTTTCATAGCTCTGAATTCCTTACATACACTTAATTATTCTCCATTTTCCCCTCTATCCCCCAGCTAGACTGTAATCTCCTCAGTGGTGGATCATGTCCTCCCATTGTACCTGGCACAGTGAAGGGTAAGGACTTGTTCGTATATTTATTCAAACATGTGTGGATCATTTCTTTAAATAAAGGTCAATTGATTTAATAAATCAACTTCTTTAAAAGAATGCTTTTTTAAAAAGAAATTTTAAATCAGTTTCTTTAAAAGAAATCCTTTTGTTTGACTGCTGCCTCTTACAGATACCACTGAATTTACTTCTTGCTTTTGCTACCAAACTCTTTTAACACCAAATGTCTCCATTCCTTCATGAACCCTCTATGATATGACTCTATCCACCTTCTCCACACTGCTCTGGAGAAACAATTCTCTCAAAGGTCAGTCTGATCTCTTTCTAGCCATATTCAATCTTTCATCAATCTTGATCTTTCCACAACACTTCACAAAGCTATAGCTAGCCAGTCATGTTCGCAGAAAATACTGCAAATCAAATGAGAGAAATGTGGAGGACAGAGTTGGGAGCACTGGCAGGCAGTTGCTTGAGGAAACCACCAGAGGAGGGATTATGATGGATTGACCAAGGTAGATCAGCTGGAGTGCTTGAAGGGCTTGGGATGCCTGCCTGGGCAACATAGGCCAATGTTCACTTTGATTGCACTACCTTGGGCATCTGTGCCTGGTCCTGATTTTGCACTGTGTGTTTGTCAGCTGAAGTCACCATAGAGGAGGCATAACTTGGTCACCAGAGTATATATAGCCTTTGGTCCCAAACCCAATGAGCCTTGAATACCTGAACTCTTGAAAAAAAGGGGCAGCACATGTGAAATGTGACAGAGGGAGAGGTTATCTTCTTTGGGGAAAAGAAGAAGCATTTATCTAAGGCCTAATATGGCATCGGGTATGTGCTAAGTGCTTTACAATATTATCTCATTTGATCCTCATAACAACCCTGAGAGGTAGATATTTTAATTATCCCCCATTTTACAGTTGGGGAAACTGAGGCTGATAGCAGTTAAGTGACTTACCTGAGATCACACAATTAATGAGTGTCTAAGGAAGAATTATGAATTTATGTCTTCCTGACTCCAGGCCTAATGCTCCATCCACTGGGCCATCTAATTGCCCTTGACTTTGGTATGCTGTCCCCATGACCACTAGACCTTGGAAGAGGGACATGATGGTGGTGGGATCCTTGTGGATGACAATTTAGGGTGGACTAAAGGAACAGTGATGTTTATACTGTGAGTGCAGGGGTCATATAATGGAGCACCACAAGGTGCAGGGTTGACAGACCAGAGAACCCTTAAGAAAGAAAGCATTTCCTAAACATCAGTAGCTTGGAGCAACATTCCAATCACCCCACTCTAGTTCAAGCTCTAATCAATCATTCCTTGGATCTGGAAATTCTTCCCTTGATTTCTGTGCTATCACATTATACTTATTCTCCTCCTTATTCTTCCAAACATCCCTTGACTATATTTCCTTCTTCTTTACCCTCTTTCTTCTTCAAACACTTGATGTAAGACTTATTCAAGTCAGTCCTTAACTTTTGCTACACTAACACCTTCAGCACAGTCATCCATCCCCATACATGCAAGCAATAATCCTGTGGATATAAGGCATTCACAGGCAGAGGAGGAGATCCACTGAATGTTCGTAGACCTACCATCTCCACACTTGACCTCTCATCCACTTTCCTGTTGTGTTGTTGTTCAGTCATTTCAGTCCTGTCCATCTCTGTTTGACCCTATTTGTTTTGTTTTTGTTTTTGGCAAAGATACTGGAATGGTTTGCCATTTCCTTCTCCAGCTCATTTTGCAGATGAGAAAACTGAGGTAAACACAGTTAAGTGACTTACCCAGGGTCACATAGCTAATAAGTGGCTAGGATCAGATTTGGACTCAGGAAGATGAGTCTTTGGAACTCTATCCACTGGATCACCTAGCTCCCCCTCCACTTACCAGTACCTATGCCTTTTGATATGATATTTTGTCATTCCTTCAAACAACACATTGCCAAATTGGATTCATTATTGAATTTTAGTGATAGAAGAGATAATAAGCATAATGTAATATAATTCCCCACTCTTTTCAGATGTAGAAACAGACCCAGAGTACTGAAATTTCTTGCTTAAGAAAATATTAATTTATTCCTTTTAATATTAGGACAGCTAGTTGATGCAGTAGATAGAGAGCTGGACTGTGTCAGAAAGACTTGAGTTCAAGGCCCTAGAAACTCATTAGTGGTGTGACCTTAGGCAAGCTTCAGTCTACCTTGGTTTCCTTATTTGTAAACTGGGATAATAATAGTATCTAGCTCCCAGGGTTGCTGAGAGGATCAAATGAGATATTTTTAAAGCCATTCGGGCAGTATCTGAAATCTAGAAGGTACTATAAGATGATGATGAGTTTTCTCTTTTATTCATTCTATTTATAGGAGCACTACTATAGTCCAAGTCCTCACCTCAAGGTGAGATTTTGGCAGCCTCCTAGCCAACTTCCCTGCCTCTACTTTCATTTGCTTTAATACATCTCATAAAATGCTTCCTTCTTAGTTTTCCTGGAACATCATTTTAATCACACCATTATTCTTCTCAAGACATACAGTGAGTATCCCCTTGGGTTGTCAATGGATTAAAGTTGAAACTGTCTGGCTTCCAGGGCCCTCTGTCATCCAACCCCACCCTACCCATCCAATTCTATTTCCCAACAATGCCCATACATCCTCCAATCCAGTCAGTCAGGCTGGTTTTCTCACTGTCCTACAAACATGTCAAGTTCATTCTTGCCTCCACCCCTCACACCCCCTGGAATGCTCTTCCTCTGAGATTATCCAAATCCTATCCATCCTTTAGAGCCCAGATCAAATCAGTTAATAGAGATGTGAGAACCAGTCTTGTCCATGCAGAGGAGAAGGAAGGTTCCCTACAGGGGTACAGTCTTCTAACTTCTAGACATCCCCAACCAGGGCAAAACTCGCAATATACTTGTTTGAAATCTTCTCTGGGTTATTGTCAGAAACTAGGTAAAATGGCACCATATGAGCACTGACCAGCAATGTGTATTTGAGAAACAAGTCTAAATACAACCACAATGAAGGATTGGTGAGTTACCTCCCTGCAGAATAACAAAATCTCATATTTGAAAGGAACCTCAGGAAAGGTCGAACCCACATCAAAAACAATTCCCTTCTACATACACTACATGGAATGGCAGCAAAAATACAATAGAAAGCTAAGAAAACCTGATCTCAAATCTAGCCTCAGAAACTTCCTAGCCATGTGACCCTGGGCAATTAATTTAACTCTGCCTGCCTTAGTTTCCCCAATTGTAAAATGGGGTTAATAATGCCATCTATATCCCAGGGCTGTTGTGAGGGTCAAATGAGATAATATTTCTTTCTTTTTTCTTTTTTTTGGGGGGAGGAAGGCAGGGCAAAAGGGGTTAAGTGACTTGCCCAAGGTCACATGGCTAGTAAGTGTTAAGTGTCAGAGATCAGATTTGAACTCAGGTCCTCCTGACTCCAGGGCTGGGTGCTCTATTCACTGCACCACCTAGCTGCCCTCAGATAATATTTCTAATGCATTTGTTACCGTGCCGGCACAAAGTGGGCACTTGGTTTTTTCCTCTCTTACTCTTGACACCTTGGATTCCTCGTTTAAAAATCAAGTTGAACTAGATGACGTGTAGAATCATGATTGATGACATGAACACCAACATTCTTTGATTTCAAGATCTCCAGTGAGGAGTGAATTACCCATTGAGGCAACCTGGTTCATGTTTGGCCAGGGGGAGGGGAAGGGTGAAGAGGCAAGTTATAATAGACAGAAAAAGCCGGAGTTACTGCAGCTACAGTTTTGAAGGTGTGGAGGGATCAGTTTTCACAATATTTGAAATGCAAAATGGTACCAAATGCTAAGTGGGAAATGACAGCCATTACTTTTCCCCTTCCCCAGAAAGTGATCAAGAAAATATCAATAATAACTGACTCATATTCCCTTTTTCCATTTCTACAAAATCTTTAATTAGCTACACACATTTTGACAGCATCTCCTCTCCAACGTAGGCATAAGAAGAGAACAGTCAGGCTCTCATACATGATATTCCATAGGAGACCACATCTTGACAGTTACACAAGAGAAAGAAAACAAGATCCTATTGTGTTGACTGTTGGCTATAAAAGAAAGCATCTGATTCAGCAGAGCAAAACTCTCCCTTGAAGGCTCTCTGTGGACTAGGTTTCTACCCATGCACACGGTGAAATCATCCAAGATTCCTTTAAGGACATGGCTGTGAATATTCTCAGAAATCTGTCACCTGACTGTAAGGCCTTTATTGTTTCAGCATCCTGTATCTTAATCCTTTTAATGAGCCAGTATTACCCACAAGGCAAGAGAAACCACTGCTTTAAAGAAAAATTAAACTAAAATTAAAAGAATAACCCATTAGCAGAGAATGCATAAGATTTTGTGAGCTGTCCAATTCAGAACCATTCCATACACGATAATAAATATAATGTAGAAATAAATAGCTTTGTAGTAAAATATAGAGGTTTTGACTCTTGACTGATAAATAAGCCACATGATATCGATCTCATTTTTGTGCTGTGCACCAGGAGTTTTCTAGTAAATGATCTTCTTGGCGGCCAGAAGGGTATTCCTCAGAAGCATGGCCACAGTCATAGGCCCCACACCGCCTGGCACTGGAGTGATAAACTTAGCTTTCTTCTTAACTTCTGATAAAAGAAACAGAAGACAGAACACGTGTTATTGTGACACATTATAAAGATCATACTTTGTGTCAACATAAAAAACAATTCATCAAAGAAGGGGAGTTTAATACATTATACATATACTTCTTCTGCATGAAGCCCCTCTCTATGCTGAGAGATATGAGAGAGAGAGAGAGAGAGAGAGAGACAGAGACAGAGACAGAGACAGAGAGACAGAGAGACAGAGAGAGAGAGAGAGACAGAGAGAGAGAGAGGGAGAGAGAGAGAGAGAGAGAGAGAAAATACTCTTCAATATAGTCTCTAAGTTTCCCTTTGTCCTTCCCCATAGTGATCCCTCATGTCAAGTAAACACTTGCTCATGATACAATAAAAATGGGCTTTTGTAAAATCTGGAAATTAAAAACCAATTATAAAGACACAGATAGCAAAATAGGCAAGATTTTAAAGAGAACAAGAAGTTCCCAAGGATAAGTGAATCAGAGATGAAGCAGAGGGGAGGGGGAAGTGGAGATGGAATTAATGCACCAGCATTTCAGTATGGCACCAAATTTTGTGCAAGATCACTTCCTAAATGGGTCAGTTAGGTATACAAGGTTGAAAATACTCATGCTTATATTCAACTCGGGGAGCTGTGTGTTGATGCTAGAGCTCCCCCACAGAACCCCAAGCTCCAGATTCCCTGATTTCTCCTACAAGAGTACCACCAAGCTAGGAACTGCTCAGGCATTCTGTTCTCTTCACACACTCCACTTATCCAATCAGTTATCAAATCTTATCGTTTCTATCTCTACAATATCTCTCATATATGTCTCCTTTCAATTTTAACAGCTGCCACCCTAAGTTCAGTCCCTTCTCTGTCTCATCTGAATTTTCTCTATCTCCATGCCTTCGTACTCTCTATCTCCAGTGTTTGGAATGCACTTCCTTCTTATCTTCACTTCTTAAAATCCCTATTTTTTTGAGGATCCCAGTTCAAATATGGTCACCTTCAGCATAAAGTCTTTCCTGATTTCCACAATTGCTAGTACCTCCACCTATCAGATTACCTTCTTGTTTTTCTTTTGTATGTATTTTTAAAATCTACGTTGTTCTGATACAATGTC
>CM053592.1:13362134-13380854 GCA_028646515.1 Pseudochirops corinnae
ATTTAGAGCAAGAAAGGAGCTGAAAGAGTTCATTTATTCTAATACTTTCACTTTGAATAAGAGGAAAGTGAAGAAACAAAATGCTCAGTGATTTGTCCAAAGTCACTGGTGGAATTTGAACCTAGCTCCAAATTGAGTAGGCTTTCTACCATACCCCACTCTCTCTGTTTATTCTGAGTAAATAATATTTTCTTCTATCTCCCCTAGTCATATTAAAAGAGTCATGAGAATGATAGTTTTACATTTTGATAAACAGAAGAATGAAATGAATTCCTAATAGCTCTAAAGCACCCTGAATAGGAATAATTCCAAGATGTGCTATATAGACATGGAATAAGTTGCTTTGGGAAATTAACATGTTGGGTTGTTTTCTTTTTCTTCTTCCTAAAACAGCCATGGTATCATTGAGTAAAGAGACAACTGTTACTGTATCTACACCAATTACAAGTCAACAAAGTAACTGGACAGTTAACAAAACAGAAGGTATTTTCTTCCTCATATTTCTAGTTCAAGTTAGAATTTAATTACTGTTAAGGAAAGCTGTATTCTGTTGAAAGCAGAGTCAGTTATTTGGGGTTAAATTCTCTCTTTCGGTAGACAGCTTAGCAGGATACTGTCTTGTGGAAGTGTTCCAATCTGCTCATAGCAAAGAGCTGCAAAACATGTAAAAAAAAAAAAAAAAACCACACACACAGTTTAATTTAAATCACTGACCTGGAGGTGAAGAGCTGCACAATTGCCTACTGAGAATCTGACCCCAGGAGTTCTCTTAAAACTTGGATGTATCCAAGTGTTCCCTTGGTGAGCAAAGCCCTTATACCATTTTGGCATTCTTGGTAAGTGCCATCACAGTTTAGTATGGAATGAAACACACTTCAGCCAAGGGAACTGAAGAAAGTCAGCAATCCAATCCACTTTCTCTTCATGTTCAGAAAGTTCTCTTAGCGTCTCCAGAGCTCCCTAACTACCCAACCTTCCGCGTTTCTTTTAATTATGATTGCAATAACTACTGGCAGCTTCTGAACATCAGCATTTTTTCAAACCTGTTTGAACTCTCAGAGGTGAACTTGGAACACTCATTACTTGCCAAGACCTGAGCACAAGCTTTTATGGTTCTCACGCAAGCCACATTCCCCATGTGGCTTTGAAGGTTGGTGATGTTATCAAGCAGAAAGGAAACACCATATCCTGACCTCATAGGTTGGCAGGCAGGTTGGAGAGGAGGGTCATTCCGAATCTCCACTTTCAGAATACATGTATTCATATTATTAAAGTAGAAAAATCACCCCTCTGATTTATCGGTTCCCTTCCTGGGAGCTCTTTCCACCTAGGAAATTACATCTTCATGTCAAGACACACACACATGCACACATACAAATCGGCTACTTGGGTTTATATGTGTACATGTATGTTACATACGAGAGCAATACACACAGATGACCATGTATACATATACACATGTGTATGCATGTGTGTGCGCATGTGCACACACATGAATATATGGCCCAATATAAACACCTATTAGATTCTACCAATAGTTTTAGACCATAAAAACTCTTTGCTTTTGTTTTTTTCCTTTAAGCTTCCAAATGTGGCAACAACCTTTAATAACTTATTTCTGTAGGAAATCCATATTTGTAGGTAGCAGCATTTTGTCTTTCTCCGTGAAGACCATTCTGTTCAAATAGATGTTGGTTTTCACCTAAAATTCTCAAATCACCAGCAGTGTATCCCAGTTTGAGTGAGTTATAGTCAGGTCTATGTTTTTATAGCAGCCCTACCTAAGACCATTTTAAAATACAATGCTTTGTGTCATCTATGAAGAAAAAGTTGCCAATATTTTGCCTAGCTTTGTAGCAGTGATTTTTTCTTGCTCTAAAAAAGGAAGAACAAAAATCTGTCTTCTGAATGAGTGCTCTTTCTCTAAATAAGCAGCTTTCATATTTATTGGGCTCTGAAAAAATATTGAGAAACCCCTAAAGAGCTTTGTTTGTATGGATTATATCTATTGACATTTCAAAATGAAAACTTCTTACTAATATAATAAAACTTTTGATACTATAGACCCTTTGAAAGGGTCTTGGAGTCTCTTTGTTTATATTATAAGAAACATTGCTCTAGAAATGTCTTTATTTCTTTAATTTTTCTCCTTTTCTTTCTCAAATTACCTAGACAAAAACTAGGTATAATTTTGAGCTACTGTTCTTGATGAGTCTGTGTTGCTACAAAAATAATGGAGCTGGAAGGCACTGGAGAATCATCCAGTCAGTTCAGAGTGATGAAGTGAATTGGCCATCTTCATACAGTGATCAAGAATGTGAGTCAGGCTTTGAACTCTAAACCTAATGTTCTTTCTACAAGAACAGTTCTCATTTCCTCAAATTTAAGCATCAAATCAAAAGATTATATTAGAAGCACAGATTATCCTCATTGGACAAAACTACAGATGAGTATTTCAAAGGCAATGTTCAGTATATGTCTGTCAGCATCTGTGAGCAATCATGCAACCTGTGTTTCTGAGACCTAGTTCCTCTTGACCCTCACACCCACCCCAGGAGACAATATTTGAGATTTTACTAGCCCATTTCGCAGGTCAAACACTTCATGAAAAACAACAAAAATAAAATAAAAATAAAACTTGATCTATCTAATAACCTAGAAATGTACTTTCATAATAATATGCCAAGAGAGTTTAGTTACTGGTTTGTCAGAAAGACCTCATTAATAAGTTAGTGTCACCTATGTACACAGAATGGACCCCAAGGTAATATACATTAAGTTAGGTTTTTAGGACTTTCAGAAACTTGGGAACTGAGTCTTGATGCTAAGTTTCCTTAGAGAAAACACTATAAGGGTCCCCTTCTTAAATGAATATTGTGCCCTCAAAGGGGGCCTGGGCCAAGACAAAAATCTACTAATAACTGTGATTTACAGTGATCTATAACATGTGATTATAGATCATAGAGTCAGAGCTGGAAGGAGCCTTAGAGGTCATTTAGTCCAACTCCCACGATTTGCTCACGAGGGAAACTGAGGTCCAGAGAAGTTTGGTTCTCGGGCCCCAGAGTCACTCTGAGGTGAGCTATTTCCTACAGCAATTCTTCTGGGTAGGCTCACCAAGTCATTGCTTATTCTTTCCTGTGGATCACTCTGCTAAACCTTGTATGATGTAAGTAAACTGCCAGTATTGGGAGTACTGTGCGAAATATGCTCAGGTAGAAAAGGCCCCTCTTCATCATAGCCAGGAGTTAGCTGGAAAATATTGCAAAAGGAACAGAAATAGTCCCTTCTCTGGGCATACAAGGTTATAGTTCTCCCAGAATCAAAAGAAAAACTGCATGCCATTGTTTGTCTTGGCCTTTGATACATTACAATACGCTCATTTATTCTGGGTAGAAGTTTGAGTCCTAACTTTTGGGGGGCTTCTTTTCACAGTCATACCAGTTCTTGAATTTTAACTCTTTAGGTTACAATAATAGATCCAATGGGGAAAAATGAAGTCATATGTCTTAAGTGTGTGCATATGTATGTGTGTGTATGTGGGGGGGGAAGAGGGAGAGAGCCAGAGAGACAGAGACAGAGACAGAGAGACAGAGAGAGAGAATGAGAGAGAGAGAAGTTAAAGAGGAAGGAGAGAAGGAAGGCATGTTAGTTCTCACACTCGAGCAACAACTAGAGGAATTCCCCAAATAGGTTTAGAACACTTTGTCACTTTGGCCTTTTTTCAGAAGGCGAAAGGATTGAGCTCAACGTTTCACATCATAGTGAATGATGGGTTTTGATATATGGAAATGGAAAGAGAAAGAACAGTAATCAGGTTCATTTTCATCCCTTCACTAAAGAAAATGATTAGTAAAGCAAGTGGTCAGAGGTACAATGATAGAAGGAAAGAATCAATGCTGCCCTCTTTTGGTTAGTTTGTGCACATACACTTAAGTGCCTCTCATTCTGAACTCCTTGAACTTGAAAGAAAAATTAATCCTTTCGTCCCTTAATCATTTAAAGACTAGACTTCATGGGATTAGTTCCACACTCTGAGCACCACTTGTCACAAGATCAGTTGTTCCAAAGTTGAGGGAGGCAAAGGAAATGAAAAGGGGGAGGGGGCTTCTTTGGCTCTCGCCTTCTAACCCTAATAGATTCCTCTTGTTTCCTTCTCTCAGCTGAATACACAGAAGGGCTCATAGCCCTGAAGTTTTCTCACCCTTGCCTTGCAGACCATCATAGCTATTGCATCAACGGTATCTGTGCATTCCACCATGAACTCAAGAAAGCCATCTGCAGGTAAAGGCAATGAACACAACCCTCAACCCTACTTCCCCCCCTCCCCCCCCTTCCCTCCATAATAGCATCTTGCTCAGCTCATGGTCTCATAAAAACTGGCAAACAAATCTACTCAAACCAACTTAAGGAGACACGAGGTCTGGAGAGAATTTGTAGTGATTTTTCTTAAAGATATCAGGAATTTGCTTTATATTTAATTTCTACAGTACCCATTCCCAATGACCAAGAGCATTTTGCTACCCTTGTGAGTTAGGGATGGGGAGGAGGAAACACAGACCTGTGATTTCTTCCAGTGGAAACATTAGCAATTTATCTCTAATTTCTGCCTTCGAGAGTTGCGTGCCATCAATCACTGGGAGCTTAAGTGATTTGCTGAGACTCAATTGTGCAAATCAGTAAACATTTACTAAATGCCCACCATGTGCCAGGAATTGGGCTAGCTTTGAGGGCTATAAGGACAAAAGGCAGGAGGATACAGCATTAGTCACAAAGCTAGGACTTAAACCTAGATCTTCACGTTGCTACATCCAGCTCTCTCATCACTACACTATCAATGGTAGCTCTCAGAAGGTAGTCAGGGAGTAGTTATTAATGTATAGGTGAAGACACTATGACCTAAACTGCCTTTGATATAGAGAAACAATCAGTGGCTGGAAATTAAAAGACAATTCCCTATTAGACTTGTTTTTGTGCATGAACAAGCTCATGGGATTGTAGCATCATAGAGGAGAGATAGAAGGACCTCAGAAGTCACTGGGTCTCACCTCCTTTTACAAATTAGGAAACAGGTGAAATTGAGGTGAAAGAAATGACTCAACCAATGTCTCACAGATTTTAAGTACCAGATTTGAGCCCATGTTCTGTGAATCTAAATACAGTTATTTCTTTCTCTGAGCTTTCATCTCTCCTTCTGAAGGGACATTTGGCGTAGTGGATAGTTATATAGGCTTTGCCATCAAAGGACATGGATTTGAATCCTGGGTCTGCCATTTATTAGTTGGGTGACTTTGGGCAAAGGCATCTCTCATTTCTCTGGGCCTCAGTTTTCTCAACTGTCAAATAAGAAGTTTGGACTCAATGACCACTGAGGTCTTTTCTAGCTATAAATCCATGATTCTCTGAGCTATAAAATGTCCCAACCCAGACTCATGTAGGCTGTGTGACCCTGAGTAAACCACTTCTCTCTGGGTCTCAGTTTCCTCATCTCTAAAATGAGAAGGTTGGATTGAGTGATCCTCCAATGATTCAGGCCATTCTCTAAGGCTAGATTTCACAGAAGTTGCAGATCGGTACTGATGAGGGCAGATTTCTCAGCTGAGAATTCTGTTTGCCAGTGAAATTGCAGACCAGACACGGGATTTTTATTTAGACACTGAATTTTCATTCTGATTATAAGAAACACTTGAGACCTTGATAAAAATGATCTTGAGAAAAATAACAATGACCTTATTTAGTAACTTAGCGCTTTTGACAGATTGGGGACTATTTCCTTTCTATGACTCCCGCCTTCCTCATTTAGATGATTTCTCCTTTTCTCTCACAATTTTTCTTGCATTTGTTGATTCACTGAAACTCTGATTTCTTTTGTACCTCCACCATTAACATTTTTAAATATATATATATATTTTAGATGCACTACAGGTTATACTGGAGAAAGATGTGAACACTTAACATTAAATTCATATGCTGTGGATTCTTATGAAAAATATATTGCAGTTGGAATTGGTATCGGATTCCTGTTAAGTCTCTTCCTTGCCCTTATCTACTGCTATGTAAGAAAGAGGTATGGATCAAGAAGGAATGTGGCCTGGACAGCATTGCATTGAAATTCAGACTACAAATCTGGCAGAATCATTCATGACAGCAGTTCTGGTACCTTTCTCTTTATTTTATTTTCCCCATGAATCCTAAGAAAAGGAAACAGAAATGCATGCCGATATTCACCTTACTGCCCTGCACAGAGTTCACATTTAGTCAATATTCATTGAATTGAATCCTAAGTAACAGTGGAGAGCTATAAATTCCAGTTTTTATTATTCTGTCCTCCTAGCCCTATCAAAGTTAAAAATTGACAGACTCGTAGCAGTGCCCAAGGTGGGATACTCTGGGATTCTGGAAGTCAGAGCTTGTAAACAAGGTAGTATTGTCAGTATCCTGTCATTAGTCATTTATCACTTTAAGTGATTTATCATTAAGTCATTTATCACTCTTCATGATCTCCTGACACTCTCTCCTCCTCATCCACCCCCCGCCCAACTCCAAAGCCTTCTTTCCTGGACTGGTACCCTCTAGCCCTGTTCTAGTGTTGTTGGTTGTGTTTTTTGGTAGGTGGGGCGAGGGAATCTTCCTACTCCGCTCCTACTCCTACTTCCTACTCCCCTCCCAAGCACTGTGCTAAAACACATAGGATAATAAGAGGAAAGGACTTCAGAGGCCATATAAACCTCATTCTACAGATGGGGAAATTGAGGTCCAAGGCAGTTAAGTGCCTTGACTAAGGTTATGCAGTTGCAATACCTAGTAGACATTACTAAAAAACAAAACAAAACCACGTTGAACTGTTCTCTTATTCCTTTCTTTTTATTACTGGCATAGTAGGAAGAGAGTTGGGCTTGGAAGCAGGAAGAGTTGGGTGCAAATCCTTCCTGTAACACGTATCTGCTCTCTAAACCTGGGTACTTAAATTTCCAGTGCTCTAGTCAAATTCTTCAGAATGTAAGTTACAAAGGAGGAGCAGATATCCATAGGTAGTAGGAGTTTCCATATCTGGGGAGTTAACTTCCATCTATGAAATAACAGGTCCGGCCTCAATGCAAACACATGAAGATTTCGATGTAGAAGAGAGAGCAGAGCTGGTTTTGTTTTACCTATATGGGTGTGGATGTGATGACCACAGTCAAAGAGGGAACAGGAAAGGAAGGATAAAGTTTGATATTTATAGCACATGTGCATCAGTTGTAGAATTATCTAAAAGATCACAATTGTCCTATTTAATGCATACTCTATTGGATAATGTAAGACCCTGTCATACTGGTAACTGAATTTATATGAGTCTTCTGTTATTCTACAATTATCTTTAGTGGGTGAACTGGTATTGAATTCAATACTTTGTTTTAGGTGCATGAAATTGCATGTAAAAGAACTGCATTGTGCCATTTAAATCCAACTCTTATTTTGTTATATTGCTAACTTATTTTCTATCAGCCTTAGTTTGTTCTACAATTCTCTACAGTTGTTGACTTGGTAATTAGTTCAATGCTTTCTTTTAGATGCATGAAATTGAAACCTCCTTATAAAGTCTGCTCTGGAGAGAAGGGGCCATTGTGAGAAGTGAGTACGCTATCATTGGTCGAAGCAGATGTGGATCAGAACTGAACTGAAACTTTTCAAGAGAATCCAGCAAAATACCATGCTCTGGATGAATAAAATAAAAGAAGAATGGATCAAAGACTTGATATTCTAACATACTCTGAGTTCCCACGGACACATGGGAATAAATGGATGCGCTTCATCTTGACAATACTTGATGACACTAATGAAGGCTATCATGGGAGTTTCAGATGCAAGAGCCATTGACACTCCATGAGTATTTTTTGGTTTTATTGTTCTCAATACAAGAGCATTTGGTGTTTTTATTCTTATATGTCAAGTGTGGATTACCACAGTCATTCCTGCAAGAGCCAATCAATTCAACACGACACACTCTTATTTACTGTGGAGGAGATTCACATTTAAACTATAGATTGTACTACATGGCTTCTGGGATCTCCTCTAGATGTAAGAATCTGTCGTTCCAAAGTTCCACGGCATATGGATGAGAGAAGAGAGACATTTCCACAGAACTTCCCCACTATTGGAAGGCCCTGTGCTAGGCCACAGTTTGGAAAGGAACTATAACCACCCTTGCTCCTGGGGCCTGTTGTCTACTGGCAAGTAGGACTAGCCCCTTTTGAGTTCTTGTCTGTCCACAGTGTGGACCTGCCCCTTTTAAATAAGCTACTTCTATGGCACCTGAAATGAATGTGAGAACTATTAAAACAAAACCAGTGTTATTGAGGCTCCAGTAGCCCAGGTGTGAAATCAAAGTACAAACTCTTATTTTTAGACATGAAAGGTCTGTAGAAATATTATGACCAAGTTACCCTATCCCCAATGTGTTTATTAAGGGAGGTGGAGGATCTTTAGAAGGAACAAGAGTCTCAAGCCAGTGACTGTTGTCTTAAGGAGTCAGAAATAGGCGAAGTCTTTCTTTCTCTGGATGGATCATAAAACATTGTGCCCCAACCACACTGGTCCCCTTGATTCATAGTCTCTTCCTGCTAGCAAATGTATGATTTAATGAATGGCCATGTAGCCGCAATAAGAAAATTATCTAAAGTGACCTGCGGTCCAGAGTTGGTCCTTCAGTTTGGACTGACAGGGTGAGCAAGGTCATTTCTTCACTGACCTATGACATATAGGATTTTTCTTCACCATTTCTTGACTATATAGATACATGAAAGATGTTGAGGTTGGAAAAAATATAGCAAAAAGAACATTAAATCAGAAGTCAATATATCAGGACTTTGGTTCAAGTTGATTATCATTGGCTAACTGGTGACCTTAAGCAAATATTTGGGCCAAAGTTTGCCATGTAGAGTATTTGAGATGAACTAGAAGATCTATAATAATAATAATAATAACAATTATAATAATGGCAGCAAGGTGGCACAGTGGTTAGTGTGGCAGGCCTAGAGTCAGGAAGATCTGAATTCAAATTCAGTCTCAGACACTTACTAGCTGTGTCATTTGACACTGCTTGCCTCAGTTTCCTCATCTGTAAAATGAACTGCAGAAGGAAATGACAAAACACTCCAGTATCTTTGCCAAGAAAACCCCAAATGGGGTCACAAAGAGTAGAACATGACTGAAATGACTGAACAACAATGAGAAGAAGAATCATAAGAAGAAGAACAATAATAGCATGTATAAAGTACTCCAAGGCTGGCAAAACACTCTACATGTTATCTCATTTGGTCCTCATAGCACTGCTATTATGGTTTTGTGTTTTGTTTTGTTTCGTTTTTTTTACAGATAAGGAACTCCAAGCTAAGAAAGGTTAAGGCACTTGCCCTGCTACTAATTTACTTTTGTGGGATTAGAACTCAGGGCTTTCTGACTGCAATCTCTTCCAATCCACTGCAGTTAGTTACACAATTACCTTATCAACTTATTCAGATGCTGAAAGAGCATGTGAGGTGGAAGTAAGAAATGGTAACTAAGGATAAATACAAATGAGTTGCTAAGCTTAGAAAGAGTACTGTTAGGAAGGCATTGGGTTTAAGCTTTCCTTAGATAGAAATAAGACTTAGTATTTGTATAGTGTACCTTAAGATTGTAAAAGCACTTCAAATACTATCTTATCCTCACAACAATCCTCTGAGATAGGTGCTGCTGTTGTCTGACTAGGGCAGACAGAGGTGAAGTGATTTGCTAAAGGTCACACATTTAGGAAATGTCTGAAGCTGGATTTGAATTCAAGTCTTTCTAATTCCAGACCAGCACCACCTCGAAATTGTTAATGCCTCTAAAAGGGCTATGTATGCTAGAGATGAGGAGTAGCATCACAGCATGGGGTGGATGGGATGGTAAGATATAGTAAGGGAGAAAGGATCTCATGGCCTTGGAGCTCAAGTCTTCTCCAAAACTCTGAGCCAGAATACTCAAAGAACTTGTCTACATGAGAGCTGAATAGCTATTGGTGACCTTGAAGAAAGTCTAGTGATCAAGAGACATCCTCCAGGATTGTAGAAGATATATCCATCCATTTATATAGACATCTATTCATCCATCCATCCATCCATCTATATCTATCTGTCTACTATATTTACTGTATGCATCTATGCATCAATGTATGTATGTATGTATGTATGTATGTATGTATCTGTCTATCTATCATCTACCTATCTATCTATCTGTCTACCTATCTATCAGCAGCTAGATGGCATAGTGAATAAAAGCATTGGCCCTTGAATCAGGAGGACCTGATTCAAATCTGGCCTCAGATACTTCCTAGTTATGTGACCCTGGGCAAGTCACTTAACCCTAATTGCCTCGAAAGGAAAAGGTGAGAGAAGTACTCAAAAATACTTGGAAATACTAAGTCTTAGACATGATAGTATCTCTATGGGAAGCTATTAACAAGCCAATAAGAAGATACGGAAAGTCATGAATTATCTCTATCTCTCTCTGTATCTCTCTCTCTCTCTCTCTCTCTATCTCTCTCTCTGTCTCTGTCTCTGTCTCTCTCTATCTATCTATCTAAATTTTCAGAGGGGAAAGTAAACTCTTCAGCTAAAAGGCTGGGGAGTTTGAAACCAATTATTACCAGAATTCTAGAATTTGTAATGGAATGTATTGCTAAATGAGCACTTCAAAAGGGTGGCCAAAATCATTTACGGGATGGATTCATGAAGAAGCAACCATGCCAAAAGAACCTCGTTTCTGGTTTTGGCCAGAAATCTACCAGGGTTTCAATGAGGCATTTAAATGAAATCTCTTCTAATGCCTGTGTGTACCGAGGGTGGTACAGTTATGTGACTGCCAACAGAATGAATTGATAACAATGAGGGGTGGGAAGTGGGTCCATCCTAACATAAAGGGAAATTTCTAGTGGAACTTCACAAGGCTGTGGCCTTGGTCCTGCTGCTTCCCTCTTGTTGGTTTGCTTGCTTTATAAGTGATACAGAAGAAAATCTGAATGGCTTGTCAAGGATAAAATAGGGACAAATATAAATTCCTTTATTTGGATTTTAAAAAAGAAAATGCTTACGTGTACTATGGGGAGACAAAGCATAGATAGGGCTCATGAGAAAAAGTCTACTGGATGGGTGGGTTAGAAGCAAATATGAGTATGATCTGGCCCCAAACAAAGTAATATACTATATTATTGTGAAGAGGATGCAGAAATGAATAGTCTCATTATTAACTGCCTTTGTCCTAAGCATGTCAATTAGCATGTAGCATGTCTAAGATCAACCAGTATGGTGAAAGCCTGCAAAACTATGCCTTTTAGGATATAGAGAAAGGATCAGATGCCTATCCTTTAGAAGAAAATATATGATAGGTATTTTTAAATATTTGTAAAGTTAGAAGAAGTAAGAGGTCAGTTTTACTCAGCCCCACAGAATAACAGAATCAGGCAGGGCTGGGTAACCCATGGCCCTCTAGATCCTTAAGTGTAGCCCTTTGACTGAATTTAAACTTCACATTTGAAGCTGCAGGTTTCCCATCCCTGGATAAGGCAATATGTTGTCATGGATAGAAGTTACAAAGAGCTTTTGATAGGTGTTAGGAGAGCTGCGGTTTGATTAAATAGAGGGGAAACTACCTAACAATTAGATCATAGAAACTGTAGTTCAAAGGGACTCTAGATCAGTTCAAGCCCATCATTTTATGGATGAGGAAAATGAGACATAGAAAAGGGAAGTGATTTGCTCCAGGTCATGTAGGAAGAAAACATCCAAAACCAGTATTGAAAAGAAAGAATGGAAGGTTGAAGCTCCTTCAATTTCAGTCCGGGGCTCTCTTCGCATTCCAGACTGTCTGAATGGGTCGTTTTGTGGGGAGTGAAATCCCTATCACAGGAAGGCTTTTGATAGAGGTTAAATGATTACTTCCCAAATGTTGTCCAGGGGATTTATATTTAACCAATCAATTGGACTACATGACCTCTGACATTCCTATCAACTCTGAGTCTATTATTCCAGAGGTCCAAGACATATGAATGGGAGAAAAGAAATTTTTATAGAATTCTCCTGGCAGATCAATGATTTTCACCTTTGGATTATCATTTTGTGTGTGTGTGTGTGTGTGTGTGTGTGTGTGTGTGTGTGTGTTGTGAGGGAGAAGTAGAACAGAAACAACTCAAAACCTGGCACACAATGAACGCTACTTGACTAAAAATTAAATCCTTTTAGATTGTGCAGTAGTCTTCTAGGAGTTACGCTAGTTATAGTTCACATCACCAAAATGATTCATATACCTTTCTCATTTGATCTTCTCAACAAACTCACGAGGCAGGTATTCTAAGGATTATAATGCCCATTTTCAAAAGATGAAGCTGAGATGTCGAGACTTGCTGTTGGTCACACAAATGTCAAAGGAAAGATTTGAACACAGGTCTGTACTGACTCTGCTTCAAACATTCTTTCCACGACAAACACTAGCAGTTATCAGACTTTTTGGTCTCAGGACTTTCTTACACTCTCAAAAATTATCAAAGATGCCCAACAGCTTTTGTTTATTAAATTATCTTTTTATGTTTTTCAGATTGGAAATTAAATAGACTTGGCCTTATAATAAAAATCATTTTAACTTCATGGACCTCTTGAAAGGGTCTTGGGGATCCCCAGGTGTATCTGTAGTAAAATATGAAAATAGCTGCATTGCACCATGCATATCCACCCACCACAGTTGTATCACATTCTAGACAATAGTTTATGAAAAATCATACCTCAGACATACTGTATCCCTCTGCTAGACTCTTCTTCATATGGAAGTTCTATTATCTAATTATCAGGTAAGAATTTTTAGTTTCAATGTGATGTATTGGGTAATACTTATACACATAAATCCGTTTGTCCATGCTCAATCAACTGATTAATCAAGGATCATTTTATTAAGAACTTAATATGTGCTAGATGTTAGAGGTACAAAGACAATGAAGCTGTCCCTTCCTTCAAGGATTTAACATCCTATCAATGACCCCGATGATTGCCTGGCTGAAACAAACATGTAAATTGAAAGAAAACATGTGAGAAATGGCCACTCAGGCCAAAATGAAGGGATTCAGAAGCAAGACTTTGTGGGGGGAAAGACCAATTCAATTCAATCCATTTGTTATATTGGGTACTGACTTTGATTCTTGAGTTGATGTTCCCTAACCATTTTTCTTTCATTCACTTTATTTTTTTTCTTTTTTCTTTTTTTTCTTTTTTTTAAATTTGATTTGTTTATTTACTTTTAATTTACAAGATTCAGTTCCATAATCTCTTGAGTTTCAAATTTTCTCCCCTCCTTCTTCCCCCCTCCCATGGTGGCATGCAAATCAAGTATTGGATCTACAAATATTTCCAAATTAGACCTTAGTCTGGTTGTATAGAAGGGTTGTAACCAATGGAGTGAACAATGGAAAAAAAGAAAGAGAACCAAAAGTGAAAAAGAACGATAGCATGTAGATTGCTTCTGTCTCCATTTAAACTCTGTTCTTTCTAGATCTTCCTCTGAATGTAGATATGTCCTTCCATCCTGAGACTTGTAGAGTTGTCTTATAACTATGCATTGCTGAGAAGAGTCCAGTTTATAAAAGTTGGTCATCACACATACAATGTGCCTATGATTGTGTACAGATTTTTCCTGGTTCTGCTCTTTTCACTTAGCATCAGTTTGTACAAGCCTCTCCAGGTGAATATGAAGATCGTTTCCTCCCCATTTCTTATAGCACAATAGTACTCCATTATATTCATATACCACAACTTGATTAGCCATTCCCCAATTGATGCGCATCCCCTTAATTTCCAGTTTTTTGCTACCACAAAGAGAGCTGCAATAAATATTTTTGTACATATGGGTCTTCCTCCCACTTCTATGATCTCTTTGGGATACAACCCCAGAAGTGGTGTTACTGGGTCAAAGGGTATGCAATTATTTATAGCCCTTTGGGCATAGTTCCAGATTGCTCTCCAGAATGGTTGAATCAGTTCACAACTCCGCCAACAATGCATTAGTGTTCCAATTTTTCCACATCTTCTCCAGCATTTGTCATTTTCCTGTTTTGTCATCTCAGCCAATCTGACTGGTGAGACTTTCATTCACTTTAAAAAGAAAAACTTTGTTGAGTGCTGAATAGGTTATTTGTTCACTGATTCAGCAATTGATGATCTCTATATCTGTTTGTGTATCTGTCATGATTCCACAACAACAACAACAAGAAAAATCTGTATTTGCTTCAGGAAGAATGGTAGAAAAGGCCTATAACATCACAATGATTAAGTGGAACTGATGGCAAGTCCATTGGCTTTTTAAGTTCCCTTCATTCTTCCATTCTTTTAACTGTTTGCCAGGACTGTAGGTTTTTAGTGAGTCTGGTACTCAATGGTCTTCCCCTCCATATCCCTTAGTAACTTACAAGGTGCTGAAGCAGACCTATTTTCTCTCATCCTCAAGTCAGTATGTTTAAAGGAAAAATATCATCTTTGGTTGATTTCTTGGTATAAATTGAGGTTACACATGAGGGTATAGCTGTCCCTTCAAATTCTAAAGGCCATGATCTATTACTCAGTTTCAACTGAATCTGTAACTGTGAAAGGTCCCCATTCTAGTGACCTCAAAAGGATCTCCATCCAAAATCCCTATTTGAAGATGCTCTGGAGAAATTACAACATGAAGATGACCAGAGACTTGGGTTTATTAATTAAACATAAAAACACATTTTTCTCTCCAGTGGAGCTGAAGAACTCACCTAACCTGATAAATGTGTAATGACAATGATGATGATGATAGATCTAGCATCTGCTATGTGCCAGGTACTATGCTAAGCACTTTATAAACATTATCTCATTTGATTCTCACAACAAACTTTTGAGGTGTGTGCTATTATTATTCCCATTTCACAGTTGAGGGAACAGTTTAAGTGACTTACCCAATGTCACAGAGTTAGGAAGTGTCTGAGGCTAGATTTGAACTCAGGTCTTCCTGAACTCAGACTCAGTGCTCAATTCACTATGGCATCACCTAGCTGCCTTCATCTACCTATTGAATTATCCTACGCTTACAGGATGGTCTCTCAGAATTCTATTCATTTCCACACTACAACTCTGTATTATGACAGTATCATGTAAACATCTGTCAAGGCAGGCTGGAAGGACTTGTATTTGAATTTGGTTTGGCAGACCAGCATGGCTAGTCTAGACATCCACCTATACTGTTTTTTCCCTAGCCCTACTCACTCGTACATTCCAGAACACATCATGCCAATTTCGTTCCAAACCCAGTTAATGAACTGATCCATCCACATATAGCTTAGAATTCCCAAGTCCTAAAGTCATAAAAAGCTAAGTTGCAAGGAGGCCACAATGGCCAGCCCAAAGCCTCACTCCCTTGGCAAAAATCATGGGATGTTTCTTGTTCTGGGAAACACCCACTGCCTTCCAAAGGTGCATCTCATAAACCTGAGGAATGTGATTGTGTGGTAGGGAGAGAGAAGGAGGCTGGTTAAGTATGCCTTCTCTGGATTTTTCCATGTACCTTGGAACAAAACCAACCAGACTGAAATTCAGTAAAGGCAGACTTTGGAAAAGTGACACAAAATATCTTTATGGGAATCTAGGTCTTATATCTCAGGGAATCAGAGGCAACTCCAATTATACTAGGTTCCTTAAAACCATATGGAAGGATCCACAAAGAGATTACCTCCTATATCCAAAAGTTGGAGCAATAATATAATTTGAAACCATGAAGAGAAATCTTAGGTGAGGATAGATTTATGAAGAACTTTGACAGAAATATGATCAGTTGAATCCTGTCTCATAGCTCCCCCAACGAGAGAGAATTCTTCCTTTCCTTCTTTTAATATAAACCTAGAAATCTAAAAGTGACAAAAGGCTTCTGGTGTGTAAACTCTGTAGGGCTACATGCCAGTTTCAAGGTAGAGCCCAACCCAGTACCTAAGGGAAGACTGGAGGAGAATGGGTTGGGCAAATCCAAGGAACAATGCAGCCAAAAGAGATCAGCTGCACCTGGGCATGAGGAGATGAGGATGGCCAACAGATGGGGGTGAGACAGTGAAAAATTCCCCCTCTTTACTAATAAAGTAGAACTATACCTTGCCCCAGTTAGGTGGCAGCTAGGCAGCGTAGTAGACACAGTACCAATCTTGGAGAAAGGAAGACCTAAGTTCAAATCTGACCTCAGACTCTTCTTAGCTGGGTGTCCAAGTCTGTTTGCCTCAGTTTTCCTACCTGTAAAATGGGGATGATAATAATAGTACCCACTTCTCAGGGTAGTCATGAAGATTAAATGAGATATTTATAAAGAGACTAGCACAGTGTCTGGAACATACGTAGAGCTTAACAAATGCTTGCTTCCATTCCTTTATAGGCTCTTCTCTTTTACTGAATTTTCTTTCTCTTCTCTTCAGCAACAGATAGAAATTCCTAATGTCACAAAGTTTAAGCAAGTGGGCAGGCCTCAGTGCAACACACGAATAGTATTCTTTTACCAATATTCTGTCAGATACATGAAAAGAAACAGAAAATGGTGATAGTTCTCAATATATAGGAAAGAGTCACATTCATGGACAACATACCAAGAAGCGAAAATTCTTAATATTAAGCTGTAATTTTGTTCTCAACTCTATTGGACAGTAAACTCCTTGAAGGAAGAAGAAACTGACAGTTTTTGCTTTTGTATTCACAGCTCTTCATCTGCTTTCTTACACAGACTAGTTGCTTCAAAAATGTCCATGAAATTGGATCAAAGTGACAGACTGGTGATTGGCCATTTTGGGGGGCAAGGAGTCCTGGGGCCATGGGGAGAAGTGGGGAGATGGTAGGAAGAAATTATTTATAAGATATGAACTAGATATGTGATTTTATGGATGTAAGGAACTCCCCTATCATCACAGATGATGGGTACCTCCTCAGCTAGTAATAGTCTTAGAGAGCTGCCTGGATCACTGGGAGGGGACATGACTCAGGCAGGGCCAGAGCTGGGTCTTGAACTTGGTTCTTCTTGGCTTCAGGGCTAGCTCTCGATTCAGTAATTCACACAATCTCTCATGTCGTTGAAAGAGTCCAAGAGTCCGATGATCTGGGTTCTAGTTTTGGCTTTGGTGTTCACAAGCTATTACTGCATTAAATGACACCTTATTTAACAATAATGATGTTAAAATTATAAACAATGATTATAATCTCCTCAAAGCCCAAAGCATTGACCATAATGAGAGTAAAAGGGCAGGGGGCCAGTCAATGTGATGTAAAGCAGAGATTCTATGTGTCTTGAGACAAGACCCAGAAAGGCCCAACAGAAAGTATCTGAAGGCCCTTGAACATATTATCTCATTTGATCCTCACAGCAATCGTAGCTAGTTAAGTGTCTGAGACCAAATTTGAACTCTAGTCTTCTTGCCTTTAGGTCCAACACTCTATCTATTGAACACCTGGCCTAAATAAATGTTTTGTTATGCACCAGCATCATAACAAAACCAGAAATATATCTTGCCATTCGGAGGCAAAATACTCTCACCTCCAAGTTCCAAAATACGCACTTCCACTCAATTGGGTAGCCACTGGAATTGGGAAGACTCATCTTAATGAATTCAAATCTAGCCTCAGACACTTACTAGTTGTGTGACCCTGGGCAAGTCACTTCACCCTGTTTGCCTAAGGTTCCTCACTTGTAAAAAAAAAAAAAAAAAGAACTGGAGAAGGAAGTGGCAAACCACTCCAGTGTCTTTGCCAAGAAAAATCCAAATGGGGTCATGAAGAATAAGATATGACTGAAATGACTGAATGACTTAAGGGAAATTCTAAGTGTGATAGCATATACAGAGCTGTCGTGCTTGCTTCCAGCTTACCTCAGGTGCTAGCTCAGTGCTGGAATAACAACCCTTGACAGGTTGCAGTGATTCAGAGCTTAAGGACTTGAGCACTTCAGGGGGTGATGAAGCAACCCCCTTATTGCCCACTGCGCAAGAAGAACTGATGACTCAATGGACCTTTAAAAAGATAGTGACCCACCTGCCAGAAGAACTAGTGAGTAAGTGATCTTCTTGCTGAAGGGGTGGGAGTGGGCTTGATGGGTAACTGTTCTCATGTGGCAACTAGACTTGGGGAGCTTAAGCAAGCTTGAGCCTAGAACTTGGACAAACTCTTCTGTTTTGTGTTACTTGCCTGAATATATGCAAATAAACATTGAAGCCATCTTGTGACCCTAAGACCCTTAAAGATACTGGGACCATTGGTTGAAGTTTGTGGACAGAAAGGAGTGGAACACTGCAAACAAAACAAAACAAAACAAAACAACTTCAAAAATTTCAGCATCTGTCTAGAAGGACACAATCAGACTAGGATTACTCAGCAGAATCTTACTGTTTTTTTAGAAAGTAATAGTTAAAAAGAATCTCTATACTACAAATACAAACCCTGAATTCAACAAATAAACTGTTACCAGAACCAGATCGTCATTATACACAGAACTGCCTGCACAAAACACCGTTTAAGAAAAAGAACATATTTTTAAATGATGTCACCACACAGAATATTCATCATTTCCAAATAAGATTAAACAAAAAGGTTTTGAAATATTAGAGACCTAACAGAAGAAATTAAAACCATGTGGAAATGTGAAAAGCTGCATAAGATCTCTTTTGTTGGGCCTGCTACTAGAATTATATGT
>CM053592.1:13381354-13434714 GCA_028646515.1 Pseudochirops corinnae
CCTAAAATTTAAGTGTGACCATTTTACACTGCCTCTTGACTTAATAAATCTCAGTGACTCCCTGTTACCCCTCAGATCAAATACAGATTGTCCCAAAAGTCTTAGTGCCCTTTTAAGTTACTAGAGTTTAAGGGGTACAAATTATGGGGTAATATAACTTTAGAGAACTCGTTTTGTAAAGCCTGAGTCTTTTACCACCCACAATCTTACCCTTTAATGTCTAGAGACTAAGAAAGGGAGAAGAATAAATTCTCTGGATTTTTTTGTTCTGTTTAGGTTTTCTACATTGACATGGAGTGGAGGGAAAATTTCACCCTGCCCTTGATATTTGGTTAAAAAGTATTTTAAATGTCTTCAAAAGGATTTCAGAAGGCAAAAGATGAATGGTAGAATAAAGGTTTGATATTATCTAGTCTAACTTATTCATGATTTGTAATCTTCTTTATAATACACCTAACAAGTTACCTCCTTAGGCTTTTCTTAACGTCCTCCAGAGAAGAGAATTCTATTAGAGGCAGTCCATTCCACTTTTGGATAGATACCTCTCATCATTAGGAAAAATTTCCTTCTATTGACATAAAATGGTTGTAACTTTGACTTACTGTTTCCATTTCTGTTTCTTATTTTTAATATATTTTATATATTATGTATTATCCTCTCTGGGTTCCCCTCCCAATCCCATTTCACTTGCAAGTTGTGTCCTTCTTCATGATTATAAGAATGACCCAGAGGAGTTGTGAGTTCTAATGCTATTATTTGTGAGCCCCCATTTGGTCTGCTCCCCACTATTAATAAGTCAAGAAGCATCAATTAGCAAATGGATATGTAGTAAGATGGTAAAATAAGGACAGAAGTTACAAATCACCCCACAGATTGGACAACACAATCCTATTCCATATATAAAATTCTTGAGGAGAGTAGAATCATGTTTAAAGTAGTTGATGAAAAATATTCTCCCAAATCTGAGGTGTACTCTCCCCTCTGCCCACACACAAGGTCCTGGGGAGAGTGGGCGTGGTGTCCAAAGGTAGTGAGGCATTCACATAGAACTAAGGAGTACCTCATGACTCCAAGCCTACAAGACTACTTCTCTCCCTTTGAGGAGTCCCTTTAATTTTGCTTCTGATTGTCACTCCCTTGTCTAGCTGGGTTGGCTTCTCACCAGTCTCAGCTCCTGCTTCTGCTGACTCTCATTGTCTCTGCTCCTAATTCAATGGCTGAGGGTAATTCTGATGACTCTTCTGAATTTTTGAAGGCTATAGGTAATAATCTGGTCAATTATATCTCCAGATACTCATTCACTTAATATCAGGAAAGAATAAACACAAAAGAAAAAAGCATCAGAGACTGCTTGAGGTTGACCTGACCAAGAATGGTCCTATGGTAGTTTATGTTTGATATCATAATGAAATGAGACGCTCATACATCATTCATCAGTTAACAAGATGATACTTAGTCACAGAAGGACGGCAAACAAGAATAAGAACATCCCAAATTGGCTCAGTTGAGCAAAGTCCCCCGACTTCTATTGTCCATTGTATTCTTCCAGCCAAACTTGAGACATTTTCTAGAGCAAGATGGGTTTATTTTATGCTCAAATGACCAGGAAGTTTTATCAAGAGACTGAGTCTTTTGTCTCCTAAGCCAATCAAGTCTCGAAAATGGTCGCAATGATTTTTAAGGAAAAATCAGTCTAACTTGTATGATGATGGGCAGATTATCAATAATCCTTTCACCAAAGGGATGGCAGCTAAGAAGGGCTTGGTGGAGACAAATCACCTCCTTCCTCTTTTCCCCACCTGATACTTCATAGGAGGCTTCTACACTTGAAAGCCTCCAGAGAAGAAAATGAGATTTTGTCCTTAAAATTTGTATGTCTACTCAGTCCTGATTCTATGTCTCATGTTATCAGTCCTTCCAGTTCCAAAGCTGTAATGTGAACACTATCTTAACCCCTTTCCTTATGTACATTATGCTACTTTTTTTCCCCTTAAAAGGTATTGAGACCATCTTTGGGGCTGAATTAGCTTAGGGGATAAAGAACTCAAGGAGTTCACACTATCTTCCTTTAAGTTACATATAAAATCCTTTCTTCCACAGAAAGTCTTTTCCCTTCTTATTTATCCTGAATATAGCTTGTTTATACATATTTTTTTCCTTACTGCTTCCCCTATTAGACTATAATAAGCTCCTTGAGAGAAGGGACTGTATTTTGCCTTTTTTTTTTTTATCCCTAGCACTCAGTAAAATGTCTGACACATAGTAAGAACTTAATAAATGCTTATTGACTGGCTCAGGTTGCCTGAGAAGTATAATCTAAAGAACTTCAATTGACTCTGAGGTTTGACTGGGAGACCACAATGGGGAGTTCAGAGGTGGAGGAACTTTGACAAGCTGAATCAACTGGTGGCATCCTCCATGAGCACCTTTGCTGAACCCATTTCACTTCCTAGGTATGACTCAGTAAATCTCCTTTTGTTAACTGTTGAGTAACCTGGAAGTGTCTCCTTTTGTTCTAATATCAAACTTAAACTAGTAAAGGCCTAACCTGATTCAAGTCTATCTCATAATGAAAGCCAATTAATGAGAGGGTGACCATCAGCTTGGGAATGACTGAACAAGTTGTGGTATATAAATGTAATGAAATACTATTGAGCTGTAAGAAACTACAAGGATGAGGATTTCAGAAAATCCTGGAAAGTCTTGTAGGAACTGATGCAAAGTGAAATGCATAGAACCAGGAGAACATTGTACACATTAACAACCACACTGCACAATGATCAGCTTTGAATGACTTAGCTATTCTAAGCAATACAGTGACCAAAACAATTCCAAAGGTCTCATAAGGAAAAATGCTGTTCACATCCAGAGAAAGAACTGATGGAGTCTAAATGAAGATTGAAACATACTATTTTCATTTTCTTCATCTTTTTCTCTTGGTTTATTTCTTCTTTTACAATAGGACTAATACGGAAATATGTTTTACATGGTTGCACATATAAGATGTATTAAATTGTTTACTTCTTAGGGAGGGGGAAGTGAGGGAGGAAAGGAGAACTTGAAGTTCACAATTTTCAAATCAATGTTAAAATTTGTCTCTACATGTAATTAGAAAAAATGAAATACTATTAAAAGCAAAAGCCAATTAGAAAGCTTTTCATTGTCACAGAGCATGAGAATCAAAACAGAAAAAATGGCTTCCAAAGGCAGTCATTAGAATACCGTACATGTTCCTTATAACTCAAGTTGGGCATGCTTTAACAATGTAATTGACCAGTTCCTTTATTATATTTTCCCAAGTTAATAATTTGCTGTTCTCAGTAAAAATTCTGGAATGCATTTTGAACTCACTGTCCATGTCCCTGATCCAGAATAGTTTTCTGGTGTGCTCAGAAGCTTAAACATTGTCTTTCACTTTCTTTCCCATATTGGAATGAGTATCAAACTGCTCAACATAGTGTAGATCTTACATAGACAGTCATTCATGCATCAGTGGAAACCACCATTGCTCCCAAATGCAGCAAAGAACATTTTACAAAGTTTATCAGAGATTACTATTCACATAGTAATTGACAAGGGTTTGTCTTTGTGTTTCCAAAGGCCTTCCATGATGTAAAGATAATAAAGGAAAAGAAAGAATTTCCCAGAACATGTAAGGTTTTCTCTATGATAATTTAGGGCTGGTGGTCAACTAGAAATGATTCCTATATGCTCAGGTGAGAAATTAAGCTATCCTGGTGTATAAGCTCTTCCATGATGTCTTTGACACATAGAGTCATCTAAATGGGGTCCAGAGAAAGTCTCAAAGCATTCCTTTAATTTTTCTAATTTAATATTTTGTTTTTCCCCCAAATTACATATAAAAACAACTTTTAACATTCATTTTTAAAAATTTGGAGTCCCTCATTCTCTCCGTCCCTCCCTCCCTTCTTCCCCTACTCTCTGATTGAGAGGGCAGGCAATTTGACATAAGGTATACATGTGCAGTCGTGCAAAACATATTTCAATGTTTGTCATGTTGTGAAAGAAAACATAGATAAAAAAAACACACAAGAAAAATAAAGTTAAAATAAGTATGCTTTGATCTGTATTCAAACTCCATCAGTTTTTTCTCTGGAGATAAAGAGTATTTTTCATTACAAATCCTTCAGAATTGTCTTGGACCATTGCATTATACATTCCTTTTAATATAAAGCACATCAAAATTCTCTCAGTGTTCTTGTACTATAGGTAATAGGACCTATGGTAGTATACCTATAGACTTCCAAAGAATCCCTCCTATGGCAAGGGCAATTTGATTGGAATTCTCAACTCTCTTACCAATAGTATTAGTTTACTTAGTTTGAAAAGAAAGAAAACAAGGTCAGGAAAACCCAGAATCCATGTGGGGTGAGTTATTCTGGGTCTGATGGTTAACAGTCAGTCCAAAGCTATTTATTAAGAGCTTGCTGTATGTCAGGCACTGTGATATGTCCTGGGAATACAAAGAAAGGCAAAAATAGCCCCTGCTCTGGAGAAGCTCAAGTCTCGTTGGGGGAAACCACATGTAAACCTCTCTGTATGCATAAGGTAAGTAGAGGCTAAATTGGAGATTATCAACAACACAAGGTTACTCTGTGGGCCCGTAGTCTATTAAGATCTCATAATAAGACAAGTCATCTATCTCTGCTTAAAAGTAAAAAAAAAAAAAAAAAAAAAAAAAAAAAAAAAGGAGGGGAGAAGGATAAAGGAACATTTATGAGCTATCACTATGTACTCTAGGTGACATTTTAGGCCCTTGGTGAGTTTGAACAAATTAGTATAAGAGCTATCAATACACAAAGATTGAAAGAAACAAAAGTTATCACAAAGAAACTAGTCTAATTTGTAAACAACCACACTGGGCAAAGTGACTAGACAAATATAGTTTAAAACAAAAGTGAGGAAAAAGGCTAATTTTTCTCTAGTGGATTCCCCAGACTATCAAATCCAATAACGAGAATTCTTCATGGGAGTTCTCATGGATACAAAGGGTCAATAACTTCTCCAAGTTGAGCACCCATACATAATACTCACTCCGGGATCCCTCTCCTAACCTCCCCCTCCAACACACACACACATACACACACACAGACACACACACACACACACACACGTACACATACGTACACACACACACGTACACACACGTACACACACACACACGTACACACAAACACACACACACACACACACACACACACACACACACACACACCCCACACAGTGGTAGGTTGAGTTTTTAGAGGTTGTATCACTACTCAAACTACCCAGTGATGGAACTCATCCGCTGACCTCCTTTGTGTCTTTGAGTACCTACATCTGTTTCTGTTTATTCTTTCCTAATGTTAGGTGAATGAACATCCAGAGATGGACTTGAGCAAGTTATGACCTGGTGGGCTTCAAAAGGTCAAGAGAGTTGAGTCACAAGGTAGTACTTAAGACCTCACATTCTCTACATGTATACCTCACTACCTTTGTATTTCTTTTTAAAAATTAATTTATTTACTTTTAGTTTACAAAATTTAGTTCCACAATTCCTTGAGTTTCAAATTTTCTCCCCGTTCCTCTCTTCCCTCCCCACCATGACAGCATGCAGTCAAATATAGGATCTACAAATACCTTCACATTAAACATTAGTCAGGTTGTAAAGAAGGATTATAACCAATGGAGTGAACAAGGGGAAAGAGGAAACAAAACAAAACAAGAAAAAGAAAGAGAGCAAGTAGTTTGCTCCAATCTGCATTCAGGTTCCTCATCTCTTTCTCTGGATGTAGACATCTCTTTCCATCATGAGGCCTTTGGAGTTGTCTTATAACCTTACATTGCTAAGAGGAGTTAGTCATCATACATACATTGTGTCTGTAATTGTGTACAAATTTCTCCTAGTTCTGCTCTTCTCACTCAACATCAGTTTGTATAAATGTCTCCAGGTTCTTATGAAGTCCATCTGCTCCCCATTTCTTATAGCACAATAGAATTCCATTGCATTCATATACCACAACTTGTTCAGCCATTCCCCAATTGATGGGCATCTCCTTGATCTCCAACTCTTTTGCCACCACAAAAAGAGCAGCGATAAATATTTTTGTACGTACGGGGCCTCCTCCCACTTCTCTGATCTCTTTGGGATACAGCCCTAGAAGTACTTTTGTATTTCTAATTTAAGTGCATTCTGTTCAGGGACCTTGTATTGCCCTACTGTATATATTTTCTAGCTCAGTACTTCTCAAAATGAGATGTGGGAGCTCCTAACAGTCCCCAAGATCTTTTAAGGAGATTTGCAAGGTCAATATTATTTTCATCATAACACTAAGGTGTTTTAATTTCTAATACAAAAATATCAATAGCTATAACTTATATAAACAAAAAGTCTTGAGGAAAGGGGCTCAAAATTTTTAAAGAATATAGAGTCCTGGGGCAGCTAGGTGGTACAGTGAATACAGCACCAGCCCTGGAGTCAGGAGGACCTGAGTTCAAATTTGGCTTCAGACACTTGACATACTTACTAGCTGTGTGACCTTGGGCAAGTCACTTAATCCCAATTGCCCTGCCTTCTTCCCCCCTCCAAAAAAAAAAAGAATAAAGAGAGACCCTAAGACCAAAATGTTTGAGAACTGCTGCTCTGGCTTATTGCTGTCTTTCCTAAAAGCTAAGAGAATTAAGGAGCACCTTGGATGTAGAAATTTATCCTATTTCTAGCTGGTTGGATAAAGTCATTTTCACGCTGGAGTCTCTCCCACTGGTTGGTGTCTGTTTGAGATCAGGGACTTTCACTTCTTCTTTGTATCCCCAGCAACTGGCACAGTGCCTGGTATATAGTAGGAGATTAATAAATGCATGTTGACTGAATGACAATGAGAAATATAAAATGAGAGGAAGAATTAAGATTTTATTGACAGACACTGAACAAATGTATCTTGATGCATTCTATAGTTTTTACTCTCAGAGCTAGAAGGCTATAGCTAGAGGGTAATTCCTTTAAAGCCACATTCTTAATATTGATTATTGCATTTTTGCTGCACAAAGTTCATAAATAGGGGGATTTGAAAGTATTAGCTTTCTAGTTGTCGTTGGGATTGTTGGTCTAGTTAGTGGGGGAGGATGTGGTGCAGTACTGGGAAGGCTGAAGCCAACTAGAGGACAGGAGACTTTGAATCTGTTTCTAACTCTTACACTACTATGGCCACTTTGAACAACCATGATAATTACGCACATTGACATGGTGTTTTACAGAGAATTTTCCCACCACAAGCCTGTCAGGAAAGTATTTTATAGAAGAGGAAAGAGGTTAAATTTGTTGTTTGCTGTTTGTTGCTTGTTTTTGAAGAGGACCAATGACATCATGGGGTGATGTCTTAACTTGCTTGTAAATTGGATGTAAGTGAGGCAGAGTTGCACAAAGTCCTCAGCCTCACTCTCCCAGAATCATCAAAGTCCAGTGGCAAGACAAAATTCAGCATAGCTAGCAATGGCCTGGGATGCAGTGGATGACCTTGGCATCTTCAATGTCTAAACAAACTCCAACGCTCCACAGTGCCTGCTTCCACCACCTTAATGGCCATCTAAATAAATTGTCCTTATCTGCCCATTCCACCAGGGGACGTCTTCTTATGCTTGGGGTAGACACCCCCTACCTCACCAATGGGCTTGAGACCAGTTGGTTACCCTCAACATGGTTTAGTCCATCTGCTGAGACAGATTCCTAGAGTGTGGCCACTAGCCCCAGGTGAGAGTGGTGTGACTGGTTGGGCACCAAAGATGGATGAGCAGCCCTGGAAAGGGCTCAGGAGCCTTCTCATCAGAGGTGCTTGTCCTCCCTTACCATCCCATACACCCCAAGAGATTAAGTAGCTTGGCCATGGCCACAGAGCTAATAAATATCATTGTTGGGATTCAAAGCTAGGTGTCCTGACTTCTAGCTGAACACACTATCTATTTCACCATGTTCTTACATGAGCCTACTTAACTGAACCCCACTGAACTTTCTGGGTCCCTATTTCCTTATCTGCTCACTTAGGGAGTTACAATAAATGACATCTAATTAAAGACCCTTCCAGATCTAAAATTCTGAGTTTAATAAGGAAACATCTGGAGAGATCACTATTATACTACAAAGTGAATGAGTAACTTGGAGTGATAGCTTTTCATTTCAGAGTCTTGTGCAAATACGTCCACTAAACCTTTTCACATCATGAGCAGACTAAAGGAGCTGGCACAGCTAATCTATGGGTGCTGGCATGCAAACATGACTCAGACCTCATCTGTCATCCCCATACTTTCACAGAGTTCTGATCTCACCCCAGCCTGTAAGACAGGCTTATGCAAGATCTGGGAATGTGATCTGTATCCTTTGATTCAGTCAGATGGTGCTGATCTCAATATTGAGAGGGAGTGTGGCTGGACCTGGATTCCAAGGCCAATCTGACCCTTTTGGGTTGGGTAATTGTGTACAAATTTCTGGGCAAATCTGGGCAAATCTTTTAGCCTCAGTTACCTTGTCTGTTAAATGGTAGTAATAATAACAGGAGTATGTGTTGGGAGGGTCAGATGTGATAATATTCAGAAAGTTCTTTTTAAAAACTTAAAGTCCTGTTTAAATATCAACTCCTTTCATTTCTTACAGGAAAAGCAGCTTGTTGACTTATCTGATTGTAGGATTTAGAATTGGCAGGTGCGTTAGAGGCCATTTAGTGCAACCTAGTTTGACAGAGAAGGAGAATGAGGGTGAGAGGATTACATTATTTACTAGGCCTCATAGTGCCAGAGGTTTAGAATTTGAAGAAACTTTACAGGCCATCTTTTCAAAATCCCTGATTTCAAAGATGAAGAGGTTGAGGTCGATAAAGGGTGACTTTTCCAACATCATATACATAGTAAGTGGCAGAACCAACATTGGAATTCAGGACCTATGAGTCCAATTTTTTTTAAATTTTTTTTCTACCACTACATTCTTTTAGGCTAATTGGCCCACTTCCTAATGAGGAAATGCTGCCCCCACGCCCTTATGATTAATTTCTTTGACTCTATTCCTTACTTGTGATCAGTATATATCTATATACTTATATAGATATATACTATAATATATATATATATATATATATATAATTTAGAGGTTGTTTGAATTCTAATCAAAAATCCTTTGTATTTGTAGTGAAATAGGTTGAATTTACAAGGCATGACCTATTCTTGTTGTGATTGAGTCATTTTAGTCATGTCTGATTCTTCATGACCCCATTTGGGGTTTCCTTGGCAAAGATACTGGAGCGGTTTGCCATTTCTTTCTCCAGCTCATTTTACAGAGGGGAAACTGAGGCAAACAGGGTGAAGTGACTTGTCCAGAGTCACACAGATAGGAAGGGTCTGAGGTTCAAATTCGAACTCAGGTCTTGCTCACCCCCAGGCCTAGCACTCTATTCACTCTGCCACTTAGCTGCCCTTGAAAGGTTCATATGGGTGACTACTGATTGAGTTTGAATTTGAACCTACAGCCTTGCCCCAAATTTCACTGTTTCTGTTGAAGGCACCTCTATCTTTCTGCTCACTCAAGCTTAAAGCCACAATTCCTCCTTTTCCTTCATCTTCCCCTCCCCAAACCAATTAGATTTCTCTGGAATAGAGTTTCTTAGCCCTTTTTGTGTCATGGATCCCACTGATAGTCTGGAGAAGCCTATGATGGATCCTAATGTAGCAGTCATGACTAAAAGAAATGCTGTATTTCAGTGAGAAGTTAGTAAAAATAACAGTGCATTTTTCCCCCAAGTTCACAACCCTTCCCCTTAAAATCTATCTCTAAGCCTCCTTCAGAACATCAATAACATCTGTTCCCTTCTCTCAGACCCTCATCACCTCTCACTTTCTAATAGTCTCCCAATTCATCTCCCTATATAACCTCCTCCCTATATAGTCTCCTCCCTATATAACTCATCCCTCACAAAGTGCCAAACTAATACTACTAATACACAGGTTTCTCCCCAATTCCAAAATAATTTTTGAAGGCCCCCTACTGCCTCTCTAATGAAAGGCAAATTCCAGAGCCTGGCATTTAAAACCCTGAACAATTTGATCCTAATCTATCCTTTCAGACTCATTTCCCATAACTACCCTTTACACAGTCTACATTCCAGTCAAAATGACTCTGCTTGCCTGAACTTGACATTCTATCTTTTATCTCTGTGTCTTTACATAGGCTGTTTTCTTGTGCCCAGAAAAGATGATTTCTCTCCTTTCTCTCACCTCTTAAAATGGTTACCTTTCTTCAAAGCTCAGTTCACTCACTGCCTCTTCTGCAAAACCTTTCTGGATTTCCCCTGTTACTTGTATTCTCTCCCTATCCAAAGGTTCTTCTATTTACTGGCTTTGGTGTCTGTATAGATCCTTCGAGGCAAAGAGTGGTCAGTTTTGTTTCCATCTCTATTCTCAATGCTAATTCCCAGTGCCTAGCACATAGTAGGTATTTTATAAATGCTGAATTGTGCTGAATTTTGCTTTACTGAATCAAATACCTTTAAAAAGAGCCAGCAAACCATAAGTATAGTAGGAGTTTATAGTACTTGTACGGGTCAGTAAATTGTGTTATTGCAAAGATGTGTTCTGCTGTAGAATGTAATTTGGGAAAATCTGCTGTTTCCTTCTCAGGTCTTCATCTGTAGGTTGGGGGAAGGGGGAGGAAAAAGGGAAAGAAAAGAAATTTACATAACAACTTTGTCTACTTAAAAGGAATAGCATGTTGTACATAGTGTATTTGCAATTTCATCTACAATCATCATTTTTATTATACAATGTTATGGAAATGCATATTTTGTTCTATCAATTAAAAATAACATAAATTTTAAAAATAACTTTATCAGATAAATCCTTGTTATACATATAAATTGTTTTCAAAAAGATTTTGCAGCCATGGAAAAGTAGGCTTGTAGGAGAGTTGTTACTGAGATCTATCCAATCATATTCTGGGGTAGTAATGATAATGAGATTGATAGCTACTTTTCATGTAGGGGACCTGGGTAATGTGGTGGATAGAGCACCCGGTCAGGAGTCAGGAAAACTCATCTTCATGAGTTTGAATCTGACCTCAGATATTTACTAGCTGTGTGACACTGGGCGAGTCACTTAACCTTGTTTGCCTCAGTTTCCTCATCTGTAAAATGAACTGGAGAAGGACATGGCAAACCACTTCAGGATCTTTCCCAAGGAAACCCCAATTTGGGTCATGAATAGTGAGACATGACTGAAATGACTGAACAGCAACAAACCTTTTATAGCCTTTTAAGGTTTGCAAAGTGCTTTTCAAACATAATTTCATTTGATCTTCACAATGACTTTGGAGGGTAGATACTATCATTACTCTTATTTTACAGAGATTAGAGATTAAACCTTTCCTAGGGTCACACAATTAGCAAGTATCTGAGGCCAGATTTGAATTCAGGTCTTCCTGATTTGGAGTTAAGTCCAATGCTCTCTCCACTGAAATACCTAGTTTCTATGATAAGAATTTTAACACTTTCCATATTTTAAGAATCAATTCCTCATCATTCCCAAAATCATCCCCTCCAGAATGAGCCTTTTCCCATGCATATTTTTCTATTCTTGCTTTTCTTACAATTTTAGTTCCCTGTAGTATTATATCTACTCATCCAACACATTGAGTCCTGTGACATCAGTATCCCAATGTAGTGGAATTGTTGATGCATAAGTGAGTTTGTTATATAGGCCTTGGTGGGGTAATACAACCAGCAAGATGGCAGATTAATCACTTTTTCCAAACCTCTTCACAACCCTTCTACCCCTGAAAAGAATTATTCATCAGAAAGAGAAAGATAATAATGGAATTCACATTAGAAGATCAGAAACTCCCCAAGGTAGAATCTATTAGTAACTAACACTGGATAATTCTTAATATTTAGAGAGCTCACACTCAACTCCCTACTCCCTAGCCTCCATTAGTCCAAGTGGGAATACAGACAAACTTACCATCTTGCTTCTACAAGGCCTGACTTGAAGGTATGAACTCCCCCTTAGCTACAGTGTCCCTCCCCCTATACCTCCATATTTCCTCCATTCTGCAAGAAGAGACAAATGTCAACCATGCCCAGTCATGTGAATAAAAGGAGAAAAACATAGGGAGGAACTGGAAAGGGAGGAGTGTTCGAAGAAAATGGGACTGAAACCCAGGTGGGATCAATTCCATAACTGGGCATTACTCAGGGTAGGGGTTCAGGCCAGAAAACCTCATATCATACATTGGAAGCGACCAAGACAGTCACTGCCTTGCTTCTGGGGTCTTTGGTTCAAGTAAAGAGAAAGGGTGCAGAGACAGAATGAAAAAGGCTGAATCAAGAGTCAAAGACCTAGGACACAAAGAGATAAGCCAACAGAGAGGATGCTAAAATCAGAAGGGAATGTGAACAAAACTGAAAAAGAGAAGTCAAATTCAGCTAGCAAAAATTCTAATACAAAGGAAAGTGAACTAGACAAAAGATAGAATGTGTCAGTTGAAAAGCAGAATCCTGTGGATCCTTCCATTGATCATGGAAAAACAAGAAACTTAAAAAAAAAAAAGAAATGAAGGAAGGAAGTTCATAAAAGGAAAAATAAGCAATGAATTTAAAAATTAGAACTCAGTGTAGAAAATAACTGCATTCAACATGGAATTTAAAAACACAATTAGCAGTTTAAGAAAAATGGAATCCATGATGGAGAATTTCTCTAAAGAAGCGAAACAGTGACTTGGTAATCAAATATGGGGGAAAAACTCAAGTGGAGGAAAATTTGGCAGAAGAGAAACAAAAGGCAAAAATGTTAAGACAACATGGAGATAGCTAAACAGATTGTGGTATACGATTGTAATGGAATATTATTTTGCTCTAAGAAATAATCATGGAGGCTCTCTCGAAGAATCCTGGGAGTACGAACTGATGCAGAACGAAGTGAGCAGAACCAAGAAATCAAATTATACAATGACAACTACATTGTAAAGAAAAACAACCCAGGAAAAAGACTTAAGACCTCTAATAAAAACAATAACCAGTCAAGTCTCCAAAGGACTCAAGTGTATGGACTCAAAATACAGAAAGAAACATACAGTTTTTAACGTGACCACTGTATGTGTTTTGCTTGATTATACTTATTTGTTACAAGGGTTTCTCCCTTCTTTCCTCCAACTTTCCCTCCCCCCTTTCTATCTTGTTAAGAAAAATAATAAAAATTATTTTCCCCTAAAGAAACACTCTTATTAGTGTGACTACCCAAGAGATCACTGCCATCTGGTGGCATCTACCATATTCATAAGCATAAAGTTCCTAGAGCAAATAAAGAGCCTCTAATATAAGAAGTATGTCTTCCTATTTCAACCTCTTTGCAGGAAAAGCAAATATTTTACCCTTGAAGCAAATATGTCATTTATATTTTATGATTCTATGATCTTCCAGCAGCATTTTCCAATGAGCTTTCTCACCAGTTTTTATTTGATACTTTGCTACTTTTCATTTTGAAATATTTTAGTACATATTTTAGATCAAGGGACTTATAACCCTAACCCAAACAGCAGTCATGTTATAGACCCTTAAAAGTCTATTAACATTCCCAACTTGAATAAAAAAGTATTCATTATGTTTTTAGCATACTTCTAGTACTTTGAGAGGTATTATGGATGATGATAAATATGTATAAGAAACAATTTCCACTCAACTGCATACTGACTTTTTGGAAATTCTAGATCTAGGAAACAATTAAAATGTCTCTGTAAATAATAAAGTTTCACCAAAGAAAGCCTTAAGTTATATTTGTGCAGGTTGTGTATGCAATAGGTAATTCAAAAAAGAGAGTGGCGAATGTGGGCAGGCAGATTTAAAGAAGGCTTTAAGATTCAACCAATAAGCATCTACTTCATTTAGTTCTTTCCTGCCACAAGGAAAGCTATTATGAATATTTCATATATTACAGCCCTTTTCTGTCTTTAATTTCCTTAGGGTATATGACCAATAGAGGGATTTCTGGGTCAAAGTCCATTTCTGGGCTATTTTAACCACTTTTCTTGTATTTCTCAATTGAAATTTCTCAATTGAAATCCAGGATGATTGGAACACTTCATAAATCTAAAAACAGTGCTTCACAGTGTCTGTCTTCCCTTAGCCCCTCCAACATTGATTCAAAGACAAAAAGAATGCAGTCATCTTTTTTCACCTTTGTCAATTTACATGAAGTAAGGTAAAATTGGAGCAATTTTAATTTGTTTTTCTTAATAATTATTTAACAATTTTTTCATTTTAAAATGTACAGAAAATTTGTGTTTTAATTATGAAGCATGGTTTCATGTACTAGGTGGCTCAGTGAGTAAGATAACCCTTGGACTCAAGTCAAGAAAACTCGAGCTCAAATTCCACCTCAAACACTTGACCTCAGGGAAGTCACTTACTTTCCTCCAACCTCTTTCCTTCTCTGTAAAATGGGACTATCACAGTTTGGTGGGGTTTTCATTTTATAGATTTTTTGTAAGGATCAAATGAGATAATATAAGTAGAGTACTTTTGAAAACCTTAAAGTACAATTATTATATATATATTATATATAACAGACATAATAGCATATGTGCTATTATCTTCATTAAATTTTTTAGCCTGCAAATCTTTTGAAATCTGTAGTCACTTATCTGTTGGAGGATGGTTTTTGGAATCATTCATCTGTGTCAATTCCTTATATATTTTTTTTGTATCAGAGTTTTCATGATATTTCATTTAGTTCTTTTCCTACTCTATTTCTTCTTTTTAAATATCTCTTCACTGAGTTTATTCATGCTTTAAAAAAAAAAAATCAGATCACCGCCATAGAAAATTCTCAATTAGGAAACTCCTTCCACCTTCTGTGCACTATTCTGTCATTCAAGACTCAATTAAAGCAACATGTGCCACATGAAGCCTTTCTAGTCCACCCCTCCCTCCCCAGTTCCCAGTGCTTTCCTCCCCAAATTATCTCATATACATTTTGGATGTTCTTTACATATTAATTTATGTATGAGTCTACCGCCTATGTTCTTAACTTTAGGGATTATTTAATTTCTGTCTTTGCATCTCCAGTGCTTATTAGATGACTGGCACATAGTGGGTGGTAAATAAATATTTTGGAACTGATTGATGGTGGATAGAATTTTGAAATCTTGAAATCATAACATTATTTGAGTAGCTGAGTATTTGAAAGATTCACTTGCTTGGTTTCACCCAGCTTACAAACTTATCTCAATTCCTAGCTTCGTTGAACAAGCCATAGGAAGAATAATGTACATAATTATGTGTTTTAAAAATTAGAAGTAGGGGGGCAGCTAAGTGGCACAGTGAATAGAGCACCGGCCCTGGAGTCAAATCCAGCCCCAGACACTTGACACACTTACTAGTTGTGTGACCTTGGGCAAATCACTTAACTCCAATTGCCCTCCAAAAGCAAACAAAATAAAAACAAATAAATAAATCAATGAATGAATAAAAATTAGGAGTGGAGGATGAAGATTCAGCCTCCATTTGAAGGTAAGAGGAGTATTCTGGACCCATGTGGGATTTTCAGGTTAGCTTATTTCTTGACACAAGAAAATATATCACACATATTTTTGGTAGGGTTTTTTTTTTTTTTTGAGGGATAGGATTTTAGGAAGCCCAAAGAAAGCAAAAAAGAAAAGAGACTGAGAGAGGGAGAAGGGAATTTTTTCCCTCTTCTCTAGCAGTGAAGAGAAGCAATGGAAGAGATAAAAAAAAAACTGGCAGAAAAAAACTTTTGTAGTATCAGCAATACCAAGAGTAGTAGTTGAGATCTATTTCCCCTTCTCAATCTCCTGGCATGAGGAATCAAAAGCCAAAGGTAAGGGAGGTGCAAGGGAAATGGCAAGGTACACAAACACACTCATTGTGACCACTTGCATATGTGGCTGGAGTGTTTGTAGAAGCAGGTGCATCGTGGGAAATGTGGAGGAACTGACCATCCTTATTCTTTTCACTTTCACCCTATTTAAAGGTGGACGGGACTGGCATCCAATTCTGAGTTCACTTATTTATCTTGCTATAAATTGTTTTTTGGTAATTTTATTTCTCATAAACATCTGTGAATGATAAAACCATGTACATTTTCTTCTGTTTGTTCACAGTATGCAGATGAATGATGGCAAAATGTATAGTTTTCATTGACTAGGACTAAACTTTGAATCTCAATCGATGGTCCACTTTTAAAGATTCTCTCTACATGGGGGCATGTACCATGGGGCATTTAGTCTATATGTCTTCATAACATCTAAGCTGACAAAATCAGAACACAAAAAGGGAATCAAAGCCATTCATTTCTCTAGATTAAGAATCTAACTTTCATGGTTATTGTGACACCTAGAGGTTACAAATGGGAATCTTGGCCTAGGGCCATCTTCACTTTTTTTTTTTTTTTCAAATTTCTCTATGTTAAAAATCTAATATCATTCAATTCTATTTCTTTTTTTGCTTCTTTTGAGTGGCTTTCTGTTTATAACTGCCCAACTTTTCAAGAATTTGTTATACAATAGTACAAGGATTTTAATTGTGATCTTGATTTTTTCAATTAAAAAAATAATTCATTTAATTTTTATGGCTTGAACTTAAAGCTGAATTAAGCATAATAATAACTTTTGTGTGTGCATGTGTGACTATCTCATCTAGGCCAGAAATACATCTTGCCCAGGCTGAAATTATTGGCCCCAATCCTACTGCTTATTGTTGGGGAAGCTCTGACCTGCTTAATTTCTGACCTGGGATAGATTACTCCTTCTTAAGCAGCCTGATGATCAATATCCCACAACCATCATCACCATATTAGTATTGGAGTTAGTATGTAGTCTCATTGACATTAACCCCACTGTAACTCAGAACATTCTGAGCTCATGCAATCCACCAGTGTCAAGTAGAAGGAATTATAAGTATGTACCACCTTGCTTGGCTACACTGGCTAATTTTCAGGAGGATTATTTGTACTTCATTATATTTTGTTGTGGATACCATATTATTTTAATTTTTTTTTTTCATTGAGATTTCTACTTGCTTGAGGAATTTCTTTCTTTCTGAATTTTGCCAGGTCTAACTCCATTTACCTTACCTCTATGTACTATTTCATTGCTCATGAATATTAATAGTTATTAATAGAAAACCTGTTATTTCATAAATGTTATTATTGTATATCTGTGTTTATATGTACCTGAATGAATGCACTAAATTGTTTGGTGGTTAGTGAATTGCTTTTTAGTGACTGGCTAAATATTGACATAATGAATTGAGAACATGCATCTTGGAGAATGATATTTAAAGCAGTCACCTTGTGAATGTTAATATTCCTAAGTAATTACTGACACTGGAAGTAGACCCAAAGTAGAAGAATGAGGATTTTATAATGTTTTTAATTATAATGCAAAAGAGATGGGAGATATTGAAATATCTCAAGTAGGGACATCATCCGAACTGCACATTAATAATGTGCTTAAGGTATAGAGTCAATAAAATAACCTAACAGTTTAAACAAGGTACAACTAGGGGACAGTAGTTGGATATTAGTCTATGACCTTCTTTGGGAGACATTAATGAATAAAGATCGTGATATTACACATTGTATAAGGTTCAAATTTGGAACTATCTTTGAATTGTCACCTATGCAAAAAGTTAAGCCAAGATACTTGAGAAGGGATTCTGATGATTCTAGTCATCAGAAGCATACAGTTCATGTATGAGTGATGCTGTCTATATGCTCTCTGCTTTCTATGTCTAGACATCCATGGAGGACGATTCTCCTAAGGCAAACAACAGTGTGCCATCAAGGAAATAATCTAAGGAGGGGGAAGCAAAAGAATAGGATCAGTTCCTTTGAGTTGTGTTGAAAGGATACAAGATGTATATTTGTGGAAAGAAGAGACTAATTTTTCATAATTGCAGTTTAGACATAAGAATTCATATTTCACCATGAAGTATTTATTTAGCAAATGCTACCAATATGAACCAAAAATATTCCCAAACCTCCAAAAGATTGCATATGACATTTTTTCAATATAGAGTTTTGCTGATTATCTCCTGGGAAAGTGTTTAAAAGAATTATTGAATTATTTGAATTATTGAATTTTGAGATGCTTTACATTTTCCTTTTACCATAAGACAAGAATCTCAGATTTGATGATTATGACAAGTAACTATTTGTAGTGTGATACTCAGCAGACATTAAAACATGCACATACATTATTTGTCCCTTCTTGGTAAAGGTGTTATCCAAAAAAAAATTATTGTCATCTTTTGTTTTCACATACTTTCATTTTTCTCTTCCTCTATACAGAGAGCTAGTTTTTATTTAAAAGAATAGAAAGAAAGAGGAAATGAAAAGCAATGCAGTAAAATTAACTAACAGATCAATTAAGTTTAACAGTATATATAGTGTTTCCACATCCACAGTCCCCTACCTCTTCAAAAAAAGGGAAAAAGGTGTAATTTCATAGTTCTTCTTTAGGTTGAATTTTCATCACTAAAGTGAAAATATATGGAGTTTTGATTTTGTGGTTTTATTCTTTCCACTTATATTGCGGTCATGTAAATATTGTTTTGCTAGTTCTTGTTTCTTCAGTTTGCATCAGTTCATATAAGTCTTCCATGCCTTCTTGTATTTTTCACATTCATTGTTTCCTCTAGTCCAGCAGCATTCCATCACATTCATGTACCACCATCTGTTTAAACATTTCCCAGTCTTGGGTATGATTTTATACCCAGTGTTTCATGGCTAGAAGCAGAACTACTTTCAATATTATGATGGATATGGGTTTGTTTGTTTTTTCCTTTCATTGACCTCCTTGGGTTATGTGCCTAGCCATGAAGACTCTTGGTCAAAAGATGTGTATATTTTAATCACTGTCTTAACATGATTTAAATCTGTTTTCCAGAATAGTTGGATGAACTAACAGCTCTATCAGCAATACATTAGTGTGTCTGGCTTTCCACAACCTCTCCAATATTGACTGTTTTAAAATAATCAAAATTATCTACTTTACACTTCAGCTCTGCTCTTACCTTATAACATGGTTTAAGTTCTGATACTGCTGAATCTTGGTCCTTCACATCTGTCCCCCCTGGTTTCCTTGAAGTTCCTAACCCTCTGCTCTTCCAAATGAACCCAGTTGTTTCTATTTCTGACTCAATAAAATAAATTTCTAGCTATTTAATTGGTATGGCATTACATAAATAGATTAGTTATGTAAAATTATCATTTTAAAAATTGTATTGGCTTTACCTACACATGCACAATAAATATTACTTCAATTATTTAGATCTAACTTTGTATAAAAGGTGTTTTGTGTTTATATTTGTATAGTTCCTATGTCTGTTTTGGCAAGTATACTCTCATTTTTTTTTTTTTTACTGTATAGTTATTTTATTTAGACTAAACTGATTGATTAACATGGCTGACACTTAATGTGGTTTCCCTATTTTTCTCTTTTGATTAAATTTGATTTTATCTTTAACTTGGTCTGAGATCATGATTATTATCCCCACTTTTTTACCTAATAAATTCTACTCCTGACTTTTATTTTATGTTTATGTGTCTCTCTAATTTTTATCGCATTTTCTGAAAGCAATATATTGTTAAATTCAAAATTTCAATCTACTATCAGTTTCCCTTTTATGGGCAAATTCATAATGTGTAAATTTATATTTTAAAACATAATTACTTGTATATTTTTCTATTTTCCTCACTATCCTTCTCACTCTTTTCCTATCCCTCCTCACTCCTCTACTTTACCTGCTAACTTGCCCTCCTATTCCTAAACCTACCACTCTTCAAGAATCCCTCCTTTATCCTCTCCCTCCATCTTCTCCCCTTACTCTTTTATTTCTTTCTGAATTTAGAAGATTTTTATATCCTTCTAAATATATATGTTGTTCCCTTTTTATCTCATTCCCATTCATTTACATACCCTTCTATGCTGTTCCCCTTATCCTATTCCCTATCCCTCTCTTTTCCTCTCTTTCCACCCTATCCCTTTACCATCTTATTTCTTTCTGAATGTAGAAGACTTTTATATGCTTCTAGATATATAGGCATTATTCCCTCTTTAACACATTCCCAATGAAAGCAGGGTTCCAGAAGTACCTGCCCTCCTCCTCTATCTAATTCTTCTGTATCAATTCTTTTTCCCACACCTATTTATATGAGATAATTACTCTTTTCCTAAATCATTTTTCTTTTCTTTTTAGAACCACATCATGCTCAGCTCTACCCTAGTCTTTCAAACTACCTAATTACTAATGACAATCTTAGACAAACAGTTTACATTCCCACACATCAAAAGTAAGCAATTTGTCCTTATTGAGTCCCTTGTAATTAGTTTTTTATGTTTGCCTTATATTTCTCATGTATCTTGTATGTCAATTTTTCTATTAAATTCTGGTCTTTTTACAATAAAATCCTGAAAGGTTGTCAATTCATCGCATATCTTTTTTTTTTCATTCAGGACTCTCCTTAACTTTGCTGGGTATGATAATTTTAGCCATAACTCCAGTTCTTTTGCTCTTTTATATATAGTGTTCCAAGACCATAGGTCTTGTGTAATGCTAATTGTGGCTCTGCCATATTTGAATTTTATTTTCTTCTTACTTGTAAATTTTTTCCTAAAACCTGGGGGTTTGGGAATTTATCTATGATAATTTTTCCTCCAAGAACCTTTTCATATGGTGACCGGTGGATTTTTTTTCTATTTCTACTTTCCCCTCTTCTTCTAATACTTTAGGACAATTTTCTTTCATTATTTCTTGTATTATTGTATCAAGATTCTTGTTTTTTATCATAGCTTTCAGGTAATCTGATTATTCTTTTGTTTTCTCTCCTTGATCTATTCTCCAGATCAGTTGTTTTTCTTATGTTTTACATTCTCTTCTATTTTTCATTCTTTATGTTTTGTTTTATTATTTCCTGGTCTCTTATAACTTTGCAGGCTTCCCCTTGCCCAATTCTAATTTTCAAGAAATCATTTTCTTCCCTAAGATTATGGAACTCCTTTTCCATCAGTTGACTCTCTTATCATAATCTTACTTTAAAAATACCCTCACTCTCTCTCATTTGATTTTTGAAGTCATTTTTTAATTCTTCTATGGATTCTTTTGGGGCAAGTGACCATTTGACATTACTCTTTAAGAGAAGAAATGATGTTTTTTGCTCCAGTATCCTCCTCTAAAGTAGAACTTCAATCTTCTCTATTCCCATAGTAACTGTCTATGGTTGGGTTCTTTTTCCTTTGCCCACTCATTAAAAAAATTAGCAGCTTGTTATTATAATCACTTCTAATCCTGGAATATGAGGAAATTGTGTCTCAGGTCTCTTCCTTGCTATTATTTTTTGATCTTTGTCCTGGACCCAGCCCCTGCACTCCTTTTCCCAACCAAGTCACAGCTAGTTACCTCTCACCCCATCACCCTCCCTGAACATTATGCTGACAGATGCCAGACTCCCCATACTGTCTGGAAAATGAAAATTCCTGTGGCTAAGGTTGAGGCTACCTCCCAAGGTTGAAGCTGCCTCCAGGTTCACCACTTACTATTTCAGTGGAACTGCCTGTAGGTGTTTACACTTCACTCAGGTGAAACTGTCCTGAGATCTCTCTATCCTGGGATTTTTCATTAGATCTTCTCCAGTTGTCCCCGCAGAACCACTGTTCTGCCACAATTCTTCTTTATTTTTGATATTCTACATTCACCCTGAGGCACTATTTTGTCTTGTTTGTGGAGGAAATCTGGAAAGTTTGGAATTTTCTGACCTATTCCACAATTTTCCCAGAATCCTCTCCTTATTATTTCCCTTGAAATTCTACCTCACATCTATCAGAATGGCAAAGATGATTTAAAAAAAAAAAAAGGATTATGTTGGAGGGGCCGTGAGAAAATAGGCATATTGAGGCACTATTGGTGGACACGTGAATGAGTACAACTATTCTGGGAAGTAATTTGTAATTATATACAAAATGTAAAAAGTTTGTGTGTTTGATCCAGCTATAGCACTGCTAGACCTGTAGCCAAAATAACAAAGAAAGAAGAAAATATCTTTTATGTACAACAATATTTATGACAGCTCTTTTTGTGGTGGTAAAAAAAATAGAAACTAAGGGGTTATCTTAGAGTGAGGAGTGGCTCAGTAAGGTATGGTATATGTGATGAAATACTACTCTCCTACAAGAAATGAGGAAATAAATAATTTGGAAAATACATGGGGAAAAACTTGTCTGAAGTGATACAGAAAGAAGTAAGAAGAATCAGGAGAACAATTTATACAATCACAGCAACGCTGTAAAGACAACTCTGAAAGCTGTAAGAAGCATGATCAGTAATACAACAACCATTTATTATTCCAGAAGCAATGGATTTAGGGTGAGGAATGACATATTTTTAAAATGTAGTCATTGAGGGGATTTGTTTTGCCTGTCTATAAATTATTATATAAGGACCTGTGGACTCTAGGTCAAGCACCCCTGGTTTAGTGGATAGACAACTAGCCAGATTCAGGAGAAAGATGTGAGTTTCAGTCTTGCCTATGACACACACTAACATATGTGCTTCAGTTGACCTGAGAGTCTGTAAATGAGTGTAAACATTTGTTTTGCTTAAAAACTATTGTCATTGTTGATTTTGTTGCTGCTATTTATGACTGAAAACTAATCTGAACTCCCATAAGGGAAGAAAAATAAAATGTTCTGCTAAGGCTTCTATTTAGTCAGAGTTACTGACTTGGTTACATTGCAGACCAAAATAAAGACCAAAATTTACAATTCTTTGAAAGAATGTTGGACTATTGATGTAAGCAGGAGCATCATTTTCTAAAGAGAAAACCAACTGTTTATAAAACTCACGATGTAATGTTTGCAGGGTAGAATTAACATCACTTCCAAAATAAAAATAAGGCAGAAATCATGCTGGCATAAACAAATCAAAGGAAATGAATCACCTTAAATGATTTTTCCTTTTTCTGCTTATGTCTTGGGTACAAGAAATAGTATAAACAGTTGAAAATTAAACAAATGAGTCTCCATATTTCATTGGATACTATTTATCCATCTTTAACAATGGCCTTCTCAGACATCTTATTATGGAAGGGAAAGAATTCTGTGTTCACAAAGTAGCCAGAACACAGTCCTAGCAGGATATGTGAAGTCAAGGAATATCAAGGGTGATTCTCTCAATGGACTCTCCACTTTCTGAAAGCCAGCCTAGATAAGTGCAATGATGTTCATTACCCTAGGTAGGCTAAGAGGTGGATGAATTCTTTGTCCATGTTTACCTATGAAATGAAGAAAAATGTTTTTATTTCTATGTGACTTCTTCACCCTTCTGTAGGGATGGTGGCAGAGTGGTGAAAAAGGGCAACAGAGCCATATATAAACATTAAATTAAGTGTTAGTACTCTCAATGTAAGATTGTTGATCAATGACCAATCAATCAATCAGTAAGTATGTAAGTAAGTATCTGGAAGCTCCTATTCTGCGCCAGGCACCGTTCCGGATACTAGACGTACAATACAAGGAAGAAAACAATTGCTACTCAGAAGGAGCTTCTATTTTTATTGTTGTTATTTTTTTCAATTACCAAGTATTTAATTTTCTCTCCCTCTGCATCCCCTGCAACAAGAAAAAAGGAAAAGAAAAACATTACTTGGAACAAAAATGCTTAATCAAGTAAGACAAATTCCCACATTAGCCATGTCCAAAAATGTATTCCTCATTCTACATGTGGACTATCATGTTTCTGTCAGATGGTGGGTAGAATTCCTTATTGGTCCTCTGGAATCATAGATGGCCTCTGTGATGATCAGAGTTTTTGTCTTTCAAGGTGAGAGTTTTTTATATTTTTGTTTTAGTTGTTCCCCTCGTTCTTCTTTCTTCACTCTGCATCAGTTCATATAAGTCTTCTCATGCCTCTTATTCTTTACATTCATTGCTTCCTCTTGTCCAGTTAATCTTTATCATATTCAAGCAACTAATGAGTGAAATAAACTGTACACATATAAGCATGCATAGAATGAAAATAAAGCAATCAGTACAAGCTAGTTTGATAGGGAGGGCACTTGAGGAATGCTTTATACTTTGTGCATGAGGAAGGGAGGGACTCTCTGAGAGAGAAGTGAAGGGGGCTCTCCAGGCATGCAGGATAGCCAGGTCAAAGCCATAGAAATTGGAAATGGAGCGGCATGTATGAGGAACAGAAAGAATGGTAGTCTGGCTGCATCTCGGGATGTGGGGAGAAAAGGAAAAGCACAAAGAAGCTGGAAAGATAGATCAGGGTAAAGTTATGAAAGACTTAAAAGCTAAACCTAAATTTTTTTTTATTAGACCTAAAAGAGTTAAGGAGTCATTGGCATTTCTTAACTAGGAGAGTGAAATGCTCAGACTTTCACTTAAGGCAAATTTGACAGCAGTGGGTAGGAAGGACTGGAGTGGGAAAAAGCTTAAGTAAACCCACCAATTGGAAGCCTTTTTATAATAGGCTATTTGAGAAGTGATGAAAGCCTGAAACTGTGAATACAGAGATATTTGATTCAAGAGATGTTAGGGAGGTAACAACATCAAAATTTGTCAACTGATTGGATATGTGGGGTAAGGGAAGTGAGAAGTCAAAAATTATGACCAATTTCTGAATTTGAGAGAATGGAAATGTTGCCTTTGTCAGGAATATGGAAGCTTGGTAGAAGAAAATGTCAAAGATCATACATCTCCTGTGACCATAAAAAGGGTTTGATCAATGACCATCTGATAAAAATCAACTTCTACACTAAATGTGGAGACACATATAAACTTGCTTCCCATATTTCATTGCACATGACCCTGAAAAAATAACCACCAATTCAGCATTGAAAGTATATGTGATTGCAGAGTTGGAGAGATCCTTTGTAGACCTCTGCAATTCTCAAATAAATGGATATTGATATTGTTTCCAGTACTTTGCTACCATAAAAGTGTGACTATCAATATTTTTATATTGATAACTCTTTAAAACAAAACATTAAATAAATTTTAAATAAATAAATTTTAAATAATTTTAAATAAGCACAAATAATAAGTACATCAACATTTCTTAACATAAAACAAATAAAAGAAGACTGTGGGGATTATAATTGCCCCACCCGTAAGAAAAATCACTAAGGCAGAGTTCTGAGCCAAGGCCATAATTATTTATAAAAGGGTCCATGGTCCCCTCTAATGAAGTGGGCTTCACATCTTCCTCATGATCTGAGATGCCTCCTTCTTCTGAGAACTTGTTTTTGTAGATTTGACACCCAAAAGAGGCATGGTAAAATACAGAATACCATTGGTTGACAGACCTTGCTTTTGAGGGTCAGAAATGACATCTCAGCAGAGGGGGACAAAGGTTGGGTGAAGCATAGGGCAGCCCTACTGACTAAGTAGTGATAAGATGATCACCTGCTCATGTTGGAAAAGAGAGAATGGTCTGGAGGAACAAAAACAAGATGGGGGACTTTCCAAAGCATCAAGGCATCACACACATGCTGGATTTGGACATGGAATTTAGGTAAAACAGGATGGTGCTATCTTTATCAGCTTTATCATATTCTTATGGTTTCACAAGTGAGCCTCATAATTTGATAAACAAGTAATAAACATTACATTAAAGTTTGAGGTGCTTTATAAAAACCTATATATCCCCGTATGATTCATATGAAACATCAAGCTGATTAATACTTACTGGAATAGGGTAGGAGTCCAAATGAATTATTTTTCAAAAGAATAAATATAACTCAGTCTACACACAATATATGTCACATGTCAACAATATACACAATGTCTGAGAAATGATGTGCATACACTAACAGTAATCTAACAGGAAGGCATATAGTTAAGGACAACCCTACTCACAACTTTGAACTTCAGGCCCTAATGTCCTTGGTCTCTTTAAGAATGATTTGCACCATACGAAGTTACTTCTCTGCTAGCTGACCCCTTCTGCTATTCATCATTTTTTTTGTTTGGCAATTCTGTCCCTCTTCTACTCTCAAATATGGGAAATAGTGACAAGCCCTTTTCATGCAAAGTTACCTTTAAATTGGTTATCACAAAGTGTCATGCTCTCATAAGGAGAAGCAGTTCCCTTGAGCCAGAAAACTACAGTTACTCAGGTTGACTCTCTGGACAATGCAGACAAACCCAGTAAGTTCTTCACTCAGCAGCTGTCTGTCTTGTCTTAGCATCTTGCCATAGCAAAATAGAACTCCTAGCAAACCCCTCAGGTTGACTTTCTACTCAATGCAAATAAGGTCAATGAGTTCTTCACTCAACAAAATTGGATCATCAATCAGCTTTTACCTTATGATTATAGTAAAGAAGGTGCAGAATGCAGTTTTCCCTCTTTTACCTTTTCTTCTCAAAACAGGAAAGGAGCACCAGCAAGCAACCAGGCACTGTTTTACAAGGTTCTAAAGGGTAACAGGCAAACAGTAGCAAAACCCTATTTTCCTCCCAAGCCCAGTTTCTGGAATCTTCCTGTCACCTATGTTCTCCTTCTAGAAGCATCTGCTTTTGTAGCTGCCTTTCTCTATTCTTTTCCCTTCTCCTGTTGGACATATCATTGCTTCTAATGACTCAATTCAGATTTCTTCTGACTCCCAAGTCCAGCATTCTTTCTGCACTGCATCTCTATCCCCTGTCTGTAGATAAAACTTCATTCAACCCACTCTAGAAATATGACTATCCATTCCATAAAAATCTTCAGAGAAGTGATGGGTTTGGATTAGCAATAATATAAGGTTCCTTCTTCCCCTAAATTCTATAATACCAAAGTAAGGAGGCAATGTAGTGCATTAGAAGAGATCACTGACTCGGGAGTCAAAGGAAGTAAGATGAAATTTCCCCATCCCTCTCCAGCCCTGCCAGACTTCTCTAACTTTGGACACTTCACACCTCTGGGATGCTCAGTTCCTTCTAATATAAAATGAAAAACTTGGACTAGATAGTTTTTAAGGTCACTTCCAGTTCTAAATCTGATTTTATGACTCCACCACCTTCAGTGGCAATGGATTAATAATTAACTAACAATCTCCTCTCCCCTGACCAAGAACCAACCTTCCTCCATTAGTCTCGATTACATAAAATGAAATTCAATTGAGGAGCTACTACAAACTGAAGAGGGAAAAGTTGAAGAATCTGAGGTGAATTAAATTAATTTAAATTACAGAAATTTATCTAATGACAAAAAAGGCACCAACATCCCAAATTATTTTGAATCATAGAATTTATTTATCACAACTGTTTCAGTATTTTTAACATTTAAAAAGTGTATGATTTATTTTTAACATTCTTTTCTTTTAAAATTTGGGGTTCCAAATTCTCTCCTTCCCTCCCACCATTCCCTGAGAAGGGAATGCACTGAGAAGGCAAGTAATATGATAAAAATTTTATAGTGTGAAATAATGTAAAACATGTTTCCAGATCAGCCACATTTTTTAAAATGAAAGAAAAAGAAAGTGAGAAAATGATACTTCAATTTGCACTCAGAGTTCATCAGTTCTCTCTCTGAAGGTGAATAGCATTTTTTTTTTCATTGTGAATCCTTTCGAATGGTCTTGGATCATTGCATTTAGAGTATCCAGATCTTTCAAGGTTGATCATCATTACAACATTTCCATGCACAATGATCTCCTAGTTCTTAATTAATTTTGCATCATTGCATATAGGTTTTGCCATGTGTTTTTTTTCTAAAACCCCTCTTATCATTTCTCATAGTACATTATTACTTTATCACAATCATATGCCACAACTCATTGAACCATTCCCCAATCGATAGGCATCTCCTTGATTTCCAGTTGCTTGCCACCACAAAAAGAGCTGCTATAAATATTGTTGTACCTGTAGGTCCTTTTCCTTTTCCTTTGATCTCTTTGGGATAAAGTCCTAGTAGTTGGGTTAAAGAGTATGCACAATTTTGGGGAACAGTTCCAAATTATTCTCCAGAATGGTTGGACTAGTTCAGTATTCTACCAACAGTACATTAATATAACTATTTTCCCCTTGTCTCCTCCAGCATTTGTCATTTATGATAGGTATGAGGTTGTACCTCAGAATTGTTTTAATTTACTTTTTTCTAATCAATAATGATTCAGAGCATTTTTTTTGTGACTATAGCTTTGATTTCTTCTTCTGAGAATGGACTGTTTATATCTTTTGCCCATTTATCAGTTGGGGAATGGCTCTTAATTTTATAAATTTGATTCAGACTCAGTACACATTTGAGAAATAAAAACTTTATCAGAGTAACTTGTTGAAATTTTTTTTATATATATTTCTTCATTGTCCATGGAATCCTTTCAGCAAAATGGAGTTTCCCTTGTCTGTTAAAATTAAGTCTATTTTTGTTTTTGCTTTGTTCAGATCTTGATTCCTACTATGCCTTTTTGTTTATTTATTAGTTAGTTGAAGCATATTAGATTCTGCTCCAGCTCTTTATTTTAATTTTCTATGTGTTGTTCTGTTTCAAGCATGTTTCTTGTGAACAACATATTGTTGTATCCTGGTTTCTAATAAATTCTGCTATCCACTTCCACATCATGTGCGACCTCATCCCATTCCATTCACAGTTATGATTATTGCTTTTTTCATAATGCAGATTGAAGCAAACTACTTGCTCTCTTTCTTTTTCTTATTTTGTTTTGTTTCCTCTTCCCCATTGTTCATTCCATTGGTTATAATCCTTCTTTTCAACCTGACTAATGTTTAATATGAAGATATTTGCAGATCTTATATTTGATTGCATGCCACCATGGCGGGGTGGGGGGAAGCAGAGGGAGAGGAAAAAATATGAAACTCAAGGGATTGTAGAATTGAATCTTGTAAATTAAAAGTAAACAAATAAGTTAATAAAGAAAAAGAGTGGCTTTTTTTTAGCTCCATTTCTTCCTTTGAATATGAACCCAGATCTTCTTTATCCCCAGAGTTACTATGTATAGTTGATTTTTTTCTCCTTCGTTTACCCATTTTTATTTTTTTCCACTTTATTTTGTTTTTAGTGGCTATTAGCATAATTAAGTTGTAGTTCTGAGGTATGGGAAATGCTGCCCCAAATCTCAGATTCTTCTTACTATTATTTTCTAAGGTCTATCTTGGGGCCCAAACTCAGGGTCTCCTTTCCACTCCTAATTCACAGCTAGGGCCCTCAGCCACACTGTCCCACAAATGATCTTGCTTCCTGTGGTCCCTCTGGTGGTGGCAAACTACAGCAGTCCTTTCTGCCCTGGAACTGAAACTACTACAGACTCTGCTCTCCTACAACCACCCACAACCAGCAAGATCCTCACCCATCTCCTACTTCACTCACCAGGTGTGTGCTAGCTCCTTCTCCCCATAGCCACAGCCCAGGACATGTCTGGTCAGCACAGTTGTGTTTAGTATTCCTCAACAATGGAAGGTCCTTCATTCTTCTTCTACTCAGCCACCAGACCCCCACATTGTCTTCAAAATGAAAGCTTCTATGTCTGAGGCTGCCTCTCAACTCAGCTGCCCCCAGGGCTTGTTGTTGGTTGATTCTGCACAGTAAGCCTGGAGATGTTTGCACTTCCCTCGGGCCAAACTTTCTCCCCTGGAGGTTGGGTCTTTCCTGGGGTCTTCTCAAATTATCTGAGAAGGATAATTGGTTTACCCTGAGTTTATTTATACTGCTCTGAGGGGATGATCTTTTTTTATGGAAGAAATTTGGAGAGAAAAGATTTCTGACCTACTCTGCCATCTTCCCAGAATCCTCTCCCCATCTACTCTTATATTTCTTGCATTATATAGCTTTTTGCATGTTATCTTTCCCATTAGACTGTGAGCTCCTTGAGAGCAAGGACCATGTTTTTGCCTTTAAAAAAAAATCCCAGTACTCAGCACAGCTTGGCACATAATATTAAATATATTTCTAGGACAAGTGAAATGGGGATGAGATTAACTGACCTGGAAAAAAATGCTTTTTCATTCATTCACATAATCACAAACATTAATCTCCTCTGGCCATTATAATCTACTCCAGCATGTTTGAATCAAAGCAGAATGGATTTGGGGGAGTTTTCTTTCATAATGTTCTGCTTCTTCTTGGTATAAAGTTGTTCAATGTCACCTTTATATACATCTTATCTACCTGAGAAAAATCTCACTCATGAGTATCTAACAGAGTCAGAATAAATGCATATTTCCCTCTAGTCTGGAATGTCATCATCTGGAAAGTGATTCAGACAAAAGTCACATAACAAATCCAAATGACTATAAGAAGAAAAATATTGCAACTATCAGAAAGAGGAAGCTTGTAACCAACCAAACTGTGGGGGAAAAAATTGCTAAATATGTAAACAAATGAAATTGAAGTTCACATTTTAAATTACTTGATCAAATTAATGGAAGTCCACAGTCTCATCTAATTTCAAAGGTAGAAAGTCTCCTTACAGCCTACTCTCATACTGGATTATAAGCTCCTTCTTAATAGGAAATTTGTTTTTATCTAAAGCTTGTATTTCAGCCAGCACCTAATCCTTTCCTCTGCACATAGTAGTCAGCTAATACATATTTACTTAATGATTGAATTAATTGAAAGACTAACCAAATTATTTTGTTTGTAGTATCAAACATTATTCAAAATAATTGGGCTCTCATCTGGGAAATCTCTTGTTATAACAGAAATTTCTGTGGCAATTGTAATGATAAGACGTAAGCTAGATTTTGGCCTCAGAAAATTATTTTATTTTAATAATTTTATTTTTAATTTTAATAATTTTATTTGTAATTTTATTTTTAATTAATATTTAATTTTATTTTAATTTTTACATATCTGGTCTGAAGAGAATCTGACTCTTTATGCACTCAGACTTCAATCCTCAAACCAATTAAGTTAGAGGATGATTGCATTGCCTCTTGGAGAAAAACAGACAAAAATTTTATTAATTTAATATCAATAATTAATAATAATTAATATCAATATTTAATTTTTATTTTTAATTAATGATACTGTTGACGGTATCATTATACTTGATCATATCCATCTGTGATCTCAAGAAGAATTCAAGAAAATTAAATTATCTTGTGTAATGGTTGGGAAATGATATCCTTTTAGCACTAGTACATAATTACAGACTCTCAGAGCTTGGAGGGATGCCAAAGGACATCTAATCCAAGCTAAAAGAGATCAACAAAGCCAAATGACACATGTCTGACAAGTGATCTTCCAATCTATGATAGAAAACATCCAGTGAGGGTTACTCACACCCAACTAACTCATTCCACTTTTACATAGTTTTACTTGTTAGAGAGTTTTCCTTTCATGAAGATGAAGTTGCCTCAGCAGTTTATACCATTTCCCTCACTCTCTCTTCTTTGGCCAAGTAGAACATTCCTAGTGTTTCTTTTGCATAATATTCTTACAAATACACCTATCAAGTCTTCCCTGGGTCTCCTCTTCTCCTGGCTACACAGCCCCAATTTCTTCAACCAATACTTGTCCTGTCAGATTTCCAGTGCTATCATTGTCTTAATTGTCCTATTTTGGGGAATCTAAGTTATCAAGTCTTCCTATAATATGGCCTGTAAAATGAATGCAATATTCAAGGATCATTCTGATAAAGACATTGACAAATGTAATGGACATCAGTTCCAAAGAGAAAACAACTATGCAAAATTATGAACGATTGCTGATGAGAAAGTACTGAAAAAGGGGCTGAAAAATTATTTCACAAGAAAAAGTATCTAGCTCTCTCTAGTGGCTGATTTTATTGTTCTTTTTCTTAAGATTAACTATCATCCTGAATTTTTTTTAAAAAAATACATTTATAAAACATTTACCACATATGATAAAACACATTGTAATTGACCAATCATAGCAAATAAGATATATGGGGTTTCTATCTGATGTCCGTTCTTGTTGATTGTAGCATCACCTCATCTTTGTGTCCCTAGGAAATTTGGGATGCAACTTTGAAAGTACTTTAGGAGCTTCAAATGAAAGGAGAAATAGGTACAAAATATTCAAATGTTTCTCTACAGAGTTGGATAATGTTAATATTAATGATGTTATACTCACAGTACTAAAATGATAGTTTTAATAATTTTGAGCAGTTACCTCAATAACTGGAGTCTTTGTCAAATGTAACACATATGTCATTTATACCTTAATATTTATTGTATAATAACTTTACTTGGAATCTTTTGACTACCCACGATAGCATTTTCTTTTAACCAAACAATCTGATATTAGGCAATAAGCATATTGCTGATATTCCCACTGCTTAAAGTTACTTCACCCTATGCCTCAGTTTCTTCGTGGAACAAAAGTTCATGGATTTGATTTTATTATCTTTCTGCATTTGTTGGTGTGTTTTTTCTAATATATGGTCAATTTTTTAAAGGTGCCATGCACTGTTGAGGAGTATTTGTATTCCTTTCTATGACCTTCATTTAATACCAGAGGTCTATCCTATCTAACTTCTAAAACCTTTATTAGATCCTTAATTTTTTTTTGTTTATTTTAAATTAGGTTTTATCTGGCTGTGTGAGGAATATTTTGAGTTTGCTAAAGACAAACACATTAATGCACTACTGCTGCTAGAATTGTGAATTGGCTCAACCATTCTGGATATAGATCTAGAGCTGTGGGGAAAAAAGAGTGACTAAATTTTCTGTGATACCAAAAATAACACTAAAACATTAAAAAAAAAACAAGATAAGTCAATCATGAAGCAACATGAGTTGATCACAGTGAACGAAATGAGATTCTCAATGACTATATAACATTTAACAGAAGTAGACTTAGTTAACAAGAACTTCCATTCAGTTGATGGCAGCTCCCTTCACTTTCTCATTTTCTATGGTCACATGTCAGGCCAAAATGGTCACATATCTGGTCTGAAGAGAATCTGACTCCTTATGCACTCAGACTTCAATCCTTAAACCAATTAAGTTAGAGGATGGTTGCATTGCCTCTTGGAGAAAAACAAACAGACAAAAATCTAGCTTACCAATGGAGAAGACATTGATCCTACCACATTTCTAACTCCAATGACAAAATACTAAAAGATCTTCCATCACTTAAATGACCTTAAAGCCATTGATGGATACCCCTTATCTCAGAGAAGCAAGAAGTCTGGCATAAGTGGCACTGGAAGATGAGTATAGCTCAAAGGAAAAAAAAAAACCAGAAAGCAGTTTTAAAAAGGACAACAAGCAATGAATGACTCATGGAGGAATGTAATCCATGTTTTGTGGGGTGACCACAGTGAGTCTTGTGACATGAAATGGTAATGCTAAATAGAAGAGCCATAGTGTATATGGTAATACTTCTGGCATAGTCACTGATCCATATCACAGGTGAGGGTTGTTTTCCTCTACCGTACTCTTTTTCTTAGGGCCAGGGTCAATAATGGATTCACCCAAACTCCCACTCGTTCCATATTCTGCCCTCCCAGAGATGTTTACCAAAGGGTTGCTTCTCTTCTTCCATTGGATCTCAATAACTATGTAGAGTCAATTTCACCTACCTCCTATCATAAGAAAGAAACTTCCCAATAATTCTACCTCTTAGACTTCGGTATGGGTAATGATGAGTCTTACCCCTAGGTATTGTAATGGCAGCAATGTGTAGGGGACTGGTCAATTCCAGATTATAGTAAGCAAAAGGCAACAATGGGCCTGTCTTTTTTCCTATTAGTATTAGGATTTATTACACTGGAACCTCTGTCACTGCTGACATGCATTATGCTACCTACCACTGGAGTCTGTAAACCAAGGTGTCACTGTCTTTGGCTGACCAGCCATACTTCTAAGGTAAGGAATAGCTACACAGAATGGCTCATGCAACTCCAAAAGACTCTAATCAGTCAGAATAGGGCTTGGATTCTTCATCTTGCAGCAGTCAGCTTCTCTGATGCAGAAATGTTCCTTGCTTTTAACCAGTTCTGACAAATAGCTGTCCTATTCTCAAATTATTGAGGTTGATATCAAGATTAGGAATGTCTATCTCAGGATTGCAGTTTGCTAGTCTATGCTTAGACAAAACAGCAGAGGCATTCATCTCAGATTCATCTATGCTAATATGTGTACTCATCATGTTCAGCCATTCAAACAGTCATTTCAGTTGGGGTGAGGCAGAGAACCCCTCCTCCACTTCTCACTGGAAGAGTGAGGGAAAGATATAGCCCTTGATGGGGTGGGGGTGGGGGAGGGGATTGAAGGACCATCCAGAGATTCCTACATCATATCAAAGCACTACATCCTTCATCACTTCCCTCATCCCAACAAATGATATACTAGAAGTGGCCCAAAGTCCCACAGATTAAAGGAATCATCCATTCGTGTTCCTTGCACTCCTCCTCCCCCCAACTTTTTGTTCTCAGCAAATCAGTTGTGATGAATTTGGCACATTTGTCCACATTTCCAATTCTGGAAAGGTCTCTGGGATCCTGGGGAGGCTCAAGTTAATGTGCTTTCAAATGTGTCCCCCAGTACCATGCAATAAATGCTCTTCACAAAGTTCATGTAGCACAGTTAGTGCCTTATTAAATACCATAGAAAGAGCTCTGAGCGGTTTATTCAGCACAGTTTTTAGATAATCTCTAAATCAATAGTCCTTAGTGAGGGCCTACATGACCTAGAGATTGTATTTGGCACAACTTAAGTAGCATTGAACTCCTAAGAGCTCATGATAGTCTTTCCTTGGGGGTCTTCCTCCAACAACCTCCATAGAAACTGGGGTACCATCAAGAGTTCTCTGGTATGCCAAGTAGTGTGGAGTCTTTTAAGGATGTCTTAGGCTTGGGTAGGGCTAAAGAGATTTTGTTGCCCAGTGATTGACAGTTGTACAGTTTTACCACACACACACATACACACACCCATAGACTAGTGGTTGATTTTCTCCTTATTAACTCTGTTTAGGAACTATACCTAAAGCTTCTTATAGGAAAGGGTCTTATCACCCTCTGCCTACCAAATAAGGCTGTAAGATCTGCACCTTATCCCTAGTCCCATTCTTTGAGTTGTGTTTTATGGCTGCTCCTTACTCTAGCTCAAATTTTATGAGTTAGCCTGCTCAAACCTATATGGTAGTGTGTTGGCACAGGTCCATAGTTAAAACTTTCGCAAGATTCAGATGCTCCCAACACAGGCTGCTGTTGGGTCATGGTGGGATGGTAGAAATCTATTCTACAAAACCTATATCTTTTAGAAATTTCAATCCTTCCCTTGTTGAACTCCATCAGAGAACCATCTTCAAAAAGCAACTCATCTTTATGGGATCAAGTGTATGCAATTCCCATCTTAGAAACCTTAAAAAGGACAAGAGACTAACTCCATCCAGGGCCACTAGCTGATTTTATTGACTTCATAAAAGCAAGCTTTCATAAAAGATTCCCTAGGCCTATGGAACTCTATGGTTCTGCGGTATCACATCCGTACCAAGTTCTAATGACTCATGAAGTTATTGTTCAAACTTCTCTTGTAGTCTTCCAAGTTCCTAAATGGTGAAAGCATGACCATCCTCTCCTGGAGGAAATGACCCTTCCCTTGCCTAGTAATTCAGTAAGTCCAAGGTTCCTTTTACCAGTGAGGCAGGTTCAAGTCTCATATTGACTCCCGTTCCTATTATATTCTCTAATCTCTGTAGGATTCAACATATTTTCCAGAGAGCTCTCTGGATTCATATTCTGGAGTCATATTTCCTGGTTATGGTCAGATTCTTGCTCCCAACAATATCAGGCCTTTCACTAATGTTGTTATTAAGTTCATGAGTTGCCCCTCTGTCTTCAGAACACATTCTTTATAAGCCAACAGCACTTGTATCTCTGTTTCTAGTTCATAAATGTATGAGCCCATAATTGACCAGAATCTCTGAATCTGTTGGTCACAGGTTCAGAGGAAATGGTGACGTAGAGGAAAGTGGTCAAACTTTCTCCAAAATTTTCATGTCTCCCTAGTCACAAACCTGGGTGCCAAACTCATAATCTCAAATAAAAATAATTATTCCTCCCCAAGAATTACCCAAAGAATGATACACTCCTGTCCAGACAAAGGATTCATCTAGTCTTGTGATGTGATGATGTTTACTAGGACTTGGAGAAGATAAGCTTGACTTAAGATGTCTTCCTGGAAAATTAGTACTAACATGTTTTAGATCTAAGATAGTTCCCTTAACATAATGTCAGACTTCTAAAAAGGACCAGAAAAGTCTTGAATAAAAATGGGAGAAGGAGAAGCATAGAAACAAATCCTAAAGGGAAAAGCAAAGGTGAGCACTTTTCCTTTTTCTTTTTTGAGGGAGGAAGCCAAGGCAATTGGGGTTAAGTGACTTATCCAAGGTCACATAGCTAGTAAAGTCAAAGTGTCTGAGGCTGGATTTGAACCCAAGTCTTCCTGACTCTGGAGCTGGTGCTCAATTCACTGTGCCACCTAGCTGCCCCCAATGGGCCCTTTTTCTACCTAATTATTTTTTAAATTAGAACTGTTTCTGGCACCAGTTTCTGACTCAGTTTCCTTGGGAACTAAGAGATGTTTGCAAAAAACTCGATAAACCAGTAATATATAAAGCAATAAACTTTTGTTGCAGTACATTTTGCTCCCACAAAGGAATGCGGAAGACCTAGTTTGATATGATATTGGGCAGTGGGGAGTAGGGGGAAAAAAGAAGAGTTCAGATTCCCTAAGTCCTAGCTGGTGGTGTTGTGGTAAGGATATAATTGGAATTCAGTCAATAAAGGGTTAAGTCAATGAAGCTTAAGCATGAAAGTTGAGAGGGAGAAGATGGAAATGTGTGGGCATTTTTCTGTGAGGCTTCTCTCACAAGCAGCCCTTAAGCTCTCTGTTATTCCTCCTTATTGAGGAATAGTTTCCATCCCCTCTACCAAGAGTAGAAGTGTCTATCTCAGGATGTCTGTTAACTAATCTATGCTTAGAGAAAGAGACGAAGCAGAAGACAATTCATATGCTCTAGCTGCCATGTTCAAGTATTCCAGCAATCATCATTTCTGCTGGGTGCAATAATTTAGTGGTGATCTTACCTTGTATAGGGAGAAGGAACTAATCCCCATTCCTCCTTTACTTCAGATATTAGAAAAAGGGCAACTATTGAGCATCTAGAAAGAGTCTGATCTCCTTCTCTGAGTCATAAATGTTGAATGGTTTCCTATAGGTCATGAATTGTTGCTAGGAATAATTACAAAAGAATCTGTTTTCAGCAGAATTAATTTCATCTTATTTCAGCAAACACTTATGAAATGCCAACTGTGGACCAGGCATCAGTAAAGACAAAAACTGAAATAGTTCCTGTCCATTTAGAACATATATTCTACTAGGTGAGGTGGGGATAATGGTCACACAGAGAAGCAAATAAAGTATTTGGGTGGGATGTGGAAGCACAAACAACTGAGGAAATCAGGAAAGTCCCCTTGTAGGAGGTGGAACTTGTATGATGAGCCTTGAAGTGAACTAAAAGATCTTAGGAGGAAGAGATGAGAAGAGAGAGTATTCAAGTCATGGGATATAGCTTATGCAAAGGCTTACAGAGGTGGAAGATGGAATGTTATGTTTGGCAAACAACATGGAGGCCAGTCTGGCAGAAGCATGGAAAACTTGATGAGTCGTCAACCTAAAAAGGTAGACGAGAGCCTGATTGTGAAGAGGTTCATGTAGAGTACAGAAAAGTTTGTGTTCTGTCATGTGTATTTATAAAGGGGCATAAAGATGAAGAAAATGTGTAAGAAGAAAGGGGAGACTTTACAGGAGGATCCACTCTTGATCAGTGTCTGCAGAAAGCTCAGCCCATTTCTTCAGGATATTCCTAACATCCAGGATTTTGGTTACTCCATGCAAGGATGCCATGTGGATGCCACGTAAGCTTATTTCTTATAAGTTCTAACAGTCATGGTTTCCATGATGATCAATGGCCTTTACTCTAAGTAACTCTACTTATTAAGGCCTAGTAGGTTACATTTGTAGGTATCCCTGACAGAAATGGTATTGGAGGCAATTGGGACAATCTGAAAGTCATTAATGTAATGATGGGGTAGCAATGTGCATGATTATTACGTAGAACAATCTAATCTCAATATTGTTTTACTTTTCTGCCATTTAATACATGATGAAATAACAGGCAGTTTGAACAATTTTTGGTTGTTGACCAAGAGATAGCCTAACCTCTGAAGAAGAGGTGTCTTGCAGTTTGTATTGCTGTAGTAATCCCACGGTCATAGCCACAGTCATGAAAATTCACTTTCTAGTTTGAAGCTGTTTATCTAAAAATATTTTCTATCCATCCATAAGATATGTCAAGGGACTAACTACCACTGGGCAAGATTTCACTTCAATGATAGCATTTACAGAGCATTTTAAAGTTTGAAAAGCATTTTATAAATAATATCTTTTGATCCCCTACAATTCTGGGAGGTATATATTATCATTATCCTGATTTTATATTTGAAGAAACTGAGGTAGACAGAGGTTAAGGGACTTGCCTGGGGTCCATACTTTAGTAAGTTTTGGAGACAGGATTTGAACTCAGCTCTTCCTGACTGCTCTCTCCACTGTGCAACCTAAATGCCTAACAACCATTCTCAACCTTAACCAATCTTAGAAATTAATACTAGCCTAACAACCAAAAACACCCCCAAAATAAGCAAAATTTTGGAGGTTTGACTCATGCTTACCAAGCTGTTGATACCCAATTCCAAGAAGAAAGAAGCCCACATCTGCTCTTCTCTGCATCCTGTGGTTAAAAGCAAGCGATGCTTGTCCTATACTCATTCGAGTGAAGAGGATTATAGGAAATTGGTTCAGAAGTGTTAGAGCTTCATCAGGAAACTTCATTTTTAATAAGAACTTGATTTTCCTTCTTCTTGAATTAGCAAGCAATTATTAAGTTCTTTCTGTGTGCAAAGCATTGTGCTAGATTCAGTGTAAACCACAACAAAAATGAAACAGTCCTTACTATTTATTCAAGTAGCTTCTAGTCTATGAAGGGATAAAACACCCACAGGGATAATTAAATATTAGGTAATTGGAGGAAGTAGAGAGGATTAACCACTGGGGTGAGGTTATCAGTGAAGGCTTTGAGTAGAGGAGGTGGAGCCGGATCTAAGACTAGAAGAGAGATAAGGATTCTGAGAATCAAAAATGAGAAAGTGATGCAGTCCAGGCATGGGGGAGCACTTGTACAAATATATGGAGCTGGGAGATCGAATGTCAATACTGGTGGATAGCCAGTAGCCCAATTTGGTTAGAACGGAGAGTGCGTGAAAAGGAGCACAGAAAATAATAAATAACATGAAAGGTATTTATTTGCAAAGGTGAAGAGTGTATTTTTTTTTAAGTCAGGGGTAATAGTAAAGGTAATTTTGAGTGGAAAAGTGATGCAATCAGATCTGTGTCTTAGGAAATTCATTTTGACAATGGCATAGAGGATCATGTGATCATCAAGTCCTAGATCTAGAGAACTGGAAGTATACTAGGAATCCATCTAGTCCAATCCTCTCATTTAACAGATGAGGAAACCAAGATGTAGACAATCTAAGCAAATGCCCTATATCACACAGGATCTCTAAATGTCAGAAACAGAATTTGACACCAGTTTTCTCCTGAAAAGACAATATTCTTTTCACTAGATCATCTCTCCCAAGAAAGCAGTGAGACACTTCAGTCTTCTACAAGGTGAGAGATGACACAACAATGTGGGGCTAAACCAAGAGTTAGAGTAGAGAGAGAGGGATTTATGCCCCCCAAGTTGTGGAGACAGAATTGACGAGACTTGGTAATGGCTTAGACATTAGGAAACGAAAGGAGGGAAAAAAGGCGATAACCCTAGGTTATGAAGGGGGGAGAATAGTAGTGCTTTCAGAAGAAAGGCATAGGAAAGTTTGAAGGAGGAATTGGTTTAAGGAGAAGGAAACTTATTTTGTCTCTGGACACATGGAATTTTAATCTTATAAACTCATAAGTTTATGAAAGTTGCACTGATTCAGAAGAACTAGGTCGGAATTAGTGGGAGAAGGGTCTAAAAAGCATTGTTAGGAAAAAATTTCACAAGTAGCTATATTCTGTGTCTTAAATTCTAGCCATTAGAAACAAAGTCAATATATAGAATACTAATTGTAATTCACATTTACATAAAGAGTTTATAAGATAATTTCCTAGAAAAAGTGAAAGCCTTTTCTTGGAGGCATTGAGAGCTATAATGTCATGGTATAGGCAATCCTGGTAAGAACATTCCTCTACCAAAGAGAAATCCATTCTAGAAGTTAAATAATTTGCTCAGAGTAAAACAATCAGCATCTCTTAGCAACTGAACTAGAACCAAGGGCTTCTATTTCAAGGCCAGCACTAACAACCATTCTCGTCTATTCTCAATTTCTTGTCAAGTCCCTTACACCACACTGTCCTAGATGTAGCACAATTTTGAGGCTGATTTAGCAGGAAAATGGAGATTGAAAAAGACCCTCAGCGTGTATTTTCTATATAACTTTCATAGCAAATTAGAATAACCAGCACCTAATAGATGGTATTTTTCCACTGCTTATTGATTTTCTCCTGATGTCATATTTAAGGTACACTTTGGTCCATGACCGTGCTATATGCTGTCAGAAATCAGTTACTCTTAAGGCAGTTATAACCTCTGACCCCATGCCTGAGAAGGAAAGATTCATAGGATTGTAAAACATAAAGTGTTAGATGGGATCTCAAAGATATTACCCCTAATTATGTAGCTGACAAAACCAAGGTTGGGAATGTCAAAGTCTGTGGTGCAGGGTAATCATTAAGTAGTAAGTTCTCCTGACCAGCAGAGATCATTCCAAAGGGCTTTATACCAAGATTCAAACATTATTGCCCTTTGCATTTTCAGTTATACTTACCTGGGGAAGCGTCTGGGATAAGGGAATGGAAACTTTGCTTGACCATGCCAGGCTGAGTTAATACTGAGTTATTACTAAATGCCCAAGTAAAATAGGAATGATTTTCATATTATCCACTGCCCTGTCTCTCCTCCATCAACTCCAGTGAAAGGGGAATTTCATCATCAATGAAGTTTGTTTAATGATATTCAATGAAACCAGTCTGAAGCTATGGTAGTACTGTCTAGGTATTATAGAATACAAGAGTTGATAGAGTACTTAGAGGTCATATATTCTAATGCAAACAAGACACTCCGTCTCTCAGTTCTGGGCATTTTCTTTGGCTTTCCACTACCACCACCACCACTCTATCCCCACACACACCTGGACCACTCTTCTCCCTTATCTCCAGAATTCTAGGCTTCCCTCTCTTCCTTTAAGTTCCAACTAGAATCCCATCTTCTACAATAAGCCTTTCTCAAACCCTCTTAATTCTGTCACCTTCCCTCTGTTAATTATTTCCTATTTTTCCTGGATATAGCTTCCTTGTACATATATTTTTATTGCTGTTTTTTCCCATTAGATTGTTAATTTCTTGAGGTTAGGGTCTACACAATCATGATGGAGGCTCAACTTTCAACCCTATTCATTTTCATTTCTTTTATGAGTTGCCCAAACTGTAAGACTCATGAGTCACAGAAGGGTCCTTTAAAATGCCCTGGGGAATACTGTCATGAGTTTTTTTATTTTAAGTAATAACTCATGGAAACTGTAAATTTCATGGGTGTTCTCACTTGAGCACCTCCAATGATAAACTATAGCTGATTCATGCTCTGCTGACTCCCCCATCTTTTTTGTATCCCCAGCACTTAACATGCTTCCTCCTGGCATATAGTAGGCACTTAATATTTGCTAATTAATTGACAGTCTCATCTTACAAATAAGTAAAATAAGATCATATAGCAAGGTTATATAAAATATTCTCATTTTATAGACACAGGAAGTGAGATTTAGAGGGCTCATAGGCTCACAAATCTGGGGATGAAAGGGAGCTGCGAAGCCATCTGATCTAGCCCTCCCCTTGGACTGTGAAGGAAACTGAGGTTCATAGACTTGGTCAGGATCATGTGGTCACTCAATGGCAGATCCAAAATTTGAACACATCTTCTGGCTCCAAATTCATTGCTCTATGCCTTCCAAATCATCCCAGATTCAAGGTTTACTCATTTCAGTCAACAAAAGCATGAGTCAGTTATATACTCTCATTGAAGGTGCTCATGGGAAAACACCCAGGAAAATTATGGTTTCCATGAGTTATTATTCTAAATAATAAGTTCATGACATTATTCCCCCGAGCATTTTAAAGAGCCCTTTTGTGACTCACGAGGATTGCAGTTTGGCCAGCTCACGAAACACAAAATGAAAACGTGTGAAGATTTGAAATTGATGCTCAGTCTTGATGGTGTAGGTCCATGAAGGTCCTTTCAAACATCAACATCCCAGTTACAAGTGAGTGAACTAAAGCTTCCCCCTTCCACATCACCAGGCCTAGTGGCAGGATATTTACAATTAGACAACTTCCTGTTTACAAAAAGTCATATTAACAGGAAACTTTCACTACAAAGAATGTCCTTGTTGCAAAATTCGAGAAACTTGGAAAACAAAACACAAGATGAGTGCTTAGCATAAAACTGAGATTCTAGAGGTCATATCACAACCAAATAAAGCCTAATTAAATCCACTGGATTATCATGAAGAAAATATTTCAAAGCCATATGACAAACATTGGACTTTTTATAATACGTAATAGTATGTTGTGTAATTTTAATGACCAAGCTGTACTACAAAAAAGAGATGAGAAAATGTCCCTCCTTCTTTTCTTTGCAGAATTTAGAGACTATGGCTATTATGTGTAAAACCACACAACATATTAATTAGCTTTTCCTTACTACGTTTTTCCCTCTTTTTTTTTCTTCTTTGTTATAATGCATGGCATGCTGGGATATACTGGGAAACAAAAATGATGTCAAGATAAAATATATCAATATAATTTAATTATATGTGTAAGTGCAAATGTATGAATTATATATTTAGATTTGATTTAGTAAAACATCATTATGTTTATGTATTAGATGTATACACATATGTACATCACATGTGTATATATATATATATATATATATATATATATTTAAAATAAAATTTAAATGCACAGATGCACATACATGTAATTAGAGGCAGCTAGCTGGCCAAGTCAAGAGAACACTAGGCATGGAGTCAGGGAAACTCATCTACCTAGTCTCAGACAATTACTAACTGTGTGACTGTGGGCAAGTCACTTAACCCTCTTTGCCTCACTTTCCTCATCCATAGAATGAACTCGAGAAGGAAATGGCAAACTACTCCAGTATCTTTGCCAAGAAAACTTGAAATGGGATCACAGAGAATTAGACATGATGGAAACAACTGAACAACAAAAACACCTATAACTAAATTACATTGGTATATTTTGTATATACTACAGGATGTTCAAAAAGTCTTATTTCATTTTTTCTTTCTTTCTTTTTAACCAAACCAATGATTGTATTGCTACAAGTGAGGGAGTTTCCTCTGCCAATTCAGATGGAATTTTCACACTGTGGAATAGATTACAGAGTTTCTGGTGCATTGAGAGATTGTCTAGAATGTATCCGAGGTGAAACTTCAGTGTAAGTCCCCGTAACTCCTCGACCATTTCTCCAGGTCATAAGTGTTTATTAATTATAGTTATATATTTATAGAATCATAAAACATAAGAGTTGGGAAGGGTCTTGGAAGATGTCAGTTCTTTGAGCCCAATCCAATTTTACAAATGAAGAAACAAAAATCAGAGGTAGTGGGCCAAGATTATACAGCATGTAAATGGCGGAGTTGGGACAAAAATTGGTCTCTTGACTTCTAATCCAATGTTCTTGTCATTGTATCATGCTAATTCTCCCATTTCAATGAAGATAATAAATGTAATAATCATTTATGTGACACTTTAATGGTTACAAAATGCCCTTTGTTTATATACATATATAGATGTAAAATCTCATTTAATCCTCACAACAAAGGTATAACAAACTTAAATCCTGTTATTACTTTTGTTTCCATTTTACAGATGAGTAAACAAAGGTTGATAAAGATTAAGTGACTTACCCAGGGTCACACTACTAGTCTGGGGCAGAATTTAGACAAAGGTCTTCCTGTCTCGAAGTAGAAAGAGACTTAAAGTGAGATTTATTCATTTCTGTTTAAAATTAGAATAATTTTGTAATCAAATCAGAGCTCATTTTCATATATTTGCATAAATATTTCACAAAAGATTAAAGACAATTTTTTCAAAGGAAATAAACACTCTCCAAAATTGAAATGCTTTATAGATCATGGTGTCCTTCCAATAAGCAATTCAGATTATGAAGTGGCCGGGGGGGGGGAGGGGGGGGGAGGAGAGAGAAGACAGACATATGGAGACATAAAAGAGACACACCTAAGAGAACAAAAGAAAATCTAGGGATCTTTAGAGGGAAGGGTGAGGAAATAGCTTAAAAGGGGAGGATAGAAGGGTGTTTAGATTTTGTAGAATGAGAGGATAAGGGAGGGATTCTTGTAGGCTAAGTAATAGGAAGGCAAAGTAGTGGGTAGAAGTAAACTAGAGCAGTCAAGACAGATAGGAAATAAGAGATACATACAAACATAAAAACAAAGATCAAGTATATAATTAGTTAGGGAAAGTATATATGCATGTATGTATGTATGTATGTATGTGTCTATATATGTGTGTGTATGTATTTATCTATACATCTTTATTTCCATCTATCTATCCAGCCAGCCAGCCATCTATCTATTTATTTATCTATCTATCTATCTATCTATCTATCTATCTATCTATCTATCTATCTATCTCCACACTTATTTGGGACCCTATAGGGCAGGCAGAGAAATGTGGGGGGAGGGAACAAAGTAAAAAGTGCACAGCAGAGAAGAAAAGAAAACTTACAAGAAGCCAAGAAAAGGTGGACCGTTCAACACAATGTGTATTATTTATCATATGGGCTTTCTTGAATGAAAATTTATTGCTATATGTTTTGAATCCTCTCATATTCTTCTGTGCACACTTTTTTTTTCTTTTCTTCCTCTGTGTTTAAGTTTCAATATTTAAGTCTATGATATGTTTCTTTTCCTTTTCTCTTGAGTTCTGTTGAGTTTAATTTTTTTTAAATGCTTTAAAAAAGGAAAGCCTAGAAGTTTTTGTTAAAATAGCCTGATTGGAAATTGTATTGACCCTCACAGAAAAGACATTTGAGTCCTAGGCAAAACCACTTTTCTGTCTATTTTCCATTGGGTGAATTTGCTAATGTTTCCCTTCTCTTTTTTCTGCCTATTTCAGATGCTGTTTCCTTATTATGAGGACCTGCTTGTAGTCAGCATGCTAGAAAAATTACTGCAAGAAAGTACAAACCAATGAGAAAAGTGGGACGGGGGAGATGTCAAAGGCTACTTGCTGTCAGAAAGCAGAACAAGAGAATCATGATGCAAACACCAATTACCTCAGACAGATGGGGGGAGTGTCTCAACATTATGCTTGAATCCTCCATACCTCTCCAGAGATATTAAAAAAACTGGAACTCTGCACTTTAACCACTTATATGCAAAATATGGGCAGCTAAGCAGCTCACTGGTTAGAGTCCTGGGCTGAGAATCACGAAGACATATTTAAAAGCTCAAGTCTGGCCTCAGATATTTACTAGCCTGTGATCCTGGGTAAGTCACTTCACCCTGTTTGCCTCGGTTTCCTCATCTGTAAAATGGGCTGGGAAAGGAAACGGAAAACAACCCCAATATCCTTGCCAAGGATAAGTGGGACAATGCAGAGTTGGACAAGACTGAAAAAAAATGAGAAAATGTAAAATATAACCATTTACACTGGCTGTCTCTCAGGTTTCTTTCCCTCTGACACTTTCCTCTCTGCTTCTTTCAAGTCTCAGTTAAAATGCCACTTTCTGTAAAATGTCTTTCCTAGTTTTCCTTAATCTTAGGGTCTTCCCACTAAGATTACCTCCCTTTAACTCAGTATAAATCTTGTTTGTAAGTAATTGGTTTCCTATTGTTTCTCCCATTATTCTATGAGCTCCTTGAGGGCAAGTTTTTGTTTCATTTTGTTTTGTTTTTTGCATCCCAAGCACGGTGTCTGATACACTGCAGGCATTTTCAAAATGCTTGCTGACTGAAGAACTGACAACTGAGATATTTCAGATTCTTTTAGCCATTTGTACACCTAGAAATCTGATTTCTGAATTTCTGGCTTACATAACACCTCCTTTTTCTAATGTGCTGAAAACATTTTTAGATGTTCTCATATTCTTTTTAATATCACTTCCGAAATACTGCAAGAAATATAGTGTCATCATTCGGTGGAGGAATACTGGGATGTCCCAAATGGATCGATATAATTCAGGAAGCATTATTTCCTCCCTCCTCTGCCCCACCTCAAGATTTTTAAACAATGAATGAATGACTACTTGGAAGCAAAATTGTAGAAGGAATTTTCGTTCATGTAAAGGTTCAAAGAGATGACTTTTGGGGTTCCTTCAAACTGTCATGCTCTACAATTTGATGATGTTTCTTGCCACTTTCTCTCTCAACCTCTTAACTTTGCAAACTTTGTTCCATAGAATTCAATCCATCTAATGGATTCAATTATCCTTCTTATGCTGATGACTCCTGTATGATTAATCTAGCTCCAATCCAGAATCTCCCATTTTTCTTCCTAATTTTATTGTAAGTTCCTTAAGGACAGGGAGTGTCCAATTCTTGTTCCCTCCAACTTCACAAAATATTTGCTTTGTCATTCTGACACATATATAAAATTGCATGTTATAGCTATCTGTGTTTGTGTCTTATCCCCCTATTAACAATGTAAGCTTCGTGGGGTTAGAGAACGTGTCTTATTTAAACTTTTTGTTGCCACGAATATTTTTCTCACTACCTTGAAAAATTGAGAAATGTTAGTTGAATGGATGAATGAATAAAAGTATTACATTTCTTTTCTATGACCCGTATTGTACCTTTCAGTTGATTCCAAAATGGCAGGTGTAGCAATTATCATCTCAGATAAAGTTATGGCTAAAATAGACTTAATTTTAAAAAAAAGATAAACAAGGGTGGCTAGTTGGTGCACTGAATATAGCGCCAGCCCTGGAGTCACGAGGACCTGAGTTCAAATGTGACCTCAGACACTTAACACAAAAACTAGCCATGTGAACTTGGGCAAGTCACTTAGTCCCAATTGCCCTACCTTCCCCCCTCCAAAAAGCAAAAAATAAAAAAAGATAAACATTTCTGTTAAAAACACTTGGAAGTATTGGTATGGACAAATTTTTCCTTAAATTGATAAAAAAAAAAAACATTTATTTAAAACCATCAGCAGAGATTATTTGTAATGGGGATAAGCTAGAAGCCTTCCCAATATGATAAAGTATGAAGCAAGAATGCCCACTGTCACCAATATTATTCAATATTGTGTTAAACATCCTAGCAATAACAATAAGAGAAGAAAAAGAAATAGAAGGAATCAGAGTAGGGAATGAGGTAATAAAACAATGTCTTTTTATAGATTACATACTTATGTATATATATGCATATATATATATACATGCACATATATATATATATGCATATATGTATGTATGTGTTGTTGCTGTTTTGGTTGTGTCCAACTCTCTACAACTCCATTTGAGGTTTTCTCAGCAAAGATACAGGAGTGGTTGAACAGTTTTTTAAAAGCATTTGATAAATTAGAAGACATCTTTAAACACCATTCAAACAGATAATGAGCACAGAGAAATCTCACATTCTTGAAGCCTCTCAATTGTGTAGTTGTGAAAATATGGTTTGATGGGAAAAAAAAGGAATTGGTAGAATAGGTAAAAAGACTATCTCTTCCCTTCCCATATTATCATCAAAAATACCTTAATCTATGAATAGACCTTTTTTCATAAATACTGGGCTTTTTTTTTTATCAGATATTCATAGTTAACCAAAAGAATTCCCCATACTGACCACATCTGAAAATGTATGTTTCATTCAGTACCTTAGATTCATCAATTCTCTGTCAGGAGGCAGGTAGATGGGAGTTGGGAGGGGGGAAAGAATATTTCATCACCAGGTATTTGGAATTGTTGGTTAGTCATTGCATTGATTGAAGTTATTAAGACTTTCAAAGTTGTTTTTCTTTACAATATTGTTGTTACTGTATGAATTTCACTCTGGGTCTACTTATTTCACTCTATCAGCTCGTTCAATTCTTCCTGGGATTTTCTGAAACCATTCCTTTAATAATTTCTCACATCATATATATGTGTAATACATACATGTAAATATGTTCACATATTCAAATAATAATTTATTCAATCATTCACCAGTTTATGGGCACCCTGTTGGTTTCCAATTATTTGTCACTACAAAAGGAGTGACTATAAATATTTTTGTATATAAAGATCCTTTACCTCTTTCCTTGAACTCTTTGGGTAATAGACCTAGCAGTAGTATCCCTGGGTTGAAAAGTATGCAGTCTAATGGATTTCTTCCTTTTAGAATTGCCTATTCATATATTTTCGCCATGTATCTATTGAAATAATAACTTGTTTCTTATATATTTGAAACAGTTTTTATCTAGTTTGAGTATCATCCCTTTGTCAGTGAAATTGCTCTAAAGCTCCCCCTCTAATAAACAGTTTCCCTCCTAATTTAAACTGCATTGTTTTGTTTTGTTTTGTTTTTGCAAAACCTTTTCAACCTTATGTAATCAAAGCTATTCTTTTTTTTCTTTGGTGATCTGCCATATCCATTTTTTTTTATTATGTTTTCGTCCCTTATTGACATTTATGATAGGAATTTTGTTCCTTGTTCCTTAATTTGGGTTTATGATATTTTATGATTTATACATTTGGAATTTATCTTGATATAAGGTGTGAAACATTGGTTTAAACATAATTTCTACCAGTCTTTTTTCCCCAATTTTATTAGCAATTCTTTCAGAAAAGTGAGTACTTCTGGAGGCATCTTTTACTGGAGGCTGATGAGGGTGATTGTTAAATTTTCAGTGTGAGTATTTAGATCTCAGAAATCAGAAAATGTTACAAAATTGGGCTTGACAGTGTTTTGTGAATTGTCTAGACTTCTAAAAAGTGACGGAAAATTCCGATTATATTTAAAAGTGTGTGGTACGTGCATATATTTTTTTTTCAGAGAGTTGTTACTAAACATTTGCCAGAATACCCCTGGTTTTTCCACAGAAGCTGAGTTCTTTGGCTCTGTCAAGCATTATGCAATTATATTTGTTTCCTTATGCTGTGTGCCTAATCTGTTTCACTTATCAATCCATTTTTACTAGTTCCAAATAGTTTTCATAACCACTATTTTTAGCATAGTTTGAAAATCTATTAGGTTTTTTGTCTTTCTATTTTACCCCATTATTTCTCTTGAAATTTTTGACCATTTTGTTCTCTAGATGAGTTGTGTTATTCGATTTTTTTTGCTAGGTCTTTAATATAATCTTTTAGTAGCTTTGTCAGCATGATATTTAATGAACTAATTAGCTCAAGTAATATTGTCATTTTTATTATGAGAATATGACCCAACCATGAACAATTACTATTTTTCCAATTATTCAGGTATCTCTTAATTTTTATGGACTGTTTTGTAATTGTGTTCTTGGACTCCCACATATTTCATATATGCTATATGCATGCTTTCTTCCTGCTAATGATTGATGTGAGCTCTTTTTTATATCCTGATACTTTGCTGAAATTATTAATTATTTAAATTAATTTTTAAGCATCTTGATGCTTTGGGTTTTTTTGCAATAATAATAATAATGATTCTGGTTCCTCTTTGCTTATGTTCATTTCCTTTGATAGTGTTTTTTTTAATTAATATTTCACTTTAAATGTTTGCATTAATATTCATTTTCATTTTCTTTCTGTTTTGGCTCTTCCTGATTCATGTGTACAGACCATATTTGTATCATAGAGAGGATCTGTCAGAGCCAAATATTTTTGCAATTTTTTTTTAATATTAGAATTAAGTGTTCTGTTTATGTATAAAGTATTAGGTCAGGAACCAAGAAGCTTAAGAGCCAACATCGCACACTTGCCACTTCCTGAGCAAGTCACTTAGCTGGGAGGTTTTGTCTCAGTTTCTTCATCTGTAAAATGGGGTAATACTAGCACCTTACCTCTCAGGATTGTGAAGTTAAATGAAATAATTTTAAAGAGTTTTGTAAACCTTAAAGTACTATGGTAAATGTTTGCTATTATTGTTACAGTCATCATTATCATTGTTGTTGCTATAAATCTATTGCATCCTAGAACTTTTTAAGGGGTTACTCATTTATGACCTGATCAATATATTCTGAAATTGAAATACTTAAATTATCTTTTTTCTTGTTTTATTAACCTGGATATTTTTATGTTTTTGAAAGTATTCATCAATTTCACTTAAGCTATCAGTTTTGTTGATGTATATTAGACAAAAAGTTTTTAGTAATTTCCTTTATTTCTTTTTCAGTTGCTGTGAATTCTTTTTCATTTTGGATATGGGGTATTTTGCTTTCTCCATTAGAAAAAAATCAGGCTAGGAGCAGCTAGGTGGCACAGTGAATAGAGCACCAGCCCTGGAGTCAGGAGGACCTGAGCTCAAGTATGACCTCAGACACTCAATACTTACTAGCTGTGTGACCTTGGGCAAGTCACTTAATCCCTGACTTCCCCCCCACACTCCAAAAAGAACAAAAAAAATCAGACTAGTTAATGGCTTATTTTGTTTTTGTTTTTTTTTTAATGTAAAATATGCTCCTAGTTTTACTATTCATTTTTTAAATAAATTGGGCCAAAATTTACCTTCTCTAATCTTGAAGTATCTTTCTTATTTTTTGTGACATTTTAAATATGAACAAAGGCTTTATAATTGCATCTTTTACATCTTTCAGGATCTGAGGATGTAGTTCATCTAGGCTATGTGATTTTATTCATCAAGGGCAGCTAAGTATTCTCTTATCATTTTCTTATTTTATCTTGGGAATTAATTTCTTTATAGTCAATTTTGTTCTGTCATCTACAATGTATAAGCTCAGTCAGTCAACAAGGTTTTATTAAGTGATTACTATGTGCAAAGTATTCTTCTAAGGTTAAGAAATAGTTGTCTCAGTACCCTTAATCAGAGAATTATCAATGAATATTGATCTTTTCTCTCCATTGTCCCCTTATTGGATCATCTCTCTTCTGATAGATGGAGGATCTGTTTTAACATTCTTGGGAGTTTAAATAGCTTATTCCTCCTTAATGGATTTAGCTCTCTCTTCTTCAGGAAGAATCCCATTTTTAAGCCCCTAATTGTATCATTTCACTTCTCCTTCCCTTTCCTCTCTGAGTGTTCTGTTTTCCACCATTCTGACAAAGATCAAGTCTGTTATTCTCCACTTTAAATCCCCCCTGCTTTTTTTTTTTTCATTGAAGCCTAGCGTCTTTTTTTCCTTTAGGAGTTCTTCATTCTATCTAACAACCTATTATGTGGATAAGAATGTTTTTCATCCCTTTCTCTTCTCCTCTGGTATGAAATATGTCTATTAATTGATCTGCTTTTTTCTGCTTTGTTGATAAAAGTATCCTGTTATGTTGTCTAATTGATTTATTTTCTTTCATAAAATTATCTCCTGTTTCTTTGATTAGTTCTGTCATTCACCAATTCTTTAAGATTAAATTACTTAATCTCCACCTAATATTTATTTTGTTCTTCAATAGTTCTTTATTGATATGATTTTTATCCCTGGTTCAAGAACAAAGGATAAACCACAATAACAATATTATGTTGTGGTCAGTAAAGGGTAAACTCAGTGTTTCTGCTTTTCTGAATTTTTTGTGATGCTTTTATATTCTAATGGTTCATTTTTGTAAATGTGTCATGTACTGCTAAGAAATAAAATACACACTTATTGCAATTATTAATTATCAGAGATTTATCAAATCTAACTTTTGTAAAATTCTATTCAGGTCCTTGATATCTTTCATATGTATGTATGCATGTGTTTTGTTAGATTTGTCTAAGTCTAAATAGGGTACATTGAAATACCCAATTCTTGTAGTTTTACTGTCTTTTTCTCCTTATAACTTGTTTTAATTTCTCTTTAAACCTTAGGATACAATATCATTTGGCTAATATATATTATGTGTTGATATTAATTCGTTGTCTGACACCATAAAGCAGTGGTTGTCAACCTTCCTAATGCCATGACCCTTTAATACAGTTCCTCATGTTGTGCTGACCACCAACCATAAAATTATTTTCATTGCTACTTCATAACTGTAACTTTGCTACTGTTATGAATCTATCTGATATGCAGGATGTATTTTCATTGTTACAAATTGAACATAACCCACAGGTTGAGGACTGCTGCCATAAAGGTTCCCAGTTTATCCCTATTAATTAAATCTATTTTTTATTGCCTTGTCTGAGACCATGATTATTATTCTGATTTTGAATTTAGGAAAAATACAAAAGAAAACTTTCTCCAGTCTCTTATTTAAATTTACATTAATTTTTGTGTTTCATACATATTTCTTATAAATAACATTGCTGGGTTCCATTTCCTAAAATATTCTACTATTCTCTTTCTTTTGGGGAGTGAATTATGATTATTAATTACATATCTCTGTAATGGTAATAGAATTTGGAGATGCCCCTGTATTGGCTTGGTTTTTGGGTTGCGTGTTAAAACCCAGAGCTTGTGAATCCCACTTGTGGGATGGACTTGTTGACGTGAAGAGAGAGGGCTGAACTAGGAGGAGCCGTTAATTGGGAGAGAGGCCCAAGCCTAGAGAAGGCCAGAAGGACTTTTGGGGGAGCAGTATCCAGTATCATGGAGCCTGAGTTGCTGAGAGAAAGACTGCTGAGAGCCATTGGAGCTGCCCAGGACTTTTGAGAACTGCCACCCAGAGCTGCCAAGAATTGAGGAGGCATGGCTGTGATGCCAGTATTTTGCCTGTCTGTTTTGATGTGGTTTTGCCAGATTCACCTGCTGGTGAAGGACAGTGTTGCTGTTGTAGAGGTCCTGGAACTTTGCTGTTGGTTCAGAAGCCCTGAAGGAGGATTTTCCTGTTGTATGTTTACAGAAATCCTGGAAGAGGGCCTTGCTGATGTTTTCAGGGGTTCTGGGACTGTTCTACAGGCAGAGAGTGACTTGATGAGGACACTGGCTATGGCTTTGTTGAGCCCTGTCTCCCCAGGAACTGAGATTGCTCAGGGCTTGCCTCGAGTGAAGAGGAAAGAAGGTCCTTTCCTTGGGTATTCAATGCTGAGATGATATCTTAACCTTGTTGTAGCTTAAGGGTGGATGGCCTTTTGTGCTCTCCTGCCCCTTTTGAGATTCAGGGGTGGGAAGCCTTTGAGTTTTTTGTACTCTGTGATTGACC
>CM053592.1:13435214-13457839 GCA_028646515.1 Pseudochirops corinnae
GGAATATTATTGTGTGATAAGAAATAACAAGCAGGATGCTCTCAGAAAAGCCTGGAAAGGTTACTTATATGAACTGATGCATAGTGAAGTGAACAGAACCAGGAGAACGTTGTGCACAGTAACAGCAATATTGTATGATGAAGAATTATGAATGACTTAGTTATTCTCAGCTATACAATGGTCTAAGACAATCCCAAGGGACTAATGATGAAGAATACCATCCATTACCAGAAAAAGAACTAATATTGACTGAATACAGATTGAAGCATGTTATTTTTCACTTTCTTTTTTTCATTTTTCTTTTATTCAAGTCTTCTTGTATAAAATGACTAATATGGAAATTTTTAATATAATTTCACATGTATAACCAATACATGGTTTCTTACCATTTCAGGGAGAGGGGAGGAGAAGAAGGGCATGAGGGATAGAATTTGGAGATCAAACCGTTAAGTAAAAATGTTTAAACATTTGGGGAAAAAATAAAAGATACATTTTAATATATTCTGAGCAGAGGAGAGCTAGGAATATGAAAATGGTCTTCCACCTAAAGGTTAAAAGGAAATTGTAGCAGTCTTTCTCTAAGAAATCTTGTACTGTTTTTTCCCCAAGTTTTATTGATATGTTTTATTTTTACATCACATTTACACATTACTCCCACTTTGTTAGAGGTCTTTTGTAACAGAATAAAACAGTTGAGTAAAAGTACTAATACAGTGACCTCATCTGAAAGTGCATGCAACAGTTTACATCTATTGCATCCCCCCCACTTTTTTCCTTTTTTTTTTAGAGAGGGGAGGGCAGGGCATTTGTGGTTAAGTGACTTGCCCAAAGCCACATGGCTAGTAAGTGTTAAGTATCTGAGTCTGGATTTGAACTCAGTTCCTCCTTACTTCACGATGGGTACTCTATTCACTGCCACCCACATCCTGCTTTTCTCTTAAAAAATCTATTTTTACCTTTCTCCCATCTCCCATCCCATTGGAAAAGGAAAAAAGGAAAGAAGAGAAAATGTAACAAAAATTCATAGTCAAGTAAAACAAATTATACAAAAGTAATATGTTTCATTGACTATCCGAAATCCATCAGTTCTCTGTAATGAGTAACATGTTTTATCATCTGCCCTCTAGTATGATGACTACTCATTTGATACTGATTACAGTTTTTGCAAGCCTCAAAGTCATTTGTCTTTACACTGTTACTAGTATTGTACAAATTGTTTATTTCATTCTTCATCATTTTATAAAAATCTTCAAAATTGTTCCTTTTATCATCTTGATGTCATAGTATACATTGCCCTGGATCTATTGACTTCACAGTGCACCAGTTCATATATCCTTCTGTTTCTTGTTTAAATCATCAATTTCCTCACATTCACTTACCAGAATTTATTCAGTCATGATCGTGTTGCATAAAATAGAAATCAAACAAAAATTTTCCCCCTAGAGGTCATCAAAGTCTCTTAAGTTGTTTTGTTTTGTTGTTTTTTAAAGGAAAGGTTACAGGCAAAAGGTGATTGATAGTAGTAGGTAGTGGTTAACACCTCGAGGTAGTCAGAGTACAAGGATGGAAAGAGTTCTGGACCTGTGACTTTATTGCTTTAGGGAACTCCCCAGGTGAAGAAACTCTTTCTTCCAATGAAGAACAGTACCTGCTCTGCAACTTAAAGGCTTAGGGAGCTACTTAAAGCATTGAGAGATGAAGTGCCTTGCCTACTAGTAGTCACACAGTTAGAATGTGCCAGAGGTGGACTTGAAACTAAATCTTCCTTATGACGTTGAAAACAATCTTCCTGATGACTCTCTCCCCCATTGCCATGTTCCTTATAATCTGATGGAACTGGACTTCTGATCTTAAATTTTGGATTTTTAGCTTGATCTTTGGCAAGACACCAAAATTTTCAAAACTCTTAGAGGGATGCAAAAATAACAAAAAATATAATAATTATTATTTATATATTTTAACTTGCCTTTATGTAGCACTTTAAGATCTCAAAATGCTTTACATATGTTATCTTGTTTGATCTCAAGAACCAAGTAACAACCCATCACAATCATCTCATGATTTAAATTCAAATTCATTAGCATGGTTAAGTACAGGGATCCTTGTGAAATAGGCTTATTTCTTATTGAAAAATAACTTTTTTAGCAGTCAAAATTCCAGATATAACTGACCCTAGCTTGATGGACCACCAAAAGATTAAATGGGACCAAAAGATTAAATGGGTCTTAGAAAGAAGAATTGTATGATTTGATAAATATTTTTTGAGGAGGGAATGGTTATTTAAATAGGAAATGTGATTTTTTTGTATACCTGCTATATATGATCTTGGTTCTAGCCCTATGTGTCCTTGAGTAAGTCAACTAAATTCTCTTGGCTTTAATATCATTTGTCAAATGAGAGGGTTGAAGTAGATCAGGAGTTCTCAACCTAGAGTCTACAGACCCTCAGGGAGTCCATGAATAGATTTCAGAGGGTCTGTGAACATGTATGAAAAACAACAACAAAAACAATCCCACATTATTATTTTGATATAATGGCTTTGCATCGTTTTCCTATGTATTTTTATTTCATATTATGCATCTAAAAAATTATTTCAAGAAATGGTAAGAAGACTTCACATTGAAATCTAAGGGCATACTCACAACCCAGACACAGTATTCTTTTTATAATCTATATCCTTTTTCAAAACATTTTTGCTTCTGGCTATTTATCCTGTGGGGATTTTTTAGAATCTAGTACCAAAACTATGTTGAGGCAGGAGCAGAATATTATGTCTTATTTCACATACTAGAGAGAGTAGAGACCATTTTTTTTTTTAGAAGAGCTCTATGGGATTTATCAGATTGCCAAAGGGGTCCATGATACAAAAAGGTAAGAATCCTTGAGATAATTTTAAGATCCTTCCCAACCTTCATCTTCCCTATAAACTGAATCTCTGAAGTTCTGATACAACCATTTCTTTAAGTGCGTTTTGTATTCTTTAAGACTGGCCAATATGATATTTGTACTTGGATACAAATCCATGATTTATAGTTCTTGGTTTAACAGGAGGGAAAAAAACCCTCAAAGGAATAAACAATAAGTAACATGAATACAGTCAGGGGCCAGAGAGCTTCTAAATGTGTCATGAAGAAGCCATTCGTAAAAGCTCATGGCTAAAAAAATTGAGTAAACATAGAGCCCAAAAAAAGAAATGTTTCTTCACACCACACGAAATCAGACTGGAAAATTACAGAATCAAGGTTGGAATTTTTTTTTTCAAACAGATGATAAGATCTATGTTTATAGACTTAACCAAGGATGAAATATCTCTTCTCTCCAAATCAATACCATGATGCTGACTAGTTGTGCCTTGAACTCATTCTCATTTCCTCCTCTATGTCATCTTTCTCTTAAACATACAGCCCAGCACTGGGTTAGCTTAACTAAAATATATTCAAGTAGAATGCATTTTTCCTTCCTGTCGCTGCCTGTAAAGACTTGACAGACTTCACATTGAAATCTAAGGACATACTTACAACTCAGACACATCATGCTTTTTATGGTCTGTATTCTTTTTTTCAAACATTTTTGTTTGGGGTTATTTATCTTGCATTTTGAAATATAGGACCACAACCTGATGGGTTTATTTAGGGCAGCAGAAGAATTTTATGTCTAATTTCACAAACTAGGGAGACTAGAGACCTAGTTTTCTTTAAAAACAAAAACAGAAAACACACCCTAGATCTGTGATTTTATTGTTGGGTAGGGAGTTCCTCTACCAGTGCAAATAGGCACCTTCTCTGCAACTTAAATGGTCTTGGAGAGCTTCCTGGTGGTGGTGGGAGACCGAGAGGGTAAGCAACCTCTACCTGGAGTCACACAGCCAGGACATGTTAGGGGAAGGACTTGAACTAAATTCTACCTGACTCTTGAGGGTGGCTCTATCTGTGTGTGTCTGTCTGTTTCTCTCTCTTTTTCTCCCTTCCTCTCTCTCTCTCTCTCTCTCTCTCTCTCTCTCTGTCTCTCTCCATGTGTCTCTGTCTGTCTCTCTAGAGAGCTAGAGAGAGACACAGAGGCAGATAGACATATACAGACAGAGGCAGAGAGAGAGTCTGTAATATTGATTCATTCAACAGTTCTCTTTTGCCTGTATGATATTCTAATCTAACCCATTAGGCATCTCAATCACATCAGATTCTCAGGTTTCATATCACAAAAGAACATAGTCTGACCTAAGGATTTGATGAAGAAGAGTTTGTGGGGTTTCAGATGGTAGTTTGAGGACTTAAGCTTTAGCGTGCAAGGAAGATTTGTTTAACATAAGAATATTGAAGATGAAAGAAAATTCCTGGGAAGGGAAAGAATTGTACAAAGAGGAAAGTAAGAAATAGACATCAATACTCATCAAAGTTTGCTTATCCAATACAAACTTATGGAAATCCTTGAGAGACATGAAATTTGAATACTGGTCCTTAAGAGCTTCCCATTTAGATGGGAAAATAACATATACACAAATGCAAAGTTAAATAGTACTAAACAACACCATATAGTTGGGTGTCAAGTGATCTATATAGGCTATAAATTTGGGAAGATTTTAGTGAAGGAAGAGATGATTGTAACCTATGGTAGTCAAGGAATGCATTGTGAAGCTAAAACTAGAGCTTGCCAAATTTTATGTCAAAGGGGAACATGCATTCAAAGACACCGAAGTGAGAATGAGCAAAGCAAAATGCAGGTATAAAGGAATAAATAACCCGGTTTATGCTGGAGAGTTTCTATTGGGGAATTCTAAAGTTAAAGTTGGGAAAGGAGAGTGATCTTAAATAAAATGTCAAACTAAGGACGAGAATAAACACGTATTCAGTGCCTACTCTGCCAGACACTTTAATAATTTTATCTCATTTGATTCTCACAAAAATCCTGTGAGACGGGTGTTCTTATTATCACCATTTTACAGGTGAGGAAACAGACAGACAGAGGGTTGTTTTTGTTTTGTTTTGTTTTGTTTTTAGTGACTTGCTCAGCGTTTCTCTGGTAGTGTCTCAGGACAGATTTCAACTCAGGTCCTCTTGGTTCCAAGACTTCACTGTGCCACCTAGGTTTCTGAACACAGAAATGAGATGACAAAAGTAGGCTTTTCAGAAGACTATTTTAGCAACAATATGCAGGATAAATTGAGGTGGGAGAAAAAGGATGCAGGGAGCAGTTAGGAGAAGACAAAGGATCATCTAGATTGGGAAGGGAGGATAGGAAAGGATTAAAAAAAAAAAAAAAGAGCTCTTAAGGACTGTGCTCGGCTGCCTGAGCCCAAACAAGGTGGGGCGTTCATTTTCGGTGGGACTCACACATATAAACACCCAGGGCCCCTAAAACCACGCAATGGACATTTTTTATAGGGAAAGACATTCCTTCTCGGGAACTTTACCTCATTCCCTTGTTGAACAGTCGAAGTCCCCTTTAATTATTCCAAGCTTCTGTTAAGCGTGACTTCCTCTCCCCCCCTCCTCCCAATAAAGTAACCCCTCCAAAAGACTTGGATGTTCCGGGGGCCCACCCTCTTTCCTTTGCTCCTCCCACCAAGTCACACTCCTTCCCTTAGGAACTCAGACCTTTTAGGCTTCACTAGTGGCGGAATTCCAGACTTTTCCAAGTCCCTGCCCTCATTCCTAAACCAGAGAGAAGGACCTGGTTGTGGTGGTGGAATTAGCCACGCGGTCACACACCCTAAGGGAAGAAGCAGATTGTTTTCCCCTTAGCCAGGTCAAGGTGGGCGAGGGTTAGAGGTCACGACCGCCTTCTATCCTCGCCATGCCAGTGTCCTGGACCACTCCTCCCTCCTTCCCCACCCCACTCCCCCAACCCGCCATCTGGCACAGCGACTGTCCCCAAAACTATTACGAAATTTTACAAAGTGTAAGCCCAGGTCCCCTGGACCGAGGTCCCTCCCACTGGACTTATAAAAACAAGGCACCCGTCGGGTCCACCTCACTCGTCGGACTGGACCGGCTGCATTGTCCCACACATCGTCCGAAGAAGACACTCCTGAGCTTGACGATCCGTCGCACCCGTCCTCAGCTAGCCGGTCCGCCCCATCGCTGCTCCGGATCGACCTTATTTGCCTGCCCCCAAAAGACCAGTCACTGGGGTTTCCAGCTCAGCCAAGAGGTCCCCCGCCGGCACCTCGCTCTGCTCAGGCCAGCTAGCCCGGACGAGACGTCCCAATTCCTCCATTCATTTTCCGGCAGGAAACAAAGGCGTGGACACGCTCCCTCACGATGGACAGCTACTTCTGGAAGATCTCGGGGATGCTGCTCACCATCGGTAAGGGTAACCCCCCTTCCGCTTTGCCTCTTCGGTTCTTTTTTTTTTTTTTTTCTTTTAGATGGAATTAGGTTATAAAATCATGAATTTAGGCTTGGAAGATACGGTAGAGAGAATCTAATGCAGGGCTTCTCAGGACCCCTTTGTACTCGCGGGAATTACTGAGGCCCATCCAAAGAGCTTTTGTTTACGTGAGTTATAGCGTTATTACTGTGAATACAATTTTAACTTCGAAGACTCCCAGGGGCTTTCCGATCTCTCTTTTAAAAGCCTCTGATCTAGCCCGACACTAGCTTTTTAAAGAGGGAGAAAGTGAAGTTTAGAGAATTGCAAGGACTTGCCAAAAGTTCATTAGGTTAAAGTGGCAGATGAGCTAAGGGAACGCAGGTGCCCCAGATACGTAATCTTTCACCTTCTGTGTATTGCCGGCATCTGAAGAAGCCTTCGTGGAATGAAAAATAGGACAAAGAGGGGAAATGAGATCTTTGTTCTCTTTTCTAATACCCGGAAAAATAAAATAAATTTTCAAAAAAACCATTACCCAGTTAAAGGTGCTAGGCGCGTTCGCACTTTGCCTGATTACCAGGGAGGATGACAGTCTAATTTGGATGGCATTCCCAGGCACCGGAGAGCGAGAAGGGAAGTGTGTGGGTTCTCCTCCACGCCCCCCACGCTTTCCTCTCTTGACGCTTCACTCGGGCTGCCTCCTCACCTGCTCTCTTCTGGTGGCTGCTGTTTCGTTCTGCCCCCAGGGAAATGCTCATTGCTTCCGGTCCTGTGTGGTCAATCTCGGTGTCGTTGGAGCCGAGTTTTTCTTGAGTGGATTTGTGGGTTAATCCTTGTTTATTAGGGGGTTAGGGAGATAAAGTCGTTCCTCACAGAGCTTCTTTAGGAAAAAATCAGACTGGTTCGGATTCAGCTTTAGGAGAAGGCTGAAGTGTTTCCCAGTAGACGGGCTGAGGAGAACGATTGTTCTCTCCTTCTCTCTGAGATTCAAGTGGAATTCCTCTGATGTTCCGAGCCCACATACTGCAGTTAAATCATCTTTTGGCCACCTTGGCCTCCGAAGTAGGTAGACCAGTTGAATGCATATTTCCGATTTACATTCCAAGGGCAGGGACTGGGTCTAGATCTTTGAGGGAGGAACTAGGTTTGGGAGAATTCTTCCGGAAGGAAGCAAGTTATGATAATCACCCCGACTTTCTGCTGCTACATCCCAAGTCGTAAAAAAGGAAAGAAACAAAAAATCTAACACTTTGCCCCCCTGTATATTGGCATAGTAACACAGTGGATAGAGTGTTAGGCCTCCTGAGTTCAAATGTGGCCTCAGATACTAGCTGTGTGACCTAAGCTAGTCACTCAACCACGTTTGCCTCATTTTCCTCACTGGTAACCTTTGCCAAGAAAACATGAAATGGGGTCACAAACAGTCAAAAGCAACTCAACAACAACCGTCAACCATTTGTGGGGACAGAAAGAATACAAGAATGTTCAATTGTCAAGGTTCTTGCTGTGGCGGTAATTTCATGAACTTAGGAAATTAACCTAGACGTCAAAATTGGCACTACCTTTCTCCCTCATGTAACATCATCTTACAATGCAGGAGGCTGTGCAACAACTAAATATTTAATATTCAAATTTGAAACTCTAAGGACTATAAATAAACTGGTTGATATCTATGTAATATGTTTTGGTTGTTGTCATGAAAGTGCTTAACCACTTTATTGCACTACTTAATTAATTATAGTTGACCTGTTTCATCAGCTACCCAAGCCTGTTTCCAAATAAGCCACTTCAGTTTCTGTTTTCCCTGTTTGTTTAGATATTTTTGTGCCTCTTGGAAAATTCTGGTATGAAACTTATTTCTTTTTATTCTAGTAACTTGCAGTAATTCAGTTGCCAAAGTCAATTAAATAGCCAATGCCACCTAAGAATTAGACATACTATCTCTGTTTTTGATGTGACAGGTTACACAGAAAGACAATGGGTATGAGTGTAGAAGCATGGAACTCTAAGAGTTGGAATGGTCTTTAGAGATATATCCCAAGTGTGTCAGTAACTAAAAAAAAAAATTGCCTCAAATATCAGGAAGAAATTACATTTCTTTGGCTCTTGTTATACTGGAATAAGTTGCTGAATACTATGAAAATTTCTTTTGAGAAGAAGAACCCACTTTTCTGGGCGTATTAAGCTTTTTGCTGTTGTTCATGAAAACTCCTTTCAAATGTTATTCTTTAAAAAAATGTACAGAGTATTGTCAAGGTGAATTCAGCATAAATCAATGCTTCTAGGTTTAAATTAGTGTCCCTTTTCATTTGGTGTTCCTTTATTTCTTTATTTGCTTTTGTAAAATGTGTGCGTGTGTGTGTGTGTGTGTGTGTGTGTGTGTTCTATACACTTTGATTTCCCCACTGTACAAATTGAAACATTGATTCCCAGGGAAGTTGGATGATTTGCCTAAAGTCACAAAGTGCGTGAATGGAAGGAGAGCAGACTCGGTCAGTTCCATTTCCTTGAGCAGAAAGCAAAAAGATAAGCCAGGATCTTGAAGAACCCAAAGATTATAAATTACTTCCCTAATTGGCCAAATCAGCTATGTTTGAGCAAATGCTGCCTCCATGATTGTCCCAAAGATATGACGTAAAATACTTCTCAATAGTTCTATAAGATTTGCCCAAATTTGTGGTTTTAAAAATCCAATTCTTATCGATGCCATAAAGATAATGAACAGTCTAAACTAAAAGAGTTTTGCCATAAGCTATTAAAAAACATATATATGTATGTATATATATTCCACTCAGGCATCAAGCAGAAGAAAATATTAAACCTGAGAATTTTTTTTTGTTTGTTATCTTAAGTTTCAGCATGGCTAGAATGGAGAGTTTAAATTTAGGAGACTGACCAACAAACATTTGGGGGCATTTCCATAGTTAAGAACTTCCAAAAGGAAATTTTCCAAAGAATTATGCTGTTTCTAAGATGCGCCCACCCTGTCACCCTTGGTTTGCCTTGGAATTATGTCCAGAGTCAGAGGGTGTGGTTGCAACTTGAAACATTCCCAACAGACCTACCTGAACCTTTGACTGGTTCTAGGTATCAAATTAACATAGAAAGGTGGTTATGCTCCAGGAGTTTAAACCACTTATGGAAAGAAGGATCTTCATAGAATAGGACTGTCCTGGTTCGGGATGATCCTGGGCTTTGATTTCACTCTAAATCAAGCAACAAAAACCTTGCAATTTTTTTCTTTCTTTATGTTATATGCTGTAATATCTTTCTGAAAAGCATATACTAAGGGAAAAATATTTTCCAAGAAAATGTAATACTAGCCAGTATGCATATAGTGCTTTAAGGTTTACAAAGCTTTCCATATTTGTTGTCTCATTTGATTCTGACAACAATCTTATGACATATGTCTACTGTAAATGATTCCCATTTTACAGACAAGGAAACTGAGACCGACAAGAGTTCAGTGACTTGCCCAGGGCAACAACAGCTATGAAATTTCTAAGTAGGATTTGAACTCAGGTCTTCCTGATGTGAATTCATTTTAATCTTGTTTTGTATTAGTAAATTCTACTTCCTGCTTAATGGTCATTTGTAGTTATACAAATGTTCCATCAGAAACCCCATTTAAGTGATCCTATATAAAGAAGAGGTTCCTATTCCCATGGATTCCAATAAATTGGAATGTGTTTATTTATTTATATTTATATAATGAGTATAAATTTATTTGTAATCTGATTGATTTAAATCTAACTTCTAATCAGGTCATTCTAATGGAAGACAAAGGGAATTCTACCCCAAAGTGTAATCCCAGAGGTACTTGGGGAGGAGGAATATGAAGACCAAAAGATTAGTGTGAGAAATTTAGATTCTTTTTTAAGTGAAAGAATTCAACAGAGTAGATATTGACTAAGAAAATCATATGCATGTGTGTATATTCATATACATATGAATATAAAATACATGCCATATAATCTCTCTGATATAATTAGGTACATCTCATATGTGTATTGTGCATGTGCATGTATTATGTATGTGTGTGTGCATATGCACATATATATATATATATACACACACATACATATGTGCATCATTATTGGCCAAATATATTTCACAGAATTCCATGCTAGAGTAATGATTTCCTTAACTTAAACGGTATTTGAAAGTTAAGAATGTTTCTAACTCCTTCTCAAGTCAGTTTATTACCAACATATACCCATGACATCTCTTATGAATTTCTCATTTATTATAATAATTGTCTATGTAATCCACCCCTCCATCCCCATGAGAGCAGGGACTTCTTATCTCAACTTTGTATCTAGCACAAACTTTGCTTCTTTCTTCCTCAGTAAATAGTGAAATGCTTGGTATGCATTAGGTGTTTAATAATGTTTTCTTAATTAAATTGACTTTGCATTAAAGCAAGAACAACTGCAGGTATCTCTTGACTTAGGAGGTGGCAAACAATTTTAATATTGATGAAACATTAATGAGGTAATAGTGAAATTATTGGGGATATCACTGAGGGAAATGATTTGAAATAAACACAACTTGACCAGAAAAAGTGATTTTCCCTAAGAAAATTTCATACCACATCTCTGATCTACATTTATTGATTTTCTGAATACTATCACTGACATTAGGGAAATTTTTTATAACATAAAATAATGGTTGAATAGAGTCTTGTAAATACTTTTCTCAGAGCGGGGAAAGATCCTGGGTGCCATAATTCTAATGAACACTTTCTAAGTCCCTCTATTATGTTTAAATGTTTGACTTCAAACAGTTATTCTTTGGAAACGTCCTTATAGGAAGCAAATGAGCCTAAATTTGTATTTCATTTAAATTTTAAATTCGGGTATCTTAAGTTCATTTTAATATACCACATACTGCCTCTTTTTCCCATTCCAGATTCTATGGCCTGACTACAAATTTCAATATGAACACAAAGCTAAATGAATTTTAATTATATATTCTATTAATGATTGGAGCCAAACTAAAAGTATATTACTTAAAAAAAAAAAAAAACAAGGGTCTTATGACATTTGAGGTATAGTGGTCAGCATTTTTTTCTCATGGAACTCTTTCAATCCTCACAATTAAATTAGTCAAAAATAATGCATCTTCAAAGGAGCTAGAGATTAGGTGGTAGGGAACAGATTTGAAGGGATAATTCTAGTGGAAAGCCAATTTGAATTTACAATAATAAGTTTCATATAGTTAATACACTTTAATGGCTGGTCAGGAAATGAACTTTCTAAATCTAGATTGAGGTTGCTTTACTCATTGACTCTTGAATGATTTAATAAGGAAACTGAGGCCCATGGAAGTGAAGAAAAGAGAAAGGGATATGCAGTCTGGCCATTTCCAGTTATTTCCTTGGGTGTGAATTTCGAGTTTTATTTACTATTGTTTTTCAGTTATTTCTACTGTATTCATCCAACATTTTTGTAGTTGTTGCCAAGGTTAAGAACAGATTTTGAAAACCGGAATGAATTAATCAACAAGCTCATTTTATCTTCATTTTTAAAGGATCAATTAAAGTGGAGGTCAAAGAATGTATTGGAAATTAACGGGATTTTCCAACCTTGGGCAGGTCATTTCTCCTCTGTGGATCTCAGTTTCACCATATATAAACTGAGAAGGGAGTTAACCCAGATAGACTTTGTGGTCTTATCCAGCTTTAGCTGATGTTTTTGTCCTATCATCAAAGTCAAGGACTATGTCTCCTCTTGTAATAGTAATGAGCACAAAAATGTCGGTAATTGTTATCTGGGAAACTAGCTGGCACAGCAGATAGAATACTGGACCTGGAATCAGGAAGATTCATCTTTCTGAATTCAAATCCAGCCTCAGACACTTACTAGCTCTGTGATCCTGGACAAGTCACTTAACCCTGTTTGCCCCTGTTTCCTCATCTGTAAAATGAGCAGGAGAAGGAAATGGCAAACCACTCCAGTATCTCTTCTAAGAAAACCTCAAATGGGGTCACAAAGAGTCTGACACAACTGGAAAAGACTGAACAACAATTGTTCCCTGAAGGTTGGTCCCCAATTTTTGTACTAACTGAGAGAATTTTTCAGATTCTGCATGCTTCCCTTTAATGGAATCCTCCAAAGTGGAATGCTTTTATAGTCATTTGCCTATAATGGAAGAATCAGACTTATAGTAATACTGCACTCCACCCTTCGCAGGGATAAACATTCACAAGAGCTACTAAAAAGTAGCAAATCTGACTAGATCTCTTAGCATGACACTGACGACCTGTAGAATAGTCACAGAATGGAGAAGTACAAAGTCTAATCACCACCAGCTAAATAATCATCCTCAGAATAACTGGAATCAAGCCAACAAAAGGCAAGCATTTATTAAATGCTCACTCTGTGCTAGAAGCAAAGAATATAAAGACAAAAGTAAGACAAGCATTGTGCCCAGGGTTCTGACTTTCCAGAGGGGTGTATGACATATTCACAGATAAGTAAATATAAGTTATTTTCAAAATAAATACAAAGTGGGGGGGGGGGCAGTACACTAATCTGGAAAGATCTCTTGAAGAAGATTTGAACCTTGAAGAGAACTGGGGGTCCCAAGAGGCAAGGATGAGGAGGGTGAGTAATCTAGGTGTGGGGAACACCTGTGAAAAGTCACAGAAGCAAAAACTAGAATGTCATGCTTGGGGAACAGCCAATGGACCAGTTTGGTGGGAATCTGAAGTGTGTGGAGGGGAGTATATGTAGTCAGTCTAGAAGGATAGTCTGGAACCAGATTAAAGGTTCTTCAATGCCAAGTAGAGGAGTTTGTATTTTGGGCTAACCACAATAGGTAGCCATGAAGCTTTCAGAGAAGAGTGACATGGTCAGCTCTGAACTTGAGAAATAACTTGAGTTTGGTACCTGTGGATAGATTGGGGAGAGGAGAAAATGGATACAGCAGGAACAACTATGAAGCTGCTACAATCGTCCTCACAAGAGGTGATAAGGACCTGGTCATTGGGGTGTGGATAGGGAGGAGATAGATGGGAGATATGTTGATATAAAGGCAACTGTACTGGGAAATGAAACTAATCTTAATGTCAGCTCAGGAAGATTCTCTGATTTTGTCATTGTGGAAAAATTAAAGTGGGTAAATTCCCCACCACCACCAAGTGCAGATATCAACCCATTTATATCTTGAGAGCTTTAGTAAGCATCTACTACATGATGGTCACAGACCAACATGAAAGTGCCTGCCCTGGAGGAATTTACATTTTCCTATGGAAGAAGCAATGCCTATATAGATAAGTATGTGTAAGTGTAAGCCAGGCTTCTCTGCACATGCCAGTTCTAATATGAGGAGCCCTTGAGGGGTCTTTGGAGCATGTCCACATTGTCTGAAATGGAAGTCTCTTTGTCCCCTGCCTTGCGGATGAAACTCCTTCGAATGGGTGCCTTTTTTTCTCTTTAAAACTGTTCAATCACTCTCTTTTCCACTAATCTCTTTCAGCTTCACTCTTATCAGCAACTGTGATGTGGGATGGAAGGGGCAGAATTCAGCAGCTCCAGCTTGAATACCATGACCAAAACTAGGACTCTCCTTCCCCTGCTGCCTGTAGCTTTGGAGAAGGGAGTGCTTAACAACTGAGGGAATCAGGAGAGGAGATTAGGTGATGCCATTTAAGCTGAGTCTTGAAGGGAAAGCTCCAAGGGGAAGTTCTAGAGAAGCGATCATTTCTGTCAGGGAGCACAGCATATCAAATCCATGGAGTCAGGAGTATGTCGTCTACTGGGAGAAGGAAGGAGGCCAGTTTGGCAGGAGGGCTGTGTGGGGTTTGGGGGTGGAGAGAAGCCTAATGTGTTTAGGAGGTACATGGAAGCCAGTTTGTGAAAGACTGAAGAGAAGTTTGAATTTTTCCCAAGAGGCAAAGGAGAAAGACAAAGCTTTTTCATAGGAAGAACGGCATTGCCATTGTGCTTTAGGAATATAAATTTGCCTATTGTTTGGAAGATGAATTAGAGGAGAAAGGTTGCATGAAGAAAGATAACAAAACGAAACTGGTGAATTGGCCAAGACACAGAATTTAAGTGACATTGACAACTCAGAGAAAGGATGTTTTCTGTCTCCAAATGTTAAGTACAAAGAGAGTCAAAGAGGCATGGTCCTTGCCCTCAGAAAGCTTGCAATCTGGTAGGAGGATAAGATTAAAGAACAATCAATCATTATAATATAATCTAAATCTTTTTAAAAATTATTTTATGTAAAATCTAGATTAATATATAAGTAGGTGAAAATATACACATATTTCTTGATGATGTCTTATATTTATTAATGATGGATATGTACATGGTAGCTAAATTTGAGATTTGAGATCCTAAAAGTCTACATAGCTTTGGTTGAGCCATCTGTGAACCTGTAAAATGAAGATAATACTAGCTTTCACCTGACGGTCTTGTCAGATGATAATGTATATAAATTGTTCTGTAAATCTAAACCTGCTACCCTCCACTCAGATTATTTCTTTTTAACCTGTGCCGTTTGGTCCTAACTTACCCCATTTATGGAATATATAGACTTGACTGCAGTAATTCTTAGGCACAATATCCTTATCTCCTGAAATCTCATACTATAAACTACCTTCACAATTTGTAAATGTTGATTAAAGTTGTATTTCTCTACAATGAGATGATAGTCATTGTTTCTAAGAGAAAGAAAAAAATCATTGCAATATGCAGAGAATCAGTCATATTAGGAAGACAATGAAAAGAATATAAAAACCCAATATTCCCAGGGACATAAACCCAGAATAGTCCACTGGTTAGCAATCTTCCAGAAGTAGGCAGAATTGATGGTGAGAGAGAAGAAACGATAAAGTGCTACTCTTCTACCCTCCTAAAAGAGGACATCAGAGAGAATGTCCCTGCCTTGTGGGGGTCAATCACCACAGTTCTCTCACCTGAGCTCCATGCTCACATCACACCCACCTACTAGACAGCTCCACCTGGGCATTCCATAAGCATCTCAATGTCTATATGGCCAATTTACTTTCTTCATCTTTGAGCCTGTCCTCCTCCCAACTTCTCCATTTTTGTTGAAGGCACCACTATTCTTTCCATCATCCAACTTTGCAATCCAAGAGCCATCTGTTGCTTTTCCTGGTCACCTCCTACCTTTCCAATCTTCTTATACCTTACTTATCTCCACCTATTCTGTGACCCAGCAACACTGGCCTCCTGGTTCTTCCTCAACCAAGGTACTCCATCTCCTGACTGCATGCATTTTCACTGGCTGTCTTGCATACTGGGAATTCTCTCCTCATCTCCCCCGGCTTTCCTGGCTTCCTTCACATACAAGTTAAAATCCAACCTACTATAAGTTTTTCCAGATCTCCTCCAATGCTAATGTCTTTATTCTGTTGATTATTGTCAACCCATTCTTCCTGTCTTTATTTGTACATAGTTCCTAATGTGGTATCTCTCCCTTTAGATTCTGAGCTCCATGAAAGCATGGACTGTTTTTACCTTTCTTTATGTCCCTAGCACTTAACACAGTAGTCTGGCAAATAGTAGGCGCTTAATAAATGATTGTTGACTTGTTGACTTTCCTCAACTTGAGGGAGTTGACTGCCTCAAATCCCAAATCCAATCAAGTTACCAAGTATTTTCTAGTCTTTTTCCATGACATCTCTATCATCTGCCCCCTTCCCATCATCCATTGTTGTAGTTCAAGCCCTTCTTACATCTCACATGTATTGCTACAATGGCTTCCTGCTTCTCTTCTCCATCTAATATCTACCATCTCCAAACTATTCTTCACACTAAGCTGCCAAAACAATCTTAAAGGGAGAATTCAATCATAGCACAGTGTATAGAGCTCTTGAGAAGGAGTCAAGAAGACAAGTTCAAACCCTGACTCGGTTACTCGCTATTTTACCCAAGGCAAGTCACTTAACTTTTCTGCCTCAGTTTCCTTACCAGTAAAATAGGAATAATAATAGTGTCTACTTCCCAGGGTTACTTTGAGGGCCAAATAAGATAATATCTTCAAGGGGTTTACAAATCTTAAAGTGTTACTCTAGTAATTATTTTTATTGTTATGTTTACTGGCAGTGGACAGAGAACTATCCTTGGAGACATGAAGATAATACCCGTGTAAGCTGGGTAATCATGGGCAACCCCCTTAACTTTTCTTGGTGACCCAGAGAATATGATAAATGGGAGGGAAGGCACCAACCTGGACTGATGGAGGAAATTTCTTCATTCTTCATTGATAGGGGAATTCCCTCTATCGGGACATTGGGTTCCATTAATATTGATAGAGGAAATTCCTCTACCAATGAAATTAGAGGACCAGGCCCTATCCCTCCCAGAATGTTATACATAGAATGTCCCAAAAGTCTCCATGTAGTTTTAATCTATCAAAGCTTGAAGCATTTTGGGACATCCTGCATTGGAGAATGCAACAAAACCTGAAATTTCTCTATTACTTTAGCATTTGCAAAGTGCTTTATATACATTACTTCATTTGCACCTCACAACAAGTTTCACCTTTGTTTTATAGATGATGAACTCAAGGCTAAGTGATATTAAAGGATTTACCCTTGATCATGAATTCAATGTGGAGTGAAATCTGAACCAGGCCTTCCTAATTCTAAGTCATCTCATAGCATATGACCTTTCCATGAGGGCAGGAACCTCTTTTCCTTTTTGCCTTCTTTGGTTTTGTTTTCTATTTTTTGTTTTTACTTTTTTACCTAGCCCAAGGACTTAGTGTGTGTGTGTGTGTGTGTGTGTGTGTGTGTGTGTGTGTCTTTTGGGTGTAGATATTTTCAAGTGAGAACACTTCCTCTACCAATGTCAATCAGCCCCTCTTCCATAACTTAGCATCTTAGAGAGTTACCTGGGGACTTTGTGAGCTTGAGACTTGCCCCATCACACAACCATCATGTGTCATAGGTGGGATTTGAACCTATTTTCCCCTTGCTCCAAAGCTGACTCCCTACCCATTATGCTCCACTAGTTTTAACTGTGAAACGAACCAGTATTTAATAAGAGTTTGATGAAAGGGAAAAAAAAATAAGGAAAGATTCATAGAATGAAACAATTTTTTTTAAAAACCTCTAAAAAATCGAATTAAGGTAGCAAAGTACATGGGTTTACAGTCAGGAAGACTGATCCCCATGAGTTCAAATCCAACCTCAGACACTTACTAACTCTGTAACCCAGGACAAGTCATTTAACCCTGTTTCCATCACTTTTCTCATCTGTAAAATGAATTGGAGAAAGAAAGGGCAAACCATTTCAGTATTCTTGCCAAGAAAACCCTAAATGGGGTCCCAGAGAGTCATACACAAATGAAAAAGCTCAACGATAACAACAGCAGAAACAATTAAATGTGCATTTGAACGGTACCTTTTATACAATAATGCTACCCTTCCATAATTGGATTTTTATAATATTTCCATGAATCCGCGGTTAGTTATAATATTCATTTTTTAAATGTGTTGGTGTTTGATTTGAATGTGTGGGTCCGACATTGGATGCAACAATGAAAATAAAAATACAAGGTTTTAATATATCTAGAAATAAATTGTAAATTACTAGTAAATTACAGTAATAAGCAATGCAAGGTAATCCTATCCCACCTCTGAAGGAAAGAACAATATATTTTGAGAGTTCTGGCCCTGTTGCATAAGAACAGTTTCAGGTGTTAGGTTTTAAAGGGAAATATCTGTAATTTCCTCTTGTTCTTATCAAGATCTAGATTCATTTTAAATATTTCTTAGGCATTTTTTATTGCATTCAGCTCTTAATGAAACATAATTATATGTTTGTTGGCAGAGAGTAGGAATAAGAGTCATTTATAGCCAAATCAAAGCCTTGGAAAAACTCTTACATTTGCATTCTTCTATAAAAATAAACATGTTGCCAATTGAAAAGTGCTAGCAGAAAATAGCACTTATTCATAACTGATATGAAAGGGAGTTTCATTGTGTTTAGTAGGCAAGGTATGACCTTGCCTGTTAATGAAATTTAGCGAACAAATTGAGGTCTTAGGTCTATTCTCTTCATGTTCAAAAAAAATCTATGATATTTTGTGCAAATACTATAATCATAGAATGCTGTGGAAGAATTATTATTAACTAGCAATAGGTCAGGAGTTGGTCAGTGTTCACAGAAAATAAAAGTCTGAAGAAAGAAGATTGTGTGACCTAGTTGGGCTGGGTTTTGAATATTTACAAGTATTCCTTCTACTGATGAAAGGAACAACCTTTCTACAATTCAGCCTTTCTGTGATTTAATTGACATGGCCAAAATACATTGACCTAGTGACTATTCTTCTGATGCCAAGCCTCTTTAAATCTGGCTTGCTGGTTTTGAGATGACAAGCATACAATCCATCTCTCAGTCTATAGGTGAAGACTTTCCAATTTGGGAGGATCTGCCAGAGCTTGCAATCCGTGGTCATCACCCTTGAAAGCCATGCATAGCCTCCAAGGCAGAAGAAAGAGCAGAGGAGGACTGTAGTACTAGGCATTTTTGTGGTTGTTTTGGTTTGTCCTTTGAAGCAATTAAGTTAGGTTAAATTAGGAAAATAAGTCCCATTCCTGTCCATGCCACAATTATTCCTGAGAATGACAATTAATTTTTCAACTGTGCCTAGTCTAATGCTTCCTGGTATTATTACCTTTAGTAATTGTGCTATACAATGTGTCTTTTAAGAACAAAGTTAAAGAGAACCATATACAATTAAGAATGCCATTTCCGACCCCCAGAATTCCTGTGAACGACGGGGCTAGGACCTTCTAACACAGCGAATGCTCCAGGGAAGTCAGTGTTTAGTAATAGGGCTTTGCCCCCATTCCAAAGGATGGCACTCATTCCTCCCACACAGCAAGGCCCCTAGACCTGTGCAAGGGTGTGGGCTGAGTCCTGACTCAGAGGGAAGAGGTAGCTTGTCTGCTGTGAGTCAACCACCCCACTTCCTGCTGCTGGACCTGAGTTTTCACTGATGTAGAACCATTCAAAAGCTTGGACCCGTCAGATTCTTGAGACCTGAGAAGTTCAGGACCCACGCATGCTTTCACGAAACTTATTATATCTTTTCCAAGTTTATATGAAAAAACGATCAAATATATCTGTGGGGAAAGTTTTGGGGGAAACGATACATGTGAAATGAACTAGATTTTGAGAACAACTTTGCTTAGCCTGGGCAAGAGTCCACACCAGGGGTGGGGAACCTGCGGCCTCGAGGCTACATGTGGCTTTCTAGGTCCTTGGGTGCTACTTTTTGCCTGAGTCCAAATTTTACTGAAAAAATCCTTTTATTAAGAGGATTTTTTCTGTGAAGTTTAGATTCAGTCAAAGGGCCACACTTGAGGACCTAGAGGGTCCCCCGTGGCCTCAAGGCTGCAGGTTCCCCACCCTTTGTCTACACTATCCCTAATAGTTTCCTTTTTTGTATTGTAGAGGCCCTCTCTTTCTGTGTATAGGTATAAATATACATATACATATAGTTATATATACATACATATGATACTTTTATTTATTCCCTTTCCCTGGAAGGCAGCATGGTGCAATATAGGGCACAAGTATAACCTGTGCTACCTGTGGCAAGTAACTTAATCTCCCTAAGCCTCAGTTTCCTCATCTATATAATGGGTGTAGGGTTGGACTCAATGGCCTTTGGAGTCCCTTCCAGCTCTCAGTCTAGGATTCTGTGACCCTATCAGACAGGTCTTGCCTATCCCAACAGAGTGGCAACTGGACCAGTGTGGTGGATCGCAGTCTGTATATACTATTAGGGGAGAAAAAGCAAAATACAAGCTATTTCAAGCAAGGATTGAAAGCCCTACAGTAGGTAAATGGCCGAATTGTAGAAAAGTTGTTCTGTTCACCTAATCCAGAGGAACTAAACTATTCAGGAAACTCATAGGTAAAGCATTTATGCCACCCTTAATTGGTAGAATTTTAGTTGAAGTCATTGTGGTGCCTGTGTAATGTAATATAACTGGTTAAGTTCCACGTTTATTAGGCTTCTATTTGAGAGGAAATGGAAGATGAGCTGAATTTTAGCTACAGAAGGCCTAGGTGTGAATCCCAGGTCAGGTACTTAGGCACTATGTGACCTGAGAAATTCCTTTCACCTCTCTAAGACTTAGTTTTCTCAACTGTAAAATGGGGATGTTAAACCAGATGATCTCCAATGTTTCTACCAGCTCCAAAGGCTGTGATCTTATATGCTCCAAGCTAGGTACTAGGGGAAACACAAAGACAAATTATAAACAATTCTGCCCTTATGTTACCATTTCCTAATAACTACAGCCAAGTAAGTGAAAGATGGTTACCTTCATGCAGCTGATGAGAGGAGCCTTTGACGTGATTTAAAATTAGATTCAAAAATGAAATCTTTGCCGCAATATTAATCTAGCAATTCAGTGGCAGCTCTCACGGAAATCTTCCTGATCACTGGACTGGCTCCAAGGGAGGGCCACAGGTAAGGAAAGCCCAGTTCTCAGGCTGGCACACCCTGAATTGAACACTCTTTAATTAACAAAGACAAATATTTCACCTGTGGCCTGAATGACCTGGAACCAAGTTTCTGACAGTGGAAAAATTAACAATGGAAAGGCTAGTATCTGGTTTCTGTAAAGTGTAAAGAGTCTAGATTGTGTGTGTGTGTGTGTGTGTGTGTGTCTGTGTGTGTGTGTGTGTTACAGGCTTGTTATTTCTTGTGGGAAGACTTGGTAGTAGACCTTCTTAGAATAATTATAACATGTTGGGAAGGTTGAATGAGAGCAGACAACAGTATGGCTAAAAGCTTTCAATTTAAATACATGTAACCATATGAGCTAACAGAGAAGGCACAATTCCATATGCGCATTATATTGGGAAATTGACCAGAAGCTGAAATAGATGAGAATTCAGATTATCCTTTGCAATAAGAAATGTGGATCAATTTCCCCCCTTCTTCACCTTAGTCCATTTAGAGGAAAATAAACAATAAAGACGATGTGTCTATATTTTATCTTCAAAGAAATAAATGTCAAAATATTGGCCGATTTAAGGGTAAAATCCAGATTGACAATCTTAATCTTTCTAAAACCAAGAGCTTTATTTTTTTGTTTGGTGAAGACAGATTGAAGTTTCCTAATTAAACAGTATTTTCAAACTTCAAAGACTTAATTATTGGCCATTTACAATCTGTGCTGTCTTTTGGATAAAGTATTTCAGCTCTCCAGGCAGCAGTTTGTTCAATTATATAAATGAAAATTTTGGCCTAGGTGGCTTATACGGTTCCTGCCACCTATGAAATCATAGGAGGCCAAAAAGTGCATAGGACTGTAGTGGTTAAACCAGTGTTCTATTGGTCCTAACACCATTTGGACCTAGGACATTCGACATGCTACGTACAGTTTTAGTGAGTGAAAAAACAGAGCATTCGGCTTAACAAATCTACCCACTTGGCATTTCAAGCAGAGAGGATATACATTCACTAGTCATAGACATGACTTTCTGAAATGCCAAATAGTATACTGGATGGGCAGGGTTGGAGCATTGTTTCCTCTTGAATAAACCCATGCTAACTGTCTGACTGTAGAGGGCACTCTGAGCACACCCGGCCCACAAATAAATGCGTATATGCATGTGTACATTTATTCGTGCATGCATGCAGACACACACACACACACACACACACACACACACAGCTAAATAAGTAAATCAGTGAATGAGTCATTAAATAAACAGAACTAGACAGATTCCTTGAGAAGGAAACCCCAGTTATAACTTTAATTTGTTTTATTTTTTTAAATTTTAAACTTCATATACACCAAATAAAATGAGCATTTTCATGTACATTGAGGAAGAGGACAGGTTTGTATACAAAGCTGAGAATCTCCGTGGTGTAGAGCCGGCTTCCTAAGCTGTCTTGCGAGTTTGTGATTATCTCTGTCCTTTCTCCTGCCAATTATAACTTCTGGGATCATATCATCTGATCCTGCTCTGGTTTAATTCATAGGATTTAGACTCACAAGGGGTCTTGATGATCTTCTAATTCAAATCCTTCATTTTCCAAATAAGGAGGCTGAAACCTTAGACATTGAAATGACACATGCAGTAAAATCATGATTTTAACATCATTTGCTGACTTCAAATAAGGTGAGAGGAGACAACACCTTGTTTTATTAATTTTGCCCCCTTCCAATTGCTGTGCCCATCATCCAAGAGCTATTCCTGTGGAATGAATCTAGTCGAAGAGGTTAAGATCTGGGTCTCCAATTTAACAGATATGGTTCTATTCTATTACTCCCATATACCCTCTCCCCCTCCACTCCCTCCCCC
>CM053592.1:13458339-13474960 GCA_028646515.1 Pseudochirops corinnae
TTTTCCTCCTGAACTAGGTAAATGATATGTTTGATTAAAGTAAGATTGTTAACCCATTTTGAGTTGCTTTCCTTTAGAAAAGCAGATCTAAGAACCTGTGCTAGTAGCCGCCTTAGGTATGCTAGGGTGCTTACTGTTACACATAGATGGGGCATGCTTCACAGGGTGCCAAACTGAGCCTCTCCATTTGGCCATTGCCAGCACACTGAGTGACCAGACTTGACATCACTACCCTAGAGCCATTGTAATGGCCAACCTCATCATAATTGTTCTAATCCTAGTCATGATGAGTGTTATACTGTTCCAGGCTAAACAACTTGGAATCATTAATCCAAAAGGCAGCCCCAGAAGTGAAGGTCCGAGAATGGAACCTTGTCCAAAACATTAGAGCAGGGTATGCCATATCTCAGCAGCTTTCCAAGGAATTTGGGAATCACATGAATTGAATTCAATCCTGTGAAGTCTAACATCAGAAGGATAAGTTTTCTTATACTTATATTATTGTCCTGAAGTAAAACTCAAGGGAAATATATTTTTTTTAACCAATGTGGATGTAGCTCACATTTAGTTTTCCTTAAATGTAGTGTAAACCAGCTTTAATATAATCTTCTACAGAGTATTATATCGTTAGTGCATCCTTAAGAGGCAATGGAATTTTGCAGTGACAGTTTGAGGAGTCTGTGAGTAGGCTGAGAGTTTAATTGACATTCTGGAGAGGCTATTAACTGTGACATCTGAAAAGAGGGCAAAGAAAAAGGATTTAGAGAACTCATGTCCTGAGAAGGCTGAGTTTGACACTTCCTTTATGAAGAAACATGAAGAGAAGAGACTTTACTTGGCATCCCAAGGGAATTGACTAAGACTATGATTCCAGAATCAAGAAGGTAGAAGTTATAGTGATGGTTCAAAGTGATTTTAGTCGTGATCTTTCTCAAATTGAAAACAATTATGTCTTTGCTTGGTTGTTTGTTGCACTGTTGATAGATAGCATAGCCAGTAACCTTGGTTATTTAATCCACTGACATTATGGAATTGCATATATACAGAGAGATGAACAAAAACTTATGGAAAAAGTGGCTTCTCTAGTTTATTCAATGAATCCTATTTAGTAATCTTGAGCAGAAACTCAGATAAAACCCATTAATTCATAAGAAAATATTGCAATTTTAGAAATTAATATGGCAATATCTGAACATAACCCCTGAACAACCTGAGAGCTTGGGATGAGAGTGAGTAATAAACAAATAATAGATGGAAGGAGAGAAATGATCCCTTCTCTCAGCTACACAGTCCCTTCTTCATTGGCAATATTTTATCTCCTGATAAAAGTTCTTAATATATAATATGTGTCATGTATAAGACAGATTTTATTTCACTCACTAAAGGCAATATATTAGACATAAGGACCTCACAAGAATGAATAAAATACAGGGAAAATAAATTTTTAAAATCCACTTTGCTCATTTTTTCTCCAAAGAGTATGCCAGGAGAACCCCTCTGCCTGCTGCTCATATCGCTCCTGCTATGGTACTTCCTCTTTTGCCAAAATCTCCACCTCATGGAGAATAGAACCCCTTGTCTACCAAGGAGGGGGGGACCTCATGTCTAGGTCCTTGGATTGGGTCTTTTGACTAAGTCTAAGGAGATTTGTTCTGTGAAGTTTGGATTCAGTCAAAGGGCCACACTTGAGGACCTAGAGGGCCACATATGGCCTGAAGGTCACAGGTTCACCACCCCTGGCTGCCTGAGAAGCAAAGACAACATAACGTAGAACATTCTACTTACTTTCATTATGATGCCTCCTCACCTGCTGGAGTCAAGCGTACACCTGGATTCATCTCCCATATCCCTTCCAAATTTCTGTGATACTGAATGAGGTGCCTAAAAGTGAGTCAGCATCCTCACCTGGCACCCACTGTCCATTCTCTCATCTTCATCTACCTCAACCCTATCTCTCCTTTTAGTTCTACCTAAACCTCCCACTGTGTCTATTGTGCCTGGCTCAGAGCCTTCCTGTATGTCCTAACTCCTGTCTGCACACTAGGGCACTTCAAAGTACTTGTTAATATTACCTCAGACACCCTAACTTCTCAGTTCTCTAGCTTCACCCACTCCCACAGTTCCATTCCACCTCAGCTAGTTATAAGGGTGGCCACAGTCTTGATCTCATCATCATTCACAGGTTGTTCCATTCCTAGGCTCAACAACTTGGAAACTCTTTCATCAGATTCTAACCTCTTACTGTTCCATCTTTCTATATGCCTTTACCCTCCTAAAATTATTCTTCCACCCCATGGCACCTCAAAATGCCCCATTCCCCTATATTCTCCCACAATGCCAACCTTCTTTAACTTCTCTTTTTTCTTGCTGCAGTTTCAAACCTATAGTAAATTAATTCAACCTTACCGTGCCCTCTCTTATCACTGGCTGTTCCTTGACCAACCCAAGCCTTGAATTATTCGTACCATCTGCCACTTCTACTCCTTATCATGTGTTGTTTTATGGAATTAGAGGACCATATAACTCAACCAAATTGGTTCACTAACAATTTATACTATCTAATTTCAACTGTGCCCTCTCTACAGCAAGGTAAACCTTTTATTCTTACCTAATAAACTGGAAAGGCCTGACCTTCAAGGGTGGGGCCTTTTATATGAATACATGACCACAAAGCCATATCAACACAACCAGAGACCACCAGGATGGTACATCAAGGGAGACACAATTTGAACTTTGCCCCATCCCTAGTCCAATCAAGTCCTGGTTTTGTCATCTTTCCTAACTCATCTGGAGGGAAGGAGACACTGGTAGATATTTGACAGCATGTGCAAAAACAGAGATGGGAAAGGGAATATTATGGGTGCGGAGCAAAAAGGATGCCAGTTTGACTGGAAGGCAGCATGTGTGAAAGGAAGTAATGTGTACTAAGTCTAGAAAGGTGGTTGTGAAGGGATTTTATGTCAAACAGAGGCATCAGTCTACTATCCTAGAGGCAAGAGGCAACCTGTTGAGCACAGGAAACAATATGTACTGACCCCTCCTTTTATATCTCTCAACATCCCTTCCATATACAAGGCATTTAATAACTTCCACCATGTTGTAACAAAGGACCTTCTTCAAGTGTGATAGTTATGCCCCTGTTTTTAAAGGTCCCATTCCTAGTCTTCTCTCTTTCTTTATTCATATCTCTGTGGCAACTCTGACATCTTCATTGCTCTGTTTCTATCCTCAGCTTCTGGAGAATAGTCCAAATATGCTAAGTATGTCACTTTATTCAGCAATATTACCGGATATGGAGCTTATGGGTTCAAATGCCAGCTCTGCCACCTACTATGTGTGATATGGGAAATTTTCTTCCCTGTTCTGAGTCTCAGTTTCTTCATCTATGAGATGAATGCTAGCAATGTCTTGCAAACTAAGAGGGTGCCTTATGTATGCTGTCTTGTCTGATTTCAACTCCATGGGACAAGATGCCCTAGTCTTCAGGGCATCCTGTCATTCCCTGCCACTTTTTTGCCTTCTTTTCTGTGTTGTTTCCATAAGCTCCTTGAGGCCAAGAACTGTCTTACTTTTCATTAATTGTATCCCCAGATTTCTTACATAGGTTTTTGTGAAATTGATATTTATTGTTTATATTAAATCCTCTCTCATGTTTGGTTGTGTACGTGGAAATGTTCTTTTTTTCTTTTCTCATTTTGTATTTCAGTTACACACACACACACACACACAAATATTCCCAGTACTTAACATGGTGCATAACACACAGTGGACACTTAATAAGTGTTTAGTAGATTCCACTGGATATGCGTTGTCTTCCCCACTAAAATGTGAGCTCCTTGAGAACATTCAAGTCTACTATGACTCATTACTAAGGAAGCTTCTGCAAAATTGGCTACTATTTAAGACTAATTCACTTCCATTTAGATTTTGCCAACTAAAAGAGTGCCTTCTGACATTATAGAAACTAATAAAACAACACAGAAGGGGTGAGACGATCCTTTCATTGGTCAAGCTTAATGAAGAAAATGTGTTGAATTCTATAGATCTCAAGAATGATACTTCAAACTTTCAATCTGTTTAATTTTTTAAAAAGTTTAATGAATTATAAAATAAATATACTTCCATTAAATAATAAATAAACTATTTACAAATGGAAACATATTACTTTATATTCCCATGCTTCTGTATGTACAGAAATAATAAGACTTTCAGCATAAAAATTGGCATTTGAAAGCAAAAAACCATCAGAAAAATAACCAATTTTCTGATGACCCACAAGAAGAAAAAGAACTCTTGGCACTTGTGGTTGTAATGTGGCAGTTACTTCTTCAGCTTCAGTTGGATAACCTATTAAGAAATAAAATATATGTGTTACCATGAGAAATATGAGTTTCTTTCCAAACTAGCATCAACAGAAAAAAAAGTGAAAAAAAAAGATTAAGTAAAATTGCTGGCTAGAGGAACTCCTTGGTGGCCTTCCTTCCTGCCATTTTTACATCACTCAGGCTACCACAAGTACCTTTGTTATTATATGTGCTTTCTTTGATAAAAGAACAGCATGTGTTTAAAACATCTGTCCCACTAGGTCCTCAAGTACAGCCCTTTGACTAAATTCAAACTTCTAGAACATATCCCCTTAATAAAAGGAATTGTTCAGTAAAACTTGGACTCAATCAAAAGACCACACTCAAGGACCTAGAGGACCACATGACCTCGAGGCTTCAGATTCCCCACCCCTGGACTAGGATATAGGTAACAAAAAGTTGATAAAAACAATTATTTCCATTTTTAACAAGGAAACATACCTAACTAAGAGCATGAAACCAGAAGAAAACTATGGAAATAGTAACAAGTTTGTATGGAATCCCCCCATAAGAGAGTGTTCCAGCTAAAATGGTAGATCTCACTTTCTTTTCCCACATCCATTCACTAGTGTCTTGTTTCTAGAAGTTCATCCTGGATTCAATTCAATACCATGTAGTCAAGACCTCTCCTTCAAAACTGGGCTACCCACACTAATTCTCTTAGTCCCAATAGATGAGAATATGATACTCTATCTGCTGAATCTATCTCAAGTGCAAAGAACCAGAGTAGTCTTGGTCCTTCTTAAAGTTGTGATGAGACTAGACAGAATTTGCACCCAAACCACCATGAGATGCTCCACCTTGTGCATAGAAATTAGGCTTGACTCCCTCTGCTGGGGTCAGCTCCTGTATCTGTACACAAGACTGAGCACCTCTAGCTATTTCCCGCCTTTCAACAAATGAGTGTATTAAAAGTAATCCCATGTCCAAACACAGACCTGTCAGCTACTTTCAGCTATATGCTAATAGGCACATTTCCATGTTCTTGCTTGAGGTGCTTTCTTTCTTCAGCTTCTTGGTTATGGACATTGGAATGTGCTTTCCGAAGCCTGTGGAAAGCAAAAATATTTCATTGTCATTGAATGCGTATTCTACTTTTTCACAGTTAATGTGGGCAGCTGGGTGGCTCTGGAGATAGAGCTCTGGGCTTAGAATCAGGAAGACTCATATTTATGAATTCAAATCTGGTCTCAGATACTTGTTAGCTGTGTGACCCTAGGCAAGTCACTCAACCCTGTCTGCCTCAGTTTCCTCAACTGTAAAATTGGGATACCAATAGCATCTATCTCCCAGGGGTGTCGTGAATTTTATACTCCTGGAAGGTAAGGACCTTATTCAGAACCTAGCATAGCACCCTACATGATCAATCAATCAATTAATCAATCATTCAGTAAGCATTTATTAAGCACCTAATGTATGCTAGTCACATACTTATTAGGTTCTGAAGACACAGAGGCTGGTTAGGGTCTGATTGTGAAGAATTTTAAGTGCCAAGCAGAAGAGTTTATTCCTGCCCAGAGGTAATAGGGAATGATGGCAATTTGTGAAGTAGGGTAGGGACCCCATCTGACCCTCACTTGAGGAAAATCACTGGCAGCTGTGTGGAGGACGTTTTGATGTGGGAGGGGAGAGACTTGAAGAAGAGAGACCAGTTGGAGGCCATTTTATCAGTCCAAGTGAGAGGTCATAAGGACCTGAACTATAAATGTCTTTTGCTGAAGACAAAGAGGGGAGTGTAAGGGAATAATGTCCATTTTTGAAGGGAAGGAGATTTTTCACCTGCAGTGTTCTCATTTAAATAAAAGCCACTTGCATGGGTGTGTTTTGCCTAAAGATTTTTCTCTGTCTAGTTTGAAATATTAGCAACCTCCCCCTCCCCACCAGACTAGCTGTGTACACAGCAACCTTAAACTTAACCTCTAATTTGTGAATGTGAATAATAAAACAACATTATATGCCATTTCATCATCCTTTGTAATCAAATTAGGATTTGCATATGTTGTAATAATAAACAGTGACCACAAAAGAGGAGTGCTTCATTTCCTGAATGGCGGGAGTGATGTGGTACATATATACACAATCCACTTGTCAAAGTAATTCCTGAGACTTCAAATTTAGGCTCATGAATCCATAATATTTCCCAAGCTCCTTTAGCAAGAGCATGAATCACCTTCTTGAATATTTAGTAGTCTACTTCTCGGAGAGTAACTTCCCTTGACCAGAACAGTAGATGTTGGCATCCCTAAAGGCAACTAACTAGACCCTAAGAGTATGACCCTTACTTTTGTTGTTATTCATTTTTTCAGTCATGTCTGACTCTTTGTGACTCCATTTGGGATTTCCTTGGCAAAGATATTGGAGTGGCTGGCCGTTTCCTTCTCCAACTCATTTTACAGATGAGGAAACTGATGCAAACAGTGCCCAGGGTCACACAGGGAATAAATATCTGAGGCTAGATTTGAACTCAGGTCTTCCTGACTTCAGACTGGGTACTCTATCCACAATGCCACCTAACTGCCTGGATGACCCTGACAAAGAGTATTCTAAGAATATTCACTGACTGTGGAGAGACAGCTTCCTAAAGCAAATCCAAATCCCTTGTCTTTTGTTATTGTCAAGTTACTGCAGATTATAGGATTATAGATTCAGTAATGTGAGGAACCTCAGAAGCCATATAGTCCAATCTCTTCATTTTAAAGATGGAGAAACTAAGGCCCAATGAGAATATGACTTGCCCAAGGTCATACCAGCAGTAAGTGCCAGAAATGAGATCTGAATTCATGTTTTCTCCCCTTTTGAGTTACAACTCTTTCTATTGCATCACAATTGATTTAGAATCAGTTTTGAAAGGTAAGACCAGCCCCCTAATTTTGTAGGTGAGGAAACTGAGATATAGGGAGGTTAGGTGACTTGGCCAGGGCCACTAGTAAGTGTCTCATAAATGTCTACAGGGTTATTCAAACCCAGGTTTTCCTGACTCTGAGTCAAACACTGGATGTATTCAACAGCAGCAGGGAAATTCGAGAAGGTAGGCTAATTTCCATTGCATTTGTTCCTTACCTCCCCACCCCTTCCTCTAAGGGTGAAGGAGATTGACACAGGCTGAGTACCTTCTGAAATTGCTAAATATAATAATAAGAAGATAAGGTATGACACACAAATGAATCAGGTGTGGGCTCACCAAATTTTTTTTTTTTGGAGAATGACATTTCAATAAAACCCTGTGTTAATAGTTGCATAAATGCCAGGTTGGTACTTTGCATCCAACTCAGTGTCCTCCTGCCCCCTTAAATTATTTAAGTCTTTGTTATCTGGTCCTAGCTAAGATCCCACATTCTACAGGAGGTCTTTCTTGATCACCTCCTCTATGCCAGTGCCTTTTCCTGAGATTACCTGCAAGATATCTTGTATATATTTTGTTTGGGGCAGGTAGGTGGCACAGTAGACAGAGGGCTGGACCTGGAGTCAGGAAGACTCATCTTTCTGAGTTCAAATCTTATTTCAGACATTTACTGTTTGACCCTGGGCAAGTCACCTAACCCTGCTTGCCTCAGTTTCCTCATCTGTAAACTTAGCTGAAAAAGGAAATGGCAAACCACTCTGGTATTTTTGCAAAGAAAACCCAAAATGGGGTTATAAAGGGCTGAACATGACTAAAAAAATGAGTAAACATGAACGACAATACTTAGGGGGACAGGTAGATATAGTTGTACCCCAGCACCCCTTCTCTTAGAAGAATGGAATGTCCAGCCTCAGGGTTCCAGAGTCAGACATGACTGGAAAATGACTCAGAACAACATGGTTGTTTGCATGTTGTCTCTTCTCTCCCCTCCCCCGCAATTAGAGTGTGAGCTCTCTGAGAGCAGGGACTGTTTCTGACTTTCTTTGTAGCTCAAGCCATTAACGCGATTCCTGACAGATAGTAAGTACTTAATACTTGTTAACTTGATTCTGGAGAGGAAGAAATCTCTTCAGATGCGTTCAAAGGTTTGCATGGAAGCAGGATTTCTTTTTTTCAGTAATAGAAACCTTTGTGATTAAGGGTGGGGGACAGGAGTAGAACAACAGTCAATGGATTTTCTGTATTTCCCCCAAATAGCATTATACACTTAATTTTCACAATGATCCAAGTGTCATTACAATTCCAGCAGATGCTGTCAATAGATGCTTCACTTTTATATTCAAAGTCATAAAACAGCATTTAACCACTATGATTTACTCATGACCACATTTCTGACACAGTCCAACAGTAAGTCCTGGGAATGACGTTGGGAAAAGTGTTGCCTCTGTTAGAGGTTCTACATATTGCCATACTTACTGGATGGTGATGATGACAATCGCCGAGAAGCAAAGCAGAGAAAGAAGAGCAGTCACGACGACCAGTGCTGTGATGGAATGATCTCTGTCTCCTATAGTATGGGTCTTCATTGATTGCTCCCCACACCGTTCACCAAAGTATTCCTGATGACATCTACAAATAACCCACAAGCAAACAATGGCATTCAGATTGAAAAGTCAAGTCCATCAGATTATCTACAAAGGCTCTCTAGTTTTGGAAACAAGAATTCAAACATAATTTCAAAGGGAAGGCTTGTGACTACCCTACAATGCCATACTGTATATTAGAATGTCTATCAGTAGTAGGACAAGTTGAGATTAGTTTGGCTGTGATATTCCAAGAAGACACACCTTTTATTCTTCATGTTCTATTTTATGACCTACTGATGAGTTCAATGATTTGTTATGCAGCTTAAAAATTATACTATCACTTAATTTGCATGACAGGTAATTTTGGAGAAATCTGAAAAGCATGAACAGAACTAAGTTTTCTCTTTTAGGAAAAATATTGACATATTAAAGTTTTGTGTTAACTCTGAAAAGCAAAGTGGAGAGTCAAGGATCTGGGGGGTGGTTTATAGGAAATGCAAACATTAACACGCTGTTGAACAACTTACTTGCAAGTCACTGCTTCTAGGCTTTCTACGTATTTGCATTCACCATGAATGCAATAGGTTTTGTATTTTTCATCACAGGGATTAACCATCTTTTTGGGTTTTCTCTTTTTGCCTTTATTTTTCTTTCTTCGATTTTTGGGTTTTTTTTCACTTTCTGTTCCATTTTTCTTGGGTTTAACTAAATGTTCAACTGGAGAGAAAAAAAGAATATTTTATTAGTGGAAATATTCTTGTTTCCCTTTGGATGTACAGGAAGAAAAGATACTACGCCAGTGATTCTTTCGAATGAACAATTTCCATGCCTTGTGAAATTTATAATCAACTATAGGTACCTGAAATAATATTAGTGATTATCTCCCTCCCCAAAAAGAGAATAATAGCACATATTTTAAAATCATATCTTTACTGTGTTCCAGTTTTATAGCCAGCAAATTAATTTTTTTATTGAATTCTTTCAATTTTCATATTACTACTATAATAGAATTCATTCTTGTTGACTAAGAGAAACCCTCAAATGATTTTGAAAATTACGAGAACTAGAGGAACCTCATTCATCATCATGGAGTCCAACATCTTCGTTTTACAGATGAGGAAAGAGACATAGAGGTGAAAGGTAGTTTGCCCAAGCTCACATAGCTAAAAAGCGCTAAAGACAAAGCTTGAATCTAAGTCTCTGACTTCCTACTCAGTGCTCTTGCCCTCATATAATTCTGTTTTATGAGTTAGAATGAAGAAAAATTAAGATTAAGTGAACCATGAGGGAATAAAAGAGAACTTTTGTAATAGACTTTGCCCCTTGCAATCAGGACTAAATTGCACTGGTATAACTTTACCGGCTTATTTAAGGTCAGCTTTCTTACCAGCACCTCCACCCATAAATGATGAAACCCAGAGCAATTAATTTTGTCATTTGTTAAGAGTTATGATTTTGAAAAAAATGTGATTGAAGAGAAATTTCAACAACGACCAAAGTTGAAACTGTCAATGAATTTCAATTCTCCCTATCTCCTATGATGTCAGATAGTTGAGTTTGATTTTTCCCCATTATCTAATTCATCAACTTTGCATTTAAAATTTATTTCCAATTACTTTTCCTAAGTGTGTCCAACATAGAAGTAATTCTACCATGGTGTATGACTCTCTGAACTTTGTCCCCCATGTCTCCATGCATATGTCCTTTTACATACCCACACACACACACACACACACACACACACACACACACACACACACACACTTTTCAGCTTCTTACATTTTGTCTCCCCTAGTAGAATATAAGCTCCTTGAGACCAGGTAATTATATTTGTATTCCCAGCACTTAGTGCTTGGCACAGAGTTAATCTATTATGACTGCAAACAGCATTACTGGTAATGCAAAGATATTGGTTGTGGAGTGGGAAGGGGAAAGGGGAAAGCAATATGGATTCTATTTTTATTAGTTTCAGGATGAACTTATTTGTAAAAGTAATAAGTAAATAATACGAAAACAATGAAAAGAAAAAAAACCCACACACAACATCCCCACCCCTACAGTCAATAACTTTCACCAAGGCCCCATGGCATACAAAGCATTAGATCAAGCATATTGTAAAGTATACCAAGGAAAGTGAAGAAAGCTTATACTTGAGGAGATGACAAATTGACATGTTGACTATCTCCTAACAGAAAAAGTAAACAGTATGGAACCACAAGCCATGAGCTTAACCCTAAAAACTCTGACTCTAGATGAGTAGAGAGTTGGGTACACAGTTTAGTTCCTAGGACACAAATTATATACCCAAACTAATGAACATTGCTTTATATAGCTAATAGATGAAAGAAAAGAGACAGATCATGAACAATTTGTGAGTCACTGAAATGTTGTAAGGGATGGTCAACCCCACAGAAATTCAACCTAATAGCTTGTCAAAGGCGTTCAGAGAAATAAATAGATCATACTTTCTATGATAAACATTTCTATTCCATAATAATCTGTAATTTTAAAAAATTGGCCCTTTTCTGGCTTTTAATATTTAACCTAGGTAGTTAAGAAGATGGCAAATTGTCATATCTGAAGGCAGATTTTATTATATTCTTACTCAGATATCATTTCTCCCAAATTAAATTTTATATAAAGTAAAAACAAATCCTGACCCTTCTTATCCTTTATAACATAAATTCCTATCCTCTTCTCCTTCTTTGCCCAACCCCTAGGATCTGTCAACATGCAAACACATGGTCAAGAGTGGTTTAGCAGGAAGGGAGTACCCACCACATGCCTCTAACGTATTTTTTTTTTCTCTATTTATCTCTAACACCAGCCTTTGTCAATGTGGTAGTTGTTAGGCACCAAATGGAAGCAATGGGGACGGCAGCAGAGAATTGGGGTTAGGTCATGGGAAACGGTTAGAAGGCCATGGACTGCTATGATAACATTGTCCACTGTGCCCAGGAGCCCTTCAAGAAAAGGATGGATGATCTCTTACCAGATAGGTCCATGCTTTAGGTAGAGATTAACTAAAGCAACTGCCAAAGTACTTTCTAACTCTAAAAGTTAATGAATCCTCATTTTTAAAATTGAAATTTCAGATCTGATTACATGGTCCTTACTTTCTCAGGGAATGTAAGAGTGAGTTAGGTAGTATTTTAACTCTTTGACTTTGTTACCTTGATTTAGAAAAGGAAGTCAGGGCTAGCATCCTGAGGTATAATGTGATCGTAGCAATTTCTAATGGTCTGTCTGTCTGTCTATCATCTATCTATCATCTATCTATCTATCTATCTATCTATCTATCTATCTATCTATCTATCTATCTATCATCTATCTATCATCTATCTATATCTATCTATCTATCTATCTATCTATCTGTCTGTCTGTCTGTCTATCTAATCTATCTATCATCTAGATATAAATACATATATGAAGATCAGCTTTTTGTCTTTCAGCTATTTACAGTACTGAATTTTTTAACTCAACATTAAGAGTTTAAAATCTCTTGTAGCTATGACTATTGTAGCCATTGTATGTTTCACGGGCAAATTCTGCAGCTTGTTTTCCCCAGACCCATTCTCAACATCCCTTGGAGTCGGATCCCTACGTTGCCTAGGAACAACATAATTCTATTCAGAAGAAAAGTGGAAAAAAGTGAAAGACATAATAGCTCACATTTCCCTGGGACCTTTGAGTTTAAAAGGACTTTCCTAATAAAGACTACATGAGGTGATATTGTTATTCCATTTAATACTGAGCAGCGAGGGTCAGAGACATGAAAAGACTTGCCAAGGTCACATAACTAGTACATACTAGAGTGAAGATTTAAAGCCACACCTCCCCACTCCAAATCTATTTCTCTTTCTAAAATACAACATGATTATTCACAATATAGCAAGTAAAGTCATGGGTCAGAATATGGGATTCAGAGATGAAAGGGGTCTTAGAGAACATTTTAGTCCAAGTTTCTCATCCTACGCATAAGATAAAACATTTTCCCATAGTAAGTGGCACAGCTAAGATATAGGTTCCCTGCCTACAAATCTGGGATTCTGGCCACCATACTGCACTGAGCACTAATTTCTAAGAAACTCCTGCTCTGCTTGGAAACTGACAAAGAAAAAGCTTCAATATCCAGCAGAAAATGCTCTGTTTGGCATCACAGGCCTTTCAAGATCTGACTCTTCCCTGGCTTCACTCCACTCCCCGATTAATGATCTAGCAACAGCTGCCTTCTTACTGTTCTCCCAGGGGTCACTCCATCTCCTGATTGTATCTTTGCTCTCCCTGGCCTACATGCCTGGAACGCTCTCCTTCCTTGCCTCTACTTACAAGCCACCACAACTTTCTCCAAGACTCTGTTGAAATCCTATATTCTTTGGGTGATTTTTGAGTCTCCCTCCTCTCTCACCCCCACCTTGATCCTTTCCCTACTAGTGTCTTCCCTCTGTGATTACTTTGTACCTACTCTGTCTATACCTGGTTGTTTCCATGTTTTCTTACACAACAGAAAGTGAGTTCCCTGAGGATAGGTAACATGTTTTTTGCCTTTTTTTTTATACATCCCTTATACTTGTTTAAGAATTTTTCAGTTGCATCTGATTCTCTGTGACTTCCTTGGGGATTTTCTTGGCAAAGATACTGGAGTGGCTTGCCATTTCTTTCTCCAGTTTGTCTTACAGATAAGGAAACTGAGGCAAACAGAGTTAAGTGAATTGCCCAGGGTCACACTGCTAGTGAGTGATTAGCACATAATGAACGCTTATTGGCTGACTCCTGTACCAAGCTGAGAGACAGCTACTTGTTTGTAGCAGACCCACTAGAAAACCTGGTGGGTGGTTTGTCTTGGGAGCATGCTTGGCAAATCCACATGTTCCTGCAGCACCTTTCACTTGATTTTTTTTTTTTTAACTTACCTTTGATTGAATCATCTATAATATATCCAGACAGCTGTAGGTCTTCCTCATACTCTTCATAGTAGTCATATTCAGTCCCTGAGGATATGTCACTTCCTGAGAATGCTTCAGTCACTGGAGATAGCTGGAGCCCATCTGTGCTCTGGTCCCCAGAAAACAAGTCTTTTTTCTCAGAGTAAGTATCATTGGCATCCGATGCAGCCACATGATGGTACACTGTGGAACAGAACAAGAGAGTGAAGCAGGATTCTGGTTAGTGGATTGGCCACATTAAGTGGAATACAGGTTTGAGCCTCTTCCTACCCAATAGTCACAGCATGTACACTGACTACAACTGAGTCACTGGTGAAAGCAGATTTATATTTTGCTCACAGGTAAACTTGGGTGCTCCAATGATAATTCTTTCATTAGTGCTTTCATTTTTGCCCCATGATATGGTGGCAAGAACACTGGTTTGGAAGCCACAGTTCTTAATTTTGTAGTCCTTGTTTGGTCACTTACAGGCTATGGTCAAATCACTACTATTTTGAAACCCACTTTCCTTATAAACTTCAGTTGGAGGCTCAGTTTCATATGAGCCTTTTTCCTGTAAAATTGGACCGAGTCTCACTATTAATAGTAGCCTCATAAAGAGGAAAGGGTTCCATAAATTATAAAGCCCTATTCAAATGGAAGTTATTATCATAGCATATTCAACTGGAAGAGACCTTAAAGAGTGTATAGTTCAACCCTTCCCTTTTACAGATAAGGAAACTGAGGACTGTAATACAGCAATTTCTATTAAATAGTAATACTTAGAAGCTTTAAGTAAGAAGAAGATTATAAGAATATAAAAAAGCTGTCATCTGAAATGACATTATTTTCCCCCTCCCTTTTTTGGAAGGAAATGCTTCTAGCTATAAGAAAACTACTGAAAGGGGGCTTAAGATGTATCCACCTCCTTCCAAATGAAATTGCAGCAGGGAATGGCTCTATTTGCTTTCCAGTGCTCTCAGTCCTGCTTTCTGCTCTCACCTAGGATGCTGAGTCCCCTTCTTTTTGGATCTGTAGTGGGCTCCAGCTCTTACATAAAAGCTGAGTCCTTCTCCTAACTTCACTGGGGAAATGAGAGTTTCTACATGTTGCTAACACGTATTTGAATAGTACAAAAAGCAATGGGAATGGAAGTTTCAAGATTTCATGAGGATTTCATCCTCATAGGATAATAGGCTCATATTCAATCTAGGATCATAGACATAGAACCAGAAAGGACCTCCAAAGCCATTTAGCTCTACACCCTTATTTCACAGCACGGGTAGTTGATAGTGATGCATTTGGAGCCAGGAAGACAAGTTCAAATTCTGCCTCAGATGCTTATTAGCTGTGTGACCCTGGGTAAGTCACCTCAATCCGTTTGCCTCAGTTTCCTCATCTGTAAAATAGAAGTAATAGGAACACCTACCTCACAATATCGTTGCCAGGGTCAAATTATAAAACTGATAACAAATGTAAAGTACTTTGCAAATCTTTAAGTACTTATTATTATCTTAATAACATTAAGGAAACAGGCCCAGGGATGTTAAGCAACTTCTCCAAGGTTATCCAGATAGTCAGCATCTCAACTCCAGGACCAGGACTTGTTTCACTGGACCAGGCTACTCCCTCAGTTTATTCACCTGTAAAATGGGGATGCATTCAATTCTAAAGCTCTGTGGAGAGACCAGCTGTTAAGTTTTGCTCTCCAGTTTCATAGTCACTACCTGGCGCTCTTTAACGAGGTAGGCATCCAAATAGCACTGGAAGGAAGCATGCCCGGGCTAGGGCCAAGGCTAAAGTTAAAGCCTTCTCGGAGCCTCTCAGCCACCTGCCACCTGCTGCAGGTCCGCTCGCTCGTCTCCCCAGTCCCACCTAGCCCGCCGGGCCCTCCCGGCCGGGGCTCTACTCCAAGGAGGGACCGAGCTGAAGACTAATCCGTGGGAAGAAGGCGGTGGCGGCCGCGCCCCGCACCCCAGCGGCTCACCTGCGCTCAGAACCAGGAGGGACAGGAATAGAGGCGACGTCGTCCGTGGAGGCGGCGGCGGCGTTCTCATTGGCCTCTCGGGGCGGCGGCTCCGGCTGTGGGATAGCTGAGAAGGGCAGTTTGGTGGCGGAGAGCGGGACAGGGTCGCGTCTGAGCGAGAGGAGGAGTGGCGGCCTCCGGCTCGAGTTCAGTCCTAGAGCCGTGCGCCTGGCTCCCTGGCCAGCCGAGTGCCCAGCAGCGGCAGCAGGGACAGCGGCAGAGACAGCAGCCCAGACAGCGCGCTTAGAGGTGTGCGCATTCCAGAGGTGCGACCGCACCTGTGGCTTTATAAGTCCCTGGCGGGGGAGAACCCCGGCTAGCAGAGAGAGGCTGGGCTCTGGACGTCACTGAATCTCCCCTGCATGGGTGGGGCCAGGAGACTTGTCAGGGAGGAAAGGTGGCGCCCAAAACCACACAGACCGAGCCAAGCCTTTCTCGCGTCGGAAGGAAGGCTCAAGAGAAAGCAAAATGGCATGGTAGAGCTAGGAACGTCGGAGAGTGACAGCTAAGGATTTCTAAAGCGTTCTATGAGGGGGGGGGGGCGGAGTGGGGGAAGCACTTTACATATATTAAACGCATTTGATCAACTTTTCAGAATATGCTTTCAAAGGGCTCTGGGCCCGAGTTCCTTCTGATAGTTGAGACCTAAAACTTTTTTCAGGGAGACAGCGTCATACAGGAGATGGGGCACCGGCCTTGGAAGATCTAGCCTCAAATCCTGCCTCAGGGAAGTATTAGCTGTGTGACCCTGGACAAGTCCCTTAACCATTCTGTATCCCAGTTTCCTTATCTGTAAAATGAAGGAGTGTGTTGGATTTCATTGTCTTCTATGTCCCTTCCATCTCTAAAATTTTGATCCTGTGATTCAGACTTGTGAC
>CM053592.1:13475060-13487853 GCA_028646515.1 Pseudochirops corinnae
TCCATCCCCTCCTACACACAATGATTTTTTCACTTAAATGATATATCTCTCTATATTTTTGGAAATAGTATTTTATTTTTTCCAATTACATGAAAAGATAGTTTTCAATATTCATTTTGTATAAGATTTTGATTTCCAATTTTTTCTCCCTCCTTCTCTTCCCTCCCCACACCCCAAGACAGCAAGCAATCTGATATAGGTTATATGTGTGCAATCATGTAAACATATTTCCACATTAGTCATGTTGTGAAAGAAGAAAGGGAACAAAAGGGAAAAGCCACAACAAACAAGAAAACAACAAAAAAGGGGAAAATAGTCTGCTCTGATCTGCATTCAGACTCCACAGTTCTTTCTCTGGATGTAGATAGCATTTTCCATCATGAGTCTTTTGGAATTGTCTTGGATCATTGAACTGCTGAGAAGAGCTGTCTGCCATAGCTGATCATCATACAATGTTGCTGTTACTGTGTATAATGTTCTCCTGGTTCTGCTCACTTCAGTTAGCATCTGTTCAGTGACATATCTATATTTAACACATTAGAAATCAAAACAAATAAGTATTATAATATAAAAAAAAAACCCAACAGTTTAAGCCTGTGGACACCCTGGAAGGATCTAAGAGACTATCAGAGGTCCCCTACCATACTTTGAGGACTGCTTGACTAGACTTCCCAGAGTCCCTTTCAATTTTGGTAGCATGATTCTAAGGCATCCCTCCTGTGAAAAGGGTTAGTCTCCAAATGCAGAAGTGATACTCTTCCAGAGAGACAATGTGAATGCTGTGGAAAGGATGCTTCATGAGGGAATCTGAGGATTTTGGTTCAAACCTTAGCTTTCCCATTTACTGCCTGATAACTTTGGACAAACCCCTTATTCCAATGACCCTCAGTCTTTCCCCCTGTAAAATGACGGGATTTGATGAAAGACATAGAACTGGTTGGTTTTGATTTTTAAAAATTCCTCTCTTTTAAAATCTTTGTTACAAGAGCAGGGGAAGCAATATATCCAGAAATGAATATGGTAAAAACAAAAGCCTTAATGTTTTTTTTTAAAGAAGAAAACCTTTTGAAAAATGAGGGGGTTGGATTAGATGACTTTTCAAATTCATCTCCAACCCCTTATCTATGAATATAGACCACCATGACCCTCTTATTCTCTACTGGCAACTTTAAATTTTTTAAAATGTATTTACTATTAGTTTACAACATTCAATTCCACAAGTTTTTGAGTTCCAGATTTTCTCCCCCTCCCCCCACCATGGCAGCATGCAATCCAATCTAGGTTCTACAAATACCTTCACACTAAACATTAGTCAGGTTGTAAAGAAGAATTATAACCAATGGAGTGAATGAGACAGAAGGAAGGAAACAAAACCAAACACAAAAGAGAGAGAGCAAGTAGTTTGCTTCAATCTGTATTCAGACTCTAGTTCTTTCTCTGGATGTGGATATTCCTTTCCATCATGAGTCTTTTGAAGTTGTCTCCTAACCTTGCATCGCTGAGGGGAGCCCAGTCTATCAAAGTCAATCATCACAGGTATGATGTGTCTGTAATTGTGTACAAAGTTCTCCTGGGTCTGCTCTCCCTCCTCAGCATCAGTTTATATAAGTCTCTCCAGGTTATTATGAAGTCCATCTGCTCCTCATTTCTGATAGCACAATAGTATTCCATTACATTCATATATCGCAACTTGTTCAGCCATTCCCCAACTGATAGGCATCCCCTCAATGTCCAATTCTTTGCCACAACAAAAAGAGCTGCTATAAATATTTTTGTACATATTGGTCCTTTTCCCACTTGCTACATCTCTTTGGGATACAACTGTAGAAGTGGTATTGCTTGGTCAATCTACTGATGACTTTAAATTATGGTGGCACCAGAATAGGAGGGGTCTTTTTGGACCAAGGCCTTCCTAGGGTTTTTCAAGACACAACCAAGGAGTGGGAGATTTCCTGCTCTGTTTATACCTATTGTCATTTCTACTGCTGAATTTAGAGTCCAATGAGGTATTTAATTATCAGCCTTTGTCACCAGACCAGCAGTAGATAAATCAATACATTAAGAGGAAAAAAAAAGGGATGGAATTGAATATGACTTTTTGGTCATGTGACTAAACCCCAAATTTGGATTGTTCTTTAATTGAGGAAATGATTGCATTGTTTTCTCTTTTCAAACTATTTTCTTGACCTGAAGATCCATATCAACAACTTTTTTAGGAATGTGGATCACAGTGCATCTCCTAGTATATTTGTGAAACTTTCTAAGCTAGTTACTTCTTTTCAAATGGTCTTTTCACTTAATGGGCTAAATATTTCATCATTTCAGCATGGAATTAATAGGCCAATGAGGAATTTCTTGAGTTTACACAGCCCTTCCTTTATGAAGAGCATAGAAAACTGAATTGGGAACAGAAATTGTCATCCCCTTTTAACTTGTGAGAAAACTGAGATGGACAGATTAAGTTACTACTGTTCAATCATTTTAGTCATGTGTGACCTTTTATGACTCTATTTAGGGTTTTCTTGGCAAAGATACTAGAGTGGGTTGCCATTTCCGTTATGTTGTCAGGCAATTAGAAATTAAGTAACCCAGCTAGACAGTGTCTGAGGCTGGATTTGAACTTGGGTCTTCCTGACTTCAGGCCACTCCTCTATCCACTGAGCCACTGGCTGCCTCAGGGATTAAGAAACTTGCCTATTTCACAGTAGAGTAAAAGTTAAAACAAGTTTTCTCCTCTAGCTTCTATAGGTGAGGTGCCATTTAAAAGATTTGATTTCCAGAATTAGGTCATTGCTCTTGCCTATTCCTCTACTTTTCTCTGGTTCTCAGTTTTCCCACCTATAAAATGAAAAAATTGAACTTAAATTACCTCTCAGATTCCTTTACTCTCTGATAGTCTATGAGTTGTTGGGTCATGAGTTCTTTGCTGTTATTAGCGTGGGTACAAGATGTGCCCACCAGTGAACTTCAGGAGGTGGTGCTGTGTTCTAAATGAAACTTGTCCTTTCCAATAGGAATAGCCTCACTTTTTTTCCTATTGTGACATAGTAGATAGAATACTAAACTTTCAACGAGGAACTCTGGAATTCAGATCTTGCCTCCTCCGGTTGCCAGCTATGTGATCCTGGACAAGTCACATAACTTATGTCAGTGTTACTTTTACTTTTTCACTGTAACAGTGTTACAGTTACAGTGTTATGTCAGTAACACAGTGTTACAGTGTTACATTTTACATCTGTAAAATGAGGGTGTTGAATTTGATGGCCTCTGAAGTATACTTCAGCCCTAAATCTATGTGGATCATGTTCATAGTGAGTAGGAAACCTGCTCCAACCATATAAAATTCTTTGCATTCTGCTTGCTGAGCTTAGAAGAGGAGGGAAAATTGCAAGACATTCCAGAAGGAGAGCAACCCCTCTTCATTTTAAGAATTTGATGGTTCTCTTACTAATGTGACAGGTTAAGGGATCCCTAGGAGTAAATGCTTCTCAGTGAGATGTATTTGGGGGGGGTGCAGTCTGAGTCTTTCAGACAAAGTGCTCTGGATAGATCCACAAGCTAATTTTGACCATAATAGTATTCATTGACAAAATTACACAAATTTATTATTTTAAAAGATAATGTCAGGATCCAGATTTGAGGAATACATTATTGTTAGTTTTATTTGTTAGTGTTGTTGGTTGTTGGTTGTTTCTCAGTTGTGCCGGACTTTTTGTGACTCCATTTGGGGTTTTCTTGGCAGGCAAACTGGAGTGATTTGTCATTTCCTTTTCCAGATCATTTTACAGATAAGGAAACTGAGGCAAACAGGGTTAAGCAACTTGCCCAGGGTCACATAGCTAATGTCTCAGGCCATATTTGAACTCGTGAAGCCGAGTCTTCCTGGCTTCAGGCCCGATGTTATCCACTGCACCACCTAGCTGCCCCTTATTTGTCAATGTAGCAGCCCAACTCCACCTATTACTGCCCCCAATTACTGTTACGTATGAAATTATTCCTGAAGGTCACTTGTGTGACCCTGTTAGACAAGTCCTTCAACTCTCTGGGTCCCTGGTGACCATTTTCAAAGTGAGAAGGGGTAAGTCTAGATGGACTTTGAGGTTGCCCCTAACTCATGTTGGAAATATTTCTTCTATGACCCTTACAGGTTTTGCTGTATGATACATTTCATTGTTTAGACTCCATATGGAGTTCTATAATTTTCCATTTTATTTTAGGAAATTTGGTCCAAAAGGGTAGATAGATAGATAGACAGACAGACAGACAGACAGACAGATAGATAGATAGATAGATGATAGATGGATAGATGATAGATAGGTAGATAGATAGATAGGTAGATAGGTAGATAGATAGATGATAGATGGAGGGATAGATAGATAGATAGATAGATGAGTGGATGGATGGATGGACAGAAAGACAGATAGATGGTTAGATAGAAAGATAGATGGATAGATAGAGAGATACTGGATTATTGAAAAAAATAAGCAAATTTACTTATAGTGTACCACTCAGAAGGACTTAGCATGTGGGGCATAATCAGAGTAGGTGACACCTTTAAGGAGGCTATAGAAATGGCAAGATGAAAAACTTTAGAACAGGAGTAATCCCTCTTCAAAGGCGTTGAAGACTATGGCATGTAGGGGGTATTAGAGAGGACAGGAGTTTGAGCCGTTTGTCCTCCTGGACCTGTGGTTGTGAGTGATGGTCAATACAACCCAGACAAGACTATTTCAAAGTACCAACAAGTCTGAAGTGGGCAATTCTGTGTCCTTCTACTTTTCATTTCATTTCATTCCATATTTAGATCTGGAAGCGACCATGTAACTTATCTTGTTCAAACCCCTCATTTCACAGATGGGGCAACTGAAGCCCAGAGAATGACTTGCCCTAAGTCACTTGTACAAAATCACCCAGGTGCTAAAAGGAGGGCTGGGATTTGAACACCGGGGGCATGGGGGAAGGGTCCCATGTCTTTCATTTATTTCATTTTGAAGCTTGTAGGATAGTTTTAAATAAAGCATTACTCACTAGGCACAAACGTAATTCATTTTAAATAAAGCCGTCAGTCAATAAACTTTTATTAAGTGTCTACTATGTGCCTGGAGCTGTGGTAAGGGCTGGGGATGCAAAAATAGGGAAAAGACAGTCCCTGCCCTCAAGGAGCTTACAGTGTAATGAGGAGACACCATACAAACAAATATATACAAAGCAAGCTACATAAAGGATAAATAGGAGATGCTTATCAGAGGGAAGACATCCTGTAGAAGGTGGGATTTTAGTTGGGACTTAAAGAAAGCCAGGAAGATTAGTAGACAGAGATGAGGAAGGAAAGCCTGACAGGCATGGGGAGGGGGACAGCCAGAGAGAATGCCAGGAGCCAAGCCATGGAGTCTCTTGTTCATGGCACAGCCAGGAGGCTGGTGTCCTTGGATTGAAGAGTAAATGTTGGAGGGTAAGGAATAAGACAATAGTAAAGGTAGGAGGAGGTTAGGTTAGGAAGGGCTTTGAATGCCAAGAGAATATTTGGTATTTGATCTTGGAGGGGATAGGGAACCACTGGAGTTTATTGAGTAAGGGATGGTAGTGACTTGACTGTGCCTGCAATTTAGGAAAATCACTTTAATGGCTGAATAGAGGATGGATTTGAGTGGGGAAAGACTTGAGGCAGGCAGACCCAATGGGCAATAGTCCAAGCATGAGGTGATGAGGTCATGGACCAGGGTGAGGGCGGTGTCAGAGGAGAGAAAAGGGAGAGACACAGTGAAGGTGCCACAGACAAGCAGCACATTGGGAAAGTCCTCAAATAGCTCATAGCTTTATTGGAAGAAATAAAAAACAATTAAAGAAGACAGATTTAGGCAAAAGATCATGTTTGTAGGACAAACAATAAACAGGAGTTTGGAGAAAAATGACAAGCATGTGGGCGGGGATACGGTCACGAGATGTTAAAACTGGCCAGGGCCATCATCACACAAGGTTCGAGGACTGAGATCCCTTGGAACAGTAGTTATCAACCTGTGGGTTATGTTCAATTTAAATCCATCCTGCATATCAGATATTTACATTATGATTCATAACAGTAGCAAAATTACAGTTATGAAGTAGCAGCGAAAATAATTTTATGGTTGGGGGTCACCACAACATGAGGAACTGTATTAAAGGGTCGCGGCATTAGGAAGGTTGAGAACCACTGCCTTAGAAGCCTTGGAAATACTCCATTTGTCAGGAAAGGCTGCACTGGCAAGAGACGTTTGAACACAGGCCAAAATGATGGTAAGAATTTGGGAAGGAGAAGAGAGGGAAAGGACAAAGATTCCTTTTGAAAATGCATATGTACCTACAGTTTCCCTATCTGTGTGTATATATGTATGTATATATATACATAAATATATATTTACATAATTTACATCTATATTTTATTGTTTAGTTGTTTTCAGTCATGTCCAACTTAGTGATCCCATTTAAAGTTTTCTTGGCAAAGATACTGAAGGGCTTTGCCATTTCCTTCTCTTGCTTATTTTACAGATGAGGAAACTGAGGCAAACAGGACTAAATGAATTGCCCAGGGTTACACAGCTAGTAAGTGTCTGAGGCCAGATTTGAACTCAGGAACATGAGTCTTCCTGACTCCAGGCCTGGCACTCTATCCACTGTGCCACCTAGCTGCATCATATATGTATATATGTTTATATATAGATATAGATATAGTATAGGTATGTATATATATATGTATATGTGCTTGGTATATATATATATATATATATATATATATATATTTATATATGTACATATATATGTACTATGCAAAAGCATTCACCATAGGATTCCTTCAAATATTGAAAGTGTAACTAAAAAATTGTTATATATAACTTGAGGAATGTGTCTTTTAAAGACAAGTTCAAGTAATGGCCTCTTGATAAGGGGTGTGGAATTGATGATGTCATGCTTTGAATTTGGCAGCTAGAGGGTGTAGCAGAAATAGTGACGGTCCTGGAGCAAAAACAACCCAAGTCCTAATCTTACCTCAGACACTTGCCAGCTGTGTGACCTTGGAAGCCCCTTCACCCTTCTCAGACTCACCCTTCTCAGACTCAATGTCTTCATTCATAAAACTGGTGATAATAGCCCCTACCTCCCAGGACTGTTATGAGGATCAACTGAGTGCTTTGCAAACTTTCAAATGCTATATAAACACTAACTGTTATACCAGCAGTTCTCAACCTGTGGGTTATGTTCAATTTGTAACAATGAAAATACATCCTGCATATCAGATAGATTCATAACAGTAGCAAAATTCCAGTTATGAAGTAGCAACGAAAATAATTTTATGGTTGGGGGTCACCACAACATGAGGAACTGTATTAAAGGGTCACGGCATTAGGAAGGTTGAGAACCACTGTGTTATACAGTATGTCAAAGATGTTAATATTTCACTCTGTTGTAGGTTTTAGAGTTTAATGGAGGGGAGAATAATGTGTTTACGTTTTGATAATATGCAAGGAAAGGGCATTTCTGTTCAGATATAGAGTAAACTAATAAACATAGCTTGCATTTACATAGTGCTTTCTGGTTTGGGAAACACTTTCCAAATTTTGATCCTCACAACCTTGGGAGATAAGGACTTTTATCATCTCTCCTTTACATAGGAAGAAACTGAGGCAGGCAGAGGTGAGGTCTTCTTGAGGTCTTCTCTTAACTTTTAGCACTCTATCCACTGTACCACTTACCTGTCTGTCCCTGAGGCCCCTGCTGATCCTTTGTGATTTTATTCTTGTAAGTACAGTCTTTTAGAATGATGCTTTATAAACTTTCAGATAGTACCCCTCAATTTGCTGAATAAAGCCCAGACTCCTAGGCCTGTCTGTCCAGGGGTGTCAGTTCACAACATGGGGTTCAGTATAATTGTAGGCATAGAGGAAGAAGATGGTGAAATTCTTTTATTTGTAACTCCAGCACCTGGCATTCAGTAGACCCTTAATAAAGCCTTGTAATCAAGTATAGCTAGGTCTGGATGGGTATGAATAAGACATTCCTCATCCCCGCTGAAGTGGTTGCATGGATTTAAATTTGAACTATTTAGAAGCTATAGTTATGTAAAATATATGGGTTCAAGCTTGTTTCAAACATGCAGCTCAGATTCAAATAATGCAACCACTTCTGGGAGTTCATTATTCACCCTAACCCAGACTTAGTTGTCCAACGTGGTTAGAACATAGAGTTAAGGGGAGTTCCTTAAAATAAGATTGTAAAGATAGGTTTGAGTCAGTTTGTAGGGTTATGGGTTATTTATTAGGCAATGGGGAACAAGTCAAGGAGAAAACCATATCTTGAGTAGTTTTCTTTCTCTCCAGTCCCTAGTAAGGTCATCATCTATAGAAGGTACATAATAAATGGTTGCAGAATGAATGATTGATTTGAATAAGAAACTTTTAGTAATCTCTCAATAAGTATGTTTGCCATGTTTGTGTAGGATAACTAAGAAAATAGGAAAAATTTGGAAAAAAAACCACTGGGCCTTGGAGTCTAGAAACTTGGAGAGGCTAGTCCTGCCTCTGACACTGAATGACTATGTGATTATGGGGCAAATTGCCCAATCTTTCCAAATCTCAGTTTTCTGCTCTTAAAAATGGGGGTAATGACATCATCAGGATCAAATGAGACAATGCATGTAATAATAACCAGCATTTATATGGCACTTTAAGGTTTGCAAAGCACTCTACAGATATGATCTCACCCGATCCTCACAACAACCCAGAGGGTAAGCACTATTTATCCTTGTTTTACACACAAGGGAACTGATGAAGACAGAGGTTAAGTAACTCGCGTGGGGTCACACAGCTGAGGCGGGGTTATGAACTTGGGTTGTCCTAATTCCAAGTCCTTCATTCTATCCATTGAACCACCCAGTTTCCTAAGTATACAGTGCTTTCTGAAGAGTATGTTTTGAGGAAAAGTCTAGTAATGTCACTCCTGAATCATATGCATTGTTGAGAAACTATTATTCCTTTGACCTTTGTCATGGTTAGATTTTTGTTGTGGTTGTTGTCGAGTTATTTCAGTTGTGTACAACTCTTTTTGACCCCATTTGGGGTTTTCTCGGCAAAGAGCCTGGAGTGGTTTGCCATTTCCTACTCCAGCTCAATTTACAGATGAGGAAACTGAGCAAATAAGATTAAGTTAGGAAGATATAATTTTAGAAAAAAATTATTATTTATTTATTTAAAAAATTCTTGTCTTTCTAAATTTAGAGTTCCAAATTCTTTCCCTCCTTCCCATTTTCCTCCCTTATTCTCTGAAAAGGAAAGCAAATTGATATCAATTATACATGCATAATCATGCAAAACATATTTTCATATTAGACATATTACCCCCAAAAAAGCACAAAAAAGAAAGAAAGAAAATTATTCTTCAATTTACACTCCTCTCTGGAGGTGGATAGTGTTCTTTTATCATGAGTTCTTTGGAATTGTCTTAGATCATTGAATTGATCAGAGCAGCCAAGTCTTTCACAGTTGTTGATTCTGATGTTGTTCTGCACAATGATCTACCGATTTTTCTCACTTCACTTTTTATCAGTTCATATAGTTCTTGCCAAAATTTTTTCTGAAACCACATCCCAAATTATTTCTTATTGCACAATAGTACTTTATCACAAACATACGTCTCAACTTTTTCAGCCATTCCCCAGTTGATGAGCATCCTCTCACTGTCCAATTCTTTGCCATTATAAAAAGAGCTGCTATTAATGTTTTTGTACCTATAGGTTCTTTTTCCTTTTCTTTGATCTCCTTTGGGTACAAGCCTAGTGATAGTGTTGCTGGATCAAAAGGTATGCACAGTTTTATAACTCGTTGGGCATAGTTCCAAATTGTTCTCCAGAATGGTCAGACCAGTTCACAACTCTACCAACAGTTTATCAATGTATCTATTTTTTCCTTATCTCCTTTAGCATTTGTCATTTCTGATATGTGTGAGGTTGTTTTAATTTTTATTTCTCTAACTAATAGTGGCTTAGAGCATTATTTTTATGTGACTACAGATAGCTTTGATTCTTTTGAAAACTGCCAGTTCATATCCTTTGAACATTTATTAACTGATGAATGGCTTTCATTTTTATATTTTGACTCAGTTCCCTATATATTTGAGAAATGAAGCCTTTATCAGAGAAACTTGCTGCAAAGTTATTTTTGTTCATATTGCTTCATTGTCTATGATACTTTTTTTGTGAAATGTAGTTTCCTTGATTATCTCTTTTAATTGGGTCTCTTTTTGCTTTAGCTTTATCTGAGATCACAATTGCTTCTCCTATGAATTTTTACTTCAGCTGAAGCATAATAGATTCTGCTTCAGTCCTTTATTTAAGCTCTGTGTTTGTCTCTCTGTTTCAAATGTGACTCTTATAAATGACATATTTTTGGATTCAGGTTTCTGATCTGTTCTGCTATCTGCTTCCATTTTATGGGTGAGCTCATCCCATTCACATTCACAGATAGGATCACTAACTAAGCTATCTATAGTACAACAAGGAAGATTAAAAAACGATTTATTTTTTAAAAAAATTATGGAATAAAACAAGGATTTCCATAACATATTACAACAAAAAGATGATTGCACATGAAACTGCAAATCTACTACATACAACTTAAAATTCATACATTCTTAAAATAATATTGCTGTTACTGTATACAATGATCTCTTGGTTCTGCTCATTTTGCTCTTTGTTATTTTGTGCACATTTTTCCATGTTTTTTTCTAAAATCATTGAGTTCATCATTTCAAAAAGGAGGCAACTTCTAGAGGAAAAATGAGCCAAATTGTGATTCCTCAGCTGCTCCTAAATGTGCAGTTAGCATGTATAAACCTGGAGGTTGACTCTTGTTCACCATTTATATTTTAAAGATTAAAATACCATATATAAATATCAGTTATTTTCTGGGGTGAACTGGTAAACATTTGATGACTGCCTATCTGGAGAAAAAAATTTGTGTGACAAACCTTTAAGTTTAATTTGAATGATTAACATTTTCTCCATCACTTCAAGTCTGGACAGTCTTCAAAACAATAAACTAAGATCTGGTATGTAGCATTTGGCAATTTCCAAGCATAAATGTTTGTACTAAGAAGTTAACAGCTGTCTCTAATTTGAGCTATCTCTAGCATACACCTGAACTGTTATTACTAGCTTTTAATAAACCTTTCATTAACCCTTTTAATAAACCTTTGTATCCAAGTTCCTGGCCAAGACTGTGGACTCAAGGGAAATTTTATTCTCTAGTTTTAGTAAATAGACCTTTGTTTCTAATATTTTCTTTTTTGGTAATTCTATTATACATACACACACATATGTACATATTACATATAACCAATTGTCATATGCTATTTATAAATTACATTTATTTACTTAGTCACTTTTAGCCTCTCATTGTGATCATTATCACAGTTTTCTCACAGCATACAAATTCACAACACTCATGTAATTCATTCTAACTGAAAAAAATAAGCTTCTCTCAATTGGTTATGGGATTTATTTCAAGGTTTCCCAGGAGGATAGATCTCCATGCTAAAAAAGAGTGGGTACATGTATTAAAATTGTTAAATTATGCTGTGTAAATTTTCATTTTAATTACAAAATTGCCTCACAGTTGCTTTGAGAATTGAAGTTTTATGATTTCAAAATAGAGAGAATTATTAAGTTATTGCTTGGACCTCTCCTAGGCTAACCAATCTAGACACTATGAGACAGGTTATACTATGGTAAAGAAATGACCTATGGTGTGTTGTTCTACATAAAGCATACAGATGTGCTTAATGGCACATAAGAAAATCAAGAGCAGGGCCTCTACTTGTTTGGGGGGTAATACCAACAAATACAGACCATGATAAAGAGATTGAAAACATGGAGATGGACTTTAAGCTATCCCGAAATCTCAATTTTATTGCTGAAAAGTCTAATTTTGGGGGGGTAGAGCCAAGATGGCAGTGTAGAAGCAACAAGGTTCTGCAGCTCCCACATAGCCACCTCAAATACCCATAAAATATAACTCTAAACAAATTTTAAGGCTCCAAAACTCACAAAAATACACCTCCCACTGAAGGCAGATCGACAGGAAGGGCTCGTCACAGCATGCTGGGAGCCAAAACCAGCCCAACCTGAAACTGGCTTGGCCCCAGGGTAGCCAGGACAAGCCACAGCTGGAGCCTTCAGGAGAGTGGATCAGCAGCAGCTGTGGCAGTTTCCAGAATGATCAAGCCATAAGAAACAAGGACAAAGCGAAAGGTCAGTGGAACTCAGCTAAATTTGGGAGAGAAAAGTGGTCTGGCCAACCTGCCTCCAGGGCAAGCAAGTAGCAGAAGTGGTGGCCCTGAGCCACCTCCATGCGGCTGCTTCAGAGCTCCTGGCCTGCAGACTGCAGGGGAGCCAAGCGATCGTTCAGAGGCTAAGTGCTCTTGTGTTGAGCAGCCTGGATCCTGGATCTGGATTGTGGTCTTGGGTGGTGGTCCTGGTGTGCATTTTCAGTGAGGCAAAGCTGGTGGGGCCTGCAAAAAAATGGCAGCCTCCTAATAGCTCTGACAGCTGTGAAAACCCCAGCAATTTGGGAGAGAGCTTTCCCTTCTCGAAGCAGAGTTCCACAAAACCTAAAAAATCAAGTAATTTGCTGGCAACATGAGCAGGCAAAGGAAGCAAAGTAAGAACAGCAACTGAACTCTAGATTCCTTCTTTGGAGACAAAAAGGATCAAAGCATGGAATGGGAGGAAGACAACACAGTCAGAACTCCCGCACCAAAAGCTTCC